>CM052649.1:99045090-99102135 GCA_028533165.1 Leontopithecus rosalia | reverse complement strand
CCAGCTTTCAGTAGGTCTCTTGAGTGGACGTCCAAGATGTTAGTTCCCAGGGCCAGGAACAGCGGCGTTAAGACTGATGGTGTTTTTCTGCCCAGGCTTCTCCTGTCTGGCTTCCTTCTTGTGTCCGTAATAGGCGAGTCTGCCTTCCCGGAGCTCCAAACCTCGGTCAGAAGGGGAACCAGTCGTGTTCACTCTGCGCTGAGGTGCCAGCACCACTGCTGCGCCGGCCTCAGGAGTCAGCACTGGGAACCCGCGCGGCTCCTCCAAACCTCAGTCAGAAGGGGAGCCAGCCCCGCCTAGTCAGCTCCAAGAGCTGCTGTGCGGAGGTGCTGGCGAATCTGCTGCACTGCGGTGCCGGCAAAACCACTGCCCCGCATGGCTCCTCCACTGGGAATCTTCTGCTCCTGAGTGACCAGAATTTGTCTGAAAGTGTGGCGTCCTCTAGTTCTGTGAGCTTTAATTGTGAGCTGAAATCCTGAGATGTTAGCAATCGGCCATCTTGGATCCCCTCCCTGTATTAGTTTTTCAATTACTTGCTATTACACTTTTGGGGAGTAGCTTCTACAGAAAAAAAAAATTGTCCTAACAGAGAAAAAGACACACATTTAAGAATACTAATATTCACTACAAAGAAGATTCTACTTCTATAATTTGATATATCCATAGAAATTATTGCCAAAAAAATTACTGAAAAGGACGAACAATTCACCTATCACACATCACTTAAAAGAGTATATATTAAAGTTAAGTCCAATTTCATTGGCTTCCTTTCTGAGTCCATGACAGTAAAATATATAAGCACCAAGTAGTTATGTCTGTATTCTAGGTATTCTCTGGAAATCCTTACAGAAGACGAAATTCACTTAAAGAAAGGTTTTTTTTTTTGATAATTCAAATGAAAAAGTACAAATAGCCAATTTATATTGCATTCTACACTCTAGGCACTATATTGCACACATTATTTTGTAACAGTAATCTTTCATAACAGAAGATAAGAAGACTGGGGTTAGGAGACCTGAAGGAACATGACCAAGGTCACAAAGCTGACATGCAGCAGGAGGGAAGACTGAATTCAGATCCGGTCTGACCTCATCACTTACGTTCTTAGTCACTCTGCTTTACTCATTGCCACCTTAGACCCTAATTTTCACTGTTGATGTTTTTGAGAAAAGTTGTGTGGATATTCATATTTCTTAAGTTTAATGACATATTAGTTGATTACAAGGAGTTTCTAACAGACCTTTCAATAGAGGGAAAAAAAAATCTCAAGTTTTATATCTGTTAGTGAAGAGACTACCACACAAAGAACACTGAGAATATTCAGCTTGGCTGCTCTGTGGGGTAGAAGCATTTTTGTTATCATAACTGGGGGTGAGACAGAGCTGCTCCTGACATCCCTTAGGCAGAGGTCAGGGATATTTCGAAACATCCTGCCATGTACAGGATGACCCCTTATCCCACACAGCAAAGAATTATTGCTCCAAAATGCAAGTAGTGCTGAGTTTGAGAAACCCTGGCTTAAGTTGAGACCTACCCAATTTAAAAATCACAAACTATTGAGGAACACAGGGTACCCAGAATAGACAGGGCATCTTTTTGGTGTGGTGAAAGGTCTCAAATCCTTTACACTTAGCTTAAGTTATAGTTGCTTTGAGTTAAAAAGTTTTAACTCTACAAGGAAGTTAGTTTTAATTTTATTTACCTGAAGACAGAAAAAGAGGGCCCATTAAAAAGTGAAGCCTGCAAAATGTACACTGTAGCCAATGCTCCAAAGATTATCCCAGAAAAGAAAGCTAGCATAGGGGCTCTCCACTAACAAATCACATTAATCAATGGGGAGTTGGCCCCCAGCTCATTCCCACTTTGTTTCAAACTCAGAGACATTTCTGAGTTTTCTGGATTGTTCCAGAAGACTTAAAAGGCACAGCCTAAAGAATCCTATTTAATTTGTGGATGAAGTATCATTCATTTGTATCTTCAAATTTCTGGCTGCCGTTAGAAACTTCAGAATATTTAGAAAGAAGTCAAGGAAGCCTCTGGATATACTGACTCAGTCTCCTGGAATCCTAAAACACATGCAAATTCAGGTCTCTTGGAACACAATAATAACTGACCCTGGCCTGCAGTTACTCACAACCAGGCTTTGTGCTATGCTATGCTCCTCACAGGCAGCTCCTCAGAGGCTCTGAGAACATTATAAACTAGCTATTTAATGCTGATTTTACAGATGAAAAGAGTGAAGCACAGTAAGGTTACTGACTTGCTCAGGGTTGTACGACTAGTAAGAGGTAAATGTGGAACTTGAAGCCACATTTAAAGACTTTAGTATTAAAGTCTATGCCTATAACCACCACGATATCTGACTTGTTTGGTGATCCCTCAAACCCATATTCTCTGGGTACCTACTAGGAGTCCTCCACTTTGGTCTTAAGGTCCTAGCACTCAGCTGCACAGGAAGTATTTGGGCCAGGTTGCAGGGTGCATCACCTCACAATGAAATAGAGGTATTTCTTTGAATGAATAAGTTCCTTGTATGAAAACTCATAACTAGAAAATCAAGAATTTGCTTTCCTTCAAAGAAAAAGGACTAACATATCCAGAACGGAACTCTATCTCATATTTTTAGTTCTTCAACTTTTCTAAAAAATGATGTAACTGTTTTTCTACACATACCAGAAGATCTGACAGCTAAAAAATACCAAAGAAACAAAAGCAAAAGCCAAATGGCAACAACATATCACCTCACTGCTACTGAAGACTAGGAAGACTGACAAATTACCCGTATTGATTCTCTCCTGGAATGAGACCAAATATGACAGCAAACACAGCTGGTTTTATATAATATTTATGATTGTCCTTGAGAAACAAGATATTTGAGAATAATTTGATGTCTTTGAGGAAAAAATGTCTTTTAGTAATTTATGAAGGCTTTGAGAAAATTCCCAAGAAAAACAACGAATCCTTCAACTTTCCTTTGGATGACAGCTCTGCCAAATGAACAGAGGGTATGAGGCCAGCTCTGGACAGCCTAGATGATCCCCTACATGCCTGTGGAGGTCACAAACTGTCCAGAACAACCTGGCCTCAATCCATTACTTAGGCTTTGTACCCTCTTCTGCACCCACCTTCCTTCTAAAGAAAGAATGGGCCATCAACCTATCATCTATTTAGAGTTTTTCATACAAAGATCAATTATTCTTCAAATAGAAATCCCAGAGGTACAAAGCACACTGTAGTGAGCTAATACAAGCACTCTCTCTCAGCAAGTCTTCTCTAAGGACAGCCACCGTGCAGGTGGTGACTGCCACATGGCAGCAGGCAGCCCCTCCATCTGCCAATTTTAGAAAATCTAAGGAAGAGAAACTCGAATTTTTTTTGTTTTGTTTTGGACCTAATTACAACCTTATGCCAGATAAACTGATGCCACATTCCACTGCAATAAAACAGCGGGGGTGGGAGGAGGCTTTGGTTTTAAGTTTTTACCTTCACCCAGGTAATGCTCTCACTATAAAAAGATTAATGACAGCCAGACTCTGAAAATAAGCTCCACAAGTTAAGGAGCTTATTTTTATTTTGAATTTTTATCTAAATTCAAATATATCATACCGGTGTTCTTAAAACGGATATGTGTGAGATCTGTTACGTGTCTGTGAAAATGATCCTCACCACTGCCGTCAGATGAACATAGCTAAGGCGACTCATCATCCCCACAGCCCAGAAAACTAGAGAATGCATCTTAAATGAACATAAATATATGTTTCATGTACTCAAAAAGAAACATATCCGCAATTCTTACTATAGTTCTACTACTATTTTAAAAAGCCAATACACTTTTTATAATTCAGTAGAATTTTCCTTAAGGGAATAGCTCAGAACATATCCTTAATCTTAAAGCTGTACTGTGTTCACTAGGACAGGGATTACCGAAGGATGAAAAGTAGTACTAGCTGTCATTTCTTGTTGAGGTGTTCCTATGCACTAAGCACCAAGCTTAGCATCTATCTATATACCCCTCTGAGCCATCTTCCACTCTGCTGTCAAAGTATGCTTACGTGTTAAAGCTCATTTTGCCATCTTCTTTTTAAAACCTTTCAATAACTCCCCATTGCCAATGGATGCAA
The DNA here is from genome assembly GCA_028533165.1 of Leontopithecus rosalia. Classification (NCBI taxonomy): domain Eukaryota; kingdom Metazoa; phylum Chordata; class Mammalia; order Primates; family Cebidae; genus Leontopithecus; species Leontopithecus rosalia. The sequence continues at coordinate 99,098,014 of CM052649.1, read as the reverse complement.
TCCAGATTTCTTAGCATGACTTATAAGGCCATCTATCAACTAGCTCATGCCTTCTTTGCCATTCGTGCCTGTAAAAACTTCAAGCCTTACTGAACTTCCATCAGCCAACTACCTGGCATCTTACGATGTAGCACAATATCATTTATCTTTATTAAAAGTATATGTACATAGATGACACTTTATTTTAGAAGGATACATTTATTTCCAAAGAAGCTACTAAACACATTAGAATGAATGTTTACTGGGGACTGAAGGTGAGGAGGTAGAAAGAGTGATAAAGAGATAACAAAGCAATTAAACTAGAGAAACCTTGCACAGGTGGGGAAACAGGTGGCCATGACAAAGGAGAACCATTAACTCAACTCTGCTCCCAAAATGACAAGGCTGAATATGCATTGTTAGCCTAGGTAAATATGTGTACCAGGTTAATGTATGCCCTCATTAAATGGTGCCAGTAAACACTCCTCAGGTTAAGAACAGGACACAGAAGACTGAACCCTGCCATCTACTCATTTCCTTAATCTAACAGACTATTTATCTATCTATTCCAAAGCATGCGTGAGATTGCACATTTATTTTCCTGCAAGTTAAGGTAACAGCCTAGCCTTTCTCCCTTATCAATGTCTGTCCCCACCTCCACATGATACTGAGACCACCAGTGGTCCTAGAGATGGAATAAATTCCAAGTCTCAAGTCCCATATCCAACTCACATTTGTTTCAACTCACCTTTAAAAAATGAGCAAAGTTTTAGAGAACAGATATTTTAGTGAGATGACCGAAGTTAAGGGGTGGTCACGGAGGGACACTTTACCATGATCTGGACCTGGAAAACTCAATGCCAGATGAACAAGTTGAAAAAGAAGAAATAACCTATGCCACAGCTCACCCAGAGAAAGAGCCAGGAGGATGACTAAGCCGGCAGTAAAATGGCTTGTTAATGGCACAGAACCTGAGTCAAATCTCACTCCTGGATTTGACTTTAGCTTAAGAAGCTTCAGCTTCTATGAGACTTTATAGGGATGGTTAAACACAGCAACAGAAAATGGGCACACATTTTGCCCAAGAGTGGCCAGGGATCCTGGAGAGGGAGTGAAATGTTGATCTCAGACACCTGAAGATTCCCACCACAAATGCACATCTTCGATCATGCTGCCTTCTCTGCTACTCACCCTGCCCTGACCACCTAAGACCCAGGTAAAAGGCTTTCCTCTCCTACAACTCTTAGTCCAGGCAGAATTGGTAAGTTCCTTCAGGAGGCATTTGGTTTGGTGTGGATGCTTACAAACAACAGAATAGTCTGAAGTTGCAAAGTACAGCAATTATTAAGCGATGTGCCCTCAGGATGCCCTAAACCAACAGTTAGCAGAGCCCTGTGACACTGCATTGCTCTTCTGTCTGTGCTTTGTCTGAACTCACAAGACTCTAAGATACTCAGGTCCAAGAACCATGTCTTATGAATTCACATCTCTACCATAGATCATAGTTCCTGGCAACTAGAAAGAACTTACTACATGTCTACAGTACAAAGGAAACATCAGTCAATGAAGTTAAACAAATATAACCACAACATAGGTAATTCCCCACGTGACAGACAGAAGGTTAATTATATCTCAATTATTTTTCATCTATAATTAAATGTAATTTTAAGATTACCGAATATTTTCCTTTTACTTCAAATAATAATGGTGTTTCATTTGAAGACTGTAGAAGGTACATTTAATGAATTCAATATTTAGGGCTAAAGCTCAGGTAATAAGCTATTGTTTTCCATAACACACATGATTCTAGAAGAATTTTACATGACTGACTTTCCCTAAAATCTGAGTCAAACAACTGAACATCTCTAAATAACATTCTGATTCCCACTGGACTAAATTTCAATTCCAGAGATGCTTAGCTGTCATTTTGAATTGATCTCCAAAGAGTATTGCTCCTAAAATTAATTTTTAAATTTCATCTGCAAGTTTTGTAGCTTGTAGATAAATACCTAAATAAAGAATAATAACTACAGTAAAGGGAATTAGTGTTTTTAAAGGGAACACTGATCAATTCTTTCATAAAACAAAAATATTCTTTAGTAATCCTTATTATCGCCTCCTATTTTATATGTTTTATATATTTGGATTTCTAAACCCCAGGCTTTTCAAAATTAAAGCTCAACCATAATTTATTAGTAAATAAGGTGTATTTTAAAATAAGAACTAGTTTTGATACATATATAAGGTAACTGGGACCCCAAGAATTTTAGGCAGTTTCCAAAAATGTTTAATTTACAGCAAAGTAGTAGCTGCACACTGAGAGAATATGACCTGTAAATATAAAATGTTTTAAGATTTCTTTTCAGTCCAAAGCCAATGGTAGTTGAAAAGCTTAAAGAATCCAGGGATTTATAATTTAAGAATATTTACTCTTCAGCAAGCATTCTCAGCTAATTCAAATGCCAGTTAAATCATTACATCAAAACCTCTTCAGAATAAATACTCCTTAACTGAACAGAGATGTCTCTGTTTCTCATACGAAAACCAACTACATTTACTCATTCTGCAAGTGAATAATATAGAGAATAAATGACTGAAGAATGAGTATGCAAAAAACTACAATGGTTTATACTTTAGTCCAATCTTAAAAAAAAACCTTAATCTATAAATAGAATCACGTTTATGTATAGGAAAGCTGTGGAGTCCAGTTAAGAAACAGGATTCCCAAAATGGTAGTGGGGGGAGGGTTTAAGAAAGTTATTTGGCTAGAATGAAAGAATTCTCTCTGGATTGGGAAAATCCAGTTCATTTGATTATTTTACGCTATCCAGATGTAGGTAACCCTACGAGAGTTATGCTTATTAAGAAAAATTCATCTTTCTACCTATATTTTCTCCCATTCCACCTTCAAAGGAAAATAGTGACTTTTAATGCCATGAAGGATTCACTAGAGACATTCTAATCCTAGACATAGTTTCAAAGAAGATCAGGACTTAGTTCCTTTAATCACTCCATTCTAAGTGTTTCATCATTATCCACGTGGGAGCAAGTCAGCAGTTATCACCAGAGCTATTGTTTATTTATCAATTCCTATCATTTCAAATTAATTAAATGTGCATTTATATTCATTTTAACTGTTCAGTTTGCTGTATATAAATCATTCTATAGGATCTGTTAAGTCTTTTTCGAAAAAGCCATTTGTTGCCATTCTCCAGTAAATAATATTTTCAATTATGGCTAGGAAGAGATGGTGCCTGAAATACATAGAAGCAAGTCATATTTTTAGTGAAGATGCTCAGACTTAGCAGGTTAAGGAAGAGAGTCATATGTCTTACAAATGGCACCTGAACAGGGCTGATGAAAAAAACAGTAATAGTAAGCCATTAAGCTATTAAATCCTTTTCCAGCATGTGGACTTCAATTATGGGTCAGTTCTAAGGGTAAATAAAATCCCATATATAAAATAATGGTCACTGAGTTTATAAACACAACATAGAGAGGTTTGCAATCAATTTTGTTTTCAAGATTTTTTCCTTCCTCAAAATTAATTTTTATGCATATGCATTTGACTAAATCTAATTTAAATATGCAGTTCAAATCCTTATTCTTAGGAGAATTCTTAAGGCATGTTTAAAAATGATGTTAAAATAACTTCATTTGCTTTTAATTCCAACATTTACAATTCCATATTTTTTATAACATCTTTCTCCAGCCAATTTAAAATAGGTTGCAAAAGTTTAAATGGGTCAATTCCTTAAAGTGAAGCACTGAAATTTGGCAGTTTCAATGAAGGAAAAAAATTAATTTATTCATTTTAAAAGTCAATTATATTATTTTCTTCAGCTACTTATCCATGATATTTATCACTGTAAGGTCTATGGCCAAGTAAGCAGAAACTGAATTAAACATTTTAAGAAAAAAAGAAAAAAAGAAGACATTTATTTAAATTTTTTTTCTTTGAGAAGAAAGCTTGGACCAAAAAAACTATTAATGCAAAGATTATCTGTATCTTTCATCAGTGACTTCATTTTTACTACAAATACATACTTTCTTCAAAAAGATGATTCCAGAACTTTAAAATAATTTGAATAACTAGAGGAAGAGGCCAGTCTTACTCCCAGACAAGTCAAAGTTTCGGATTACAGAAAAGGAAAAATATACACATAGCAATTCCAAATATGCTCATTCTCTCTTGTATTTTTCAGTTTCGTTAACGGTAGTAATTCTGTCTTGTTTCATAGATCTCATGAGCAAAACAGCCACATGATACAGACATTAGTATACAAACGGTTTATCATTCCTGTGATTTCAATTAGCTTCGTCACTCCATGCTTTATTTCATTTCCCATTCTCTTGTCATTTTCTCTAGCCTCAACATGAAATAATGGATGAAAGTGACAAAGAAGGCAAGGAGTGCAAAGAGAAAGAGACTGAGGTAGAGCCCAGCTAGTGCTGACTCTTGGTGAACAGAAGGGGCTGCTTGCTGGTTTGCTCGAGGAGGGAACCCCATGAGAAGCTCACTGTAGGTGACATTTCAAAATATTGTGCAACAAGTCAATTTGGCAACCGCAAAGAAACACCAATACAATGTCAAATATGGGACATGTGATTAGGAGTCGCAGAAAGCTTTTTTAAAAAAAAACACAGAAATGGGAGGAAACCAACTTGCAGATGCCATTTGTCTCCAGATTTTCCTGTTTTATCAAATACATGACAACACTCTTCAATAGAAGCAAAGCACTAGCTACAAATGCTGGCCACATAGGGAATTACAAATTCCTAGCAGCCACAGTTTAGAAAGTAAAAAGGAACAGGTTTAAATCAATTTCTAAAACATATTTAATATAATCAATATATTCAAACTATATCCAATATAAGTTGAATACATCCAAAATACTGTCATTTAAACATTTAATCAATATAAATTAATGAGATGTTTTGCATTCTTTTTTATCTTTGTACTAAGTCTTGAAGATCTAAAATGTGTGTCACTCCAATTGCCAGGTTCCAGCCCAAGCTGAGGTCTGAAGGGAGTGGGTGGGTGAGTTGTAGGTATCTGGAAAAACACTTGAGGAATCAAAGGCAGTTTCGACATGCCTTTAATCTCTCTCTGGATCCAAGCCATTACGTACAGCATTAGCAGGGTAATTACAACTTTCACAGATAATAGTGGCGTCCAAGCCAAGCACAAGCTCAATGTGAGTGGTTACCTAATGCACTTCATGGGGCATGGTTACATAATGTGTGGAGTTGTGAGCCTGCACTCCAAATCTGCAGAGTCAAGCTGGGCTGGAAGGCTGCCTCAGCCTACTCCTGACTAAAGTGCAGCCATTTCCCTGATACTCCATCTCCTAGGCTGAAGGCATCTTCTGGGTAGGGACCATAAGGCAGAGTCCTGAATCTATAACCCACAACAAAAATACAAAGAGCAACATCTCATTGTGAGGATCCCAGATATGCTACTTATGACTATTTGGGCCCAGCATAAGCCAGAGCCTAGAGATGCCCACCGTCTCTACAGGTGGTCGTCAGTACAGCTCTCAATGGCCTTAATCTCCCAGAGACCCCTTGCAGGGCTGTTATGCTCTGCCAGTTGTCAGGGATAAAGGTACAACATTTGTTCCTAAAAGGGCATAGATACCTCCTTGGGCAGTAGTTACTATGTCTAAGGCCATTCAGTTTCGCGACACCACCTTTCTCATCTGATCAACCTCTTCTGTTAACAGAAGGAGGGCCATGCAGGTGTAATTCAGAGCCCAAGCAGTGTGCTCTACAAGCAGTAACTTGTGCTTCTACACTTATGACACCCACTCCAGGGATAGTCACTGCCAAGGGGTAGAATTACCAGGGGACTAGTCACACTTGCACAAACCAAGAGCTTAGCACCTCCCAGTTATGTGGGTATCTTGGCAATGTATGGAGAACAGTGCCCTCAAAACTCATACCTCCACGCTACTTCCATGAACTTCTTAATCAGAACCTTTGAGTGAGAACAAGACAGAATGGAAGAAGAAAGAAGAGTTGAATTCTCTCATGGGGTAGACTGTGATCATAGCTGAGTTTTCTAGCTATTCTTAGAACTCTGCAAAAGAGAGTATTCAAAATAATCTAAATTAAGTTTATTGTGCATTAATTATATTTCAATGAAAAGGATATTGTTTTTATTGCAAACTATTACTCTTTGCTATTCTTGGTTTCATATGGGCTCAAATTTTATAATGCGTGTTTATAATTCATATTATTTAGAACTCATATACATAATTTTTAAGTGATCAATAAGGAATTTTAAAAATGAAGGGCTACTGAAATAAATACCATTTCTCAATCATAAAATGTTCTCAGTGTACAGATGCTTAGAAGAAAATTGAGCAACATTCCTACACTAGGTGCTATGGTGAGGACAGCACTTCATCAACTTAGAGATACCACCAACTATAAAACATACCAAAAAGAAAAAATAGCTGCCAATTATCTGATGCCATTTACAGCAAAGCATGTCCCAATTTTAGGGAAATGTTAAAATATACAAATCCTGTGTGTCTAATTATTGATGAAATATAGTATTTTTTAAATGATCTAACACAACTACAGGTAAAAGGCGCCAGATTCATGAAATTAACAGTGCATTCATGGCATTGAGACCACAAAGTTAGAGGAATTAGTACCAGTAGGATGATGTATAACAACTGCAACATTTAGATATTTGAATTGGTACAAGGGGAAAATGAAATAAATCTCTTAGATCTCTTTATCAGAACCACCACAGACAAGGCCCAGGCAATGAGAGACATTAGCATCCAGCGGAAAATTTAAAGGGGCAACAAAATACTTCATAATCAAGAATTGTAATATTTCGATAAACTATTTAAACAAATTACAGTCAATGCAAAAAATCCAGAATATCAGAATTTTAAATAAAAACAGAACCAGTATAGTTGAATTTCTCTTTTGCCTCAAGCTCTAATATGACTCAGCAGGGCACTGAGAGCCACTCATGTCAACTGGAGTGAATTAAAATCTCTCTTAAATAGGTTTGATGAAGTGCATTAAGCTAATTTTCCACATCCCAGCCTAACCTTGAAATACCACATTACCCCAGGAAAAATTTTAGATCTTATGAATGAGTTATTAAATCATACTAAAAATCAATTGCATTGTGCTATTTTTGGAAAAAAACAAGAGAATGCCTCATTGTTTTCCATTGTATTTAAAAGCATGTTTTGTTAATTTTTAAGTGCTGCTAGAAATAATTCATTTTTGTAATGTGATTCTAACCAAGCAAATTTTCAAAAAATCAGAATTCTAGTTTGCATCTTAGTTTTAAAACCTGTCTGAAGCTTTTGCTCATTAAAGGAGCTTAAGAGCAAGTTGGATCCTCCATCATTCAAAGCAACTGAATATAAGGATTTGGGGCCAATCCTGAACAATTATAAGTAGGAAGCCTCATTAAAGTTTTCACTTTTAAAACCTCATAAAGGTTCTGATCAACGTCAATTTCACTGCATAAACCATTTTCTTGATTCATGCCATATTTGTGTCTACAATATAGTAATTTAAAACGGAATGACCCATAATCAATTGGGTATTATGACAGATCCAGAAGTGCTGCTACTGAATCAGAAGTGTCTGCTCTGCAGGCATCTGGCTCATCACCCAAAAGAACTTCCCAAGAGTTTGTAATGGTATTATCCTGAAGCCAATATCCTGAGGGTTTTTTTGTTTTTGTTTAAACTCTACTTTCAGTTACTGATCCCTTTTCACCTTAAGCCCAATTTCTTTCAACCCATGGGTTGTCTATCTATACTCATTTATAGAGGTGTCCTATTTATATGAATATTTGTCAAATTACTTTTGGTAGAACATACTTATTTGATAAAACAATCATAGAATGCAAATGCAAATTGAAATAAATAGAAAATATCAATAGGCAGCAAAGATTAAAGATTGCTATCTGGCCCTTTTAAAAAGATTTGTCAAACCAGGACTTATTTTATTTTTTGTAACCCAGACCTTCATCCCCAGTGAACCAAGAATTCTTCATTATGACTTCTATAATATAAAGGCCAACCATGAAAACTTTTCTGACTTTTCCTGAGGAATGGAATACAGCGGTGTTATTAACAGACTTGTTTTTCCTTAGGCTTAAATATTTGCATATATTTCCTAAAGAAAAGCTTAACTTCTTTTAGAGGAAGCTTATGCTGAGCAACCAGATGCTTCTTTCTCCAACACAGCCAATAAGCATGCACTGATATATGCCAAACCCACCGGGGTGGAGGTGGGATATTGACAAGGTGATGAAAAAGCTGACAATTTTCTAGAAGAAAGTATGTGGGCTATTACTTGTTTTTGTTTTTAGCAGGCAAATTTCCTGAAAGAATACATAAGTTATTTCTTTCTAAATGAAAAAGCTATGAGAACATATGGTCATCAATATTACACCACTTTGAAAGAAGTCACTATGTTCAACTACATAGCTAATAAAGACTGATAACATAATCAAAACTAATTATCTCAAACTCCAATTTTTGTCATATGCTTCAACCTCACTTTTTGAAACCATATGACCAAACCCCCCCCCAAAAAAAACCTATTGGTTCAAGTTGTCCTTGTTGCCCCCTCATTTCCTGCTCTTTCTATTCTAACCACTAGACAACAATGGGGATAAGAAGAAGGAGCCTAGCCTATGAACGTTTTAGAATATTATAGATTCCCTCCAGCAAGCAAATACCAAAATGTATTTTGGAGTTAAAGAGCAAATAAAGACAGTATCCTTTCTTATGTGTGCCATGAGCCATAATTCTATTCTAACTTTTCCCTAAAACACATTTGTCTGATCAGAGAGAGCTTTTATAGACACAGATTTGGGGTAAGCTCATCTTGCTATCACTAACTGTGGTCTTCACTGACACCAAGCTGGAGGCCAAACGATAAACCGATAATTCTTAGGAGTCATTTTAGGCCTGGAGTTCTTGAACCTAATTTGAACCAAAATTCCCATATGTTTCACTCGCTTTTGCAGTAGTAGAATATTGACTATGATTTTTAGATTGAGAAGTGAGCATGATGATGCACCTAAATGAGAAATTTGTAGAATATGGAAGGACATAGACAATAGTCATGCTTTTAAAGGTATTTATTGTTGGACACCCTCCCTATGTAACCATCTCCTTTTTACACTATTTATTCATTTGCAGATATGCTGGTTTCTTTTTCTATTTTAAACTCTTAAATAGGAGATAAGGGGAAAGCCAATTTAGGAGAATTATCATGAAGAGTTAAATTTGAAGCCAGAACAACTGCAAATAAACCCTTTCAAACCACCGCAGCTGGCAATATGTTTTTAATTTGAAATTTAAATCTGTAAGACTTTTAAAGTCACACATTTCTAAAATAAAATTTGCCTCTTGATGTTGTATGTAAAGAATTACTTCCCTGTATAGATATCAGAGCCTTAAGGCAATCAGCTTTTTATCACTTTGGATTAAAATGTGGAAAATATAACAGTTTCATGCACTGCACACAGCTTAGTAGCATCTGCAGCACTTTAATAATTATTCATGATAATAGTAGTTTGACTATATAATTTAAGAAAAATGCAACCTGCATTTCAAGAAAGGAGGAAACATTGCCTAATTTGAGGACATGAACTCAAGCACCAAGGGAATCACTCAGATGCATGCTCTTCTGAGTTCCCACTGGATTTTCTAAAAAAAAAAAAATTAGAAATAAGCAAAATTTGAAACAGAATACAGAACATGTGCATCAGTTGTGTTTTTGTAGCTTAGACACGGCTAGCATTTATAAGATATCACCATCTTGCTTTTGAACTGAATAATATATAACTCAACCATGATTCTAAAAATTCTAGGGTAAAAATTAAAGAGAATATTTGTGGCATCCTCAACCTTTTAAGCTGTTTCTTCTAATTTAATAACTCAAAATAATTTTTAGTTAACAAAAGCAAATTACAGAAAAAATGCACATGCCTAATGCAGCTATTTTTAAACTATGCATGTACATATGTGCAAAGTAATCAGACATTAGATGGTACTACACAAAATGAAATATGATGTAATTAGGAATGATTTTTCCTCAAAGTTACCTAACTAGCATTTTTAGCACTGTGAGCATTTGTAGTTTTATAAGCCCATGATTCAATCATCTGTGAAGTTCTTAACTTTCCTATTTATGTATAGGGCTATCATGTTTATTTCACTGATGGCATCAAAACAACTGTGAGCTTTCTATATGTATTCATCTGAATATATTAGCAAATGAATGTGTGGGTGAATAAATAGATAAATACAAACAAATAACAAACTTTCCCAATTTTCATGAAAGCAAGTCATTTTTAAAAAGCAGACCAAAGGCTGGGCGCAGTGGTTCACAACTGTAATTCCAGCACTTTGGGAGGCCAAGGCGAGCAGATCACAAGGTCAGGAGTTTGAGGCCAGCCTGACAAACATAGTGAAACCCCGTCTCCACTAAAAGTGCAAAAATTAGCTGGGTGTGGTGGCAGGTACCTGTAAACCCAGTTACTCGGAGGCTGAGGCAGAAGAATCGTATGAACCTGGGAGGTGGAGGCTGCAGTGAGCTGAGATTATGCCATTACACTCCAGCCTGAGACTGTGTCTCAAAAAAAAAAAAAGTAGACTACCACCACAGGAGCATTGAATATATCTAAGTTTCAGTAAACATAGTGTTTTCCTTCAAAAATTTATATATAAGCTTAAATTAATAGATCTAAAAATATTAAAAGTAATATTTTCCTAGAGAGCCCTATCCAACAATTAACTGAAGGTGTTCTGCCAAATAATAAGGATTGGTTTCTTAGTCCTCTGGGCACCCCAGAATCCAGAACAATGTATGACACATGCCATTTCTCCATATGTATTTGTGGCAGGAAAGAATAAATATGGGGTCAATGATGTCTGTTCTACTTCCTTTATGAGAAATCACCGGTTCCATTACTCTGAATACCAATTATGTTGACTTTAACAAAAATCAAGCTCTTTCTCTGTCAATGCTTCAAATACAGTATTATTCCAAATACAGGAACCCTGCCCACTTTTAAAGGCAGGCACATTGCTGCATTGAAGCATTAAATTCTACAAAAATTCATTTTTAAAAGACACTTCAAATATATATATTTGAGACAGTATCTTGCTCTGTCACCCAGGCTGAAGTGCACTAGCATAATCACAGCTCACTGCAGCCTTGACTTCCTGGGCTCAAATGATCCTCCCATCTCAGCCTCCCAAGTAGTTAGGACTACAGGTGTGTACCACCACACCCAGCTATTTTTCTCTTTTTTGTTATTGTTGTTACAGACATGGTCTAACTATGTTTCTCAGGCTGGTCTCGAACTCCTGGGCTCAAGCAATACTCCCACCTCAACTTCTCAGAGTGCTGGAATTACAGGTGAGCCTCAAATATATTTTTAAAATCCAAATTCATGATAACAAAAGACTAAAGGAAGACTTAGATTTTGTCACTATGCTATTAAGGAGAGAAAAATATGTCTTTTTCTGAAGTTATAGTCTTGTTTTCACCAATAAAATAAAATAAGGTAGGCTTTTACTGTATGTGTCCTCATTTATATACACATTATACACACACACACACACACACACATTTATATATGTACACATGCATTCATACCTTATATAGCATTATTTTACTGAACAATCTGTGGCTAATAAGGAGTTTGAAATATAAGTTTTAAAGGAACTCAGATACATTTAAACATGATAACAATACAGAATGTTGCTGAAAGAACCTGTTTCAGATACACTATCACTATCCATGAGGGTGATATCATGGAGCTAATTATGAGGATAGGTTGTCCCTGGTGCTATTGTCAGACTGACTGAATATGCTAACCCAGTGTTACCATGACCTAGGTTATGCATTTATGATTTGACAGAAAATTTTCTGCAAATGTGCATGTTTCTTTATTCCTCTGAAGACCAATGATTTTGGTGCAGGATGTTAGAATATAAATACATACCCATTGTGGCTTTTGTATTTTCATAAGCACCTGCAAATTTTTAAAACACATTTTGTGGAATGTATACACACTGTCCTTAAAAAATACTATGTCGTCAAAAAAAACCTAAGATATCAAACAAGTAAAAAGTATAACATCAAAGGTAGATAAGGAAAAGAAACCAAGAAAGCAAATGCCCTACATACACGTTTAAAAATACAGGCAGAGTGTTATGGCTCATGCCTCTAGTCCCAGCACTTTAGGAGACCAAGGCAGGAGGATTACTCGAGACCCTGTAGAGACCCTGTCTCTACAAAAACATCAAAAGTTAGCTGGGTGTGGTGGCACCTGCCTGTGGTCCTGGAGGCTGAGGCAAGAGGATCACTTTGGCAAAGGAGGTCAAGGCTGCAGTACGCTCTGATTGTGCTACTACACTCCAGCCTGAGTAACAGAGTAAGACCCTGTCTCTAAAAACATTAAAGATAAAACTACTGATTAATTAGATTCTTAATAGAGACTTCAGATAACACAAGCCACCAAGGAGACAGGTACTATGAAGACATGAAGAAGAGTAAAACTTTCCACTTGCTTTAAAGAAAAGTAAAGAGTGTGTCAATAGATATCAACAGAGAAACAATGATTATAGGAAAGAAAATCAACAGCTATTTATCATCTTTTTAGTTACTTTTCATTTCTAAAATATTTATTATTTTTTTCACAAATTTAATACACATTATGTATTGAATATTCAAAAACTACAGGAAATCATAAAGGAGAAAATAATGTCACCACTGGATATGACTAGTTTTAACTAATCATAGTTAACATAGATTTTTCAAATTGTTACTATTTTTCAAACACATAAACATATCTCCTACACTTAATAATTAAATCCAATGCATATTTATATCAGATAATGACATAAAAATGAGTGATTCATTAAGTTTTGAGCTTATTTTACTTATAATTTTCAATCTTATGTATACACAAACCACAAGAAAACTGATTCTGAAATTCTTGCCTTAGAATTTCCCATGGTAACAGAAGGAGCCAGGTGGCATTTTCTTAATTTAAATGGCATTTGAACTATATAAGCCCAAGTTTCTTGATAGAATCCAAATCTGCTTATGTGGGTCCATACGTTTTACATATTGACTTTTACACAAACCTCCAAGAGAAGTGTGATTTTTCAGCTCTGCAGGTATGAGCAGGGGACCCTTGGCACCTTAACTTATGCCTGCACTTCTCCCACTTCTCACCATGTAGTATCCCTGCTGATTCCATCATTGGACCACATGGCATCCACACACGTGCAACTCACAAATGTGGAAAAGCTAATGTCTTTTAGCGCTTTTCTGTGGCCAACTGAAGAGTCACTGGACAAAAATGTTCCCCTTGGCTCTGCCCCCCATCCCAGCCTCTGATGGATGGTTCTGAGTAGCAGATTATATGGCTTCTCAGGGGATAGACCCATGGATGTAAGCAGTTACACTTCAGGATCACACTTCTTTACACTGGCTGTCCTTCATTTTCCAGTTTATTTCTCTTATCCCATATTCCTACTGCCTGAAATTTAATTACCTAATTAAGTTATACTTCATAATAATTTTGTCTCAGGCCCTTATTTCTGGCTAGGGAATAATACATGACAAGAAGATGCAAAAATGTTTGCATAGTCAAGGGAATTATTGGCCTTGCTTTTAAGATTAGAAGCAGGTGGCCTAATAGCACAATGAAATGGCCAGTTATAATACCATCTTAGGTTCCAGCTCAAGGAAAATTTTTATGGGTTGGGGAGCAGGCATCTATTCTCCAAAACAGGGTTTATGTGTTGAACCAATGGCATATCTATGATACAGGTCTGGAGCATACAAGTCTGGAAATCTAGCCACAAAGGTAGGATGGGCTCTTCTCACCAATACTCACAATCATCCACATGTGGAATTAGTATTTCCTGTCCCCACAGCTTTACACCCTGCCATAGAATATTGGGTTACCAGGAAGATACTGCTTCCACCAGCAGACATAACCAAGTTCCAACTAAATTTTATTCTTCATATTGTGGACCAATAGGTAAAGAAATGAGTTTCTGTATTAGGAGGAGAAACCAACCCTTAGAGCTAGCATCTCTGCTACACAATGGGGGTGGGGAGGAGTATGAATGTGGGCTGATTCATTGGGCATCTCTTGGTACACTGTGATAATGGTGAAAGAGCAACTGCAGCAGTTACAGGCCAACAAAAGCAAGGCACCTAATGGTTTAGATCACTCGGGGATAAAGATGTAGAAACACCAAGCAGTCAGCCCATAAAGACGTGTTCAATTGCTGTCCAAGAGCAAGAAAAATCTAGAATAAATGATGCAGCAAATTTAGAGTGAATATCAACTACAGCCAGGAGATTACTTGCAACAATGAGGACTACTGGTTGTTTCACTACCCTTCTTGCCTAAGTCCTTTAGAGATTATGACAGGCCACTATACTGAAGGGGTTACTTTGATAATTAGAAGTGGTGAGGAGGATATCTTGTATTCACAAAAAATAAAGGTCCCTTATGTTAGCTGAATATTTGACCTCATGCCTGTACTTCAACATCTCCTCTCTCACCGTGAGCTTCCTATTTAGGCCAGACCACCAGATCCTTCTCAGTACCCACACACGTGCAACCCAAAAGTATAAGGAAATTAGCACTCTGTGCATGGGCCTTTAACCAATGGAAGCTAGGAACTGGCTGATACACAGTTCTCCTTTCTCTCCTACCATGGAAGGTCTTGAGAGGCAGGTTATTGCCCTGTGGAACAATCCTCTGAGATTGAGTAATCCATTCCAACTACTGGCAGCTTGCTCAGTAATGCATCATTTATCGGCTTCACCTCCTTTTCTGTTTTATTTCCCTTACTATTCACCCCTGCTTCTTGGAACTTCACTCTCTAATAAAGTAATAGCATATATACTCTCTACCTCCTGCTCTGCCGTAAGGGGAAAGGAGGCTATGAGAATATAAAAGTATTTTCAAAAATCAACACAGAAAACATAAATAATATAATAGAAAAATGCATAAAAGTCTGAATAGGGGCTTCATAAAAGAGGAGCTCTAAACAGGCTGTAAACAAAAAACAGTGCTCAACTGTTAGTAATCAGAAAAGTATAATTAAAATTTCAGGCACTGTCTCAAAATAGTGTGATACGGCAAAGATGTGAGGTGATGGAGACTCTCATATATTATTGGTGGGACTGTAAATAAGTATAACTTCTTTGATAAAAAGAAACACTTTAATGAAGCAAAACTATGCATCCCTATGAGGGCCAATCCCTCTTCTGACCACCTACCCTAGAGAAACTCTTGCACATGTGTGCTACATTACAAAACAAGATGTTTAAAGCATCATTGTTTGTAACAGCTAAAATGTGGACACAAGGCAACTGGCCTTGAGCAGAATGGAAAAATAAATTGTGGTAATATTTTTCTAACAGAATACCATAAAGCAATGAAACAAAAGAACTAGAACCATGTTTAAAACATGAATAAATCTTAAAAACTTAATTTGACCAAAAGAAACAGATCAAAATATTATACACTGTGTAATTTCATTTATATAAAATTCAAAATGGGCAAAGCTAAACTATATTATTTACAACTGCACACTTAGTGATAAAAGTACAAAGCAAAGCAAGGAAGTTGATTACCATAAAAAGGAAAGGGATATGATTAGGAGAAGTCCTGCCAGATGCATCTGGAGTGCTGGCAATTTCCCATTTCTTTTCCTGAGTGGTGGTTTTGCTTAACAATATTTCATTAGGGAGCATATTTATATTTATACGCTTTTCTATAGCTATGGGGGCTTTGCAATAAAAAGGTTAAGATACAATTTTTAATTTGCTTTTCACGAGAGATAACCACCTTTTAAACGTTACATCATCTCTAAGGGTCACATCAGTAATGCTATAGAATGGCGATGATTAAAAAATCTGGAGACAATAGATTCTGGAAAGGATGCAGAGAAATAGGAACACTTTTACACTGTTAGTAGGAGTGCAAATTAGCTCAACCATTGTGAAAGAAGTGTGGCGATTCCTCAAGGATCTAGAAATAGAAATATCATTTGACCCAACAATCCCATTATTGGATATATACCCAAAGGATTGTAAATCCTGCCTTTGAGACTTACACCCACACGTTATCTTGGACAAATACCTTGAACATTCCGAGCAACATTTGAAAAGGACTATTAAGTGGAATAAAATATGTAAAAGCTGTGATATAACTTAACAATCATAACAATGATACCACATCATTGTTCATTATTATGCCAATTTAATTTTATATTAAGTGTTCTAATTATATGGACACATAAGCAAGAATTAGTCAACTATACATTGCCCAAGTAAAAATAATCTATATGGTATTGTGAGATCCCAAAAGGCACAGCTATGCAACACTGGACAAAGGTTTACTCTCTCTGTAGCTCTATTTCTTCGTCTTTAAGATTATGTTAAGAATTACCTCAAAAGGGTGATTATGATGATGAAATGAGATGATATGTGAAGGCTGCTCTGTACAAAACCTAGAAACCTTTAACTCCCAGATGTTGCTCTCATTATTAGAATATGGGTTTCACTGAATTTTATATGCCTCCATTTTTCTCTTACAAAAGTATGTCCCCAGTTTATACGATGACTTATACTTTGTGTTTTGGTCACATACCAATTCAGCTTCTGATTGATTCTGTTTAATGTCCCATTTATCCTAAACTTGGGTGATGGCAGCATCACAGCAATGCTACTAACAATGAGTCTATGAGTAACGAAGGGTCCCCTTCACCAGACTCTCTTACTTTATCAGAAAAAGGGACGACCAAACGTAAATGCCAAAAGCAATTCCCCCAACACTGCTCTGACATCACATGGGAAACTACCCAACAATGGAGCAGAGATTCACTTGCTGATAAAAAATACTAATATTATCAGTGGACCATAATAGCACTGACAGGGAACACAAGCAGCTCACCATTAAGAGGATGACCATAAAAACAGATAAATTATTCTAACAGCACAAAAGAGTTACAATTGCAGCCATAAACAAAAGAGAAAAGATAGGAAGAATTTTCCACATGGAAAAGCATGGATTTTGAATGTATTAAGAAATGACATTCATTGCAGCTATGCGTATAGCACAGTGGGTGACATCATTAAGTAGAGGAACCTCAATTTTGGCAGGACTTTTAAGTGTGTTTATAGAAAAACTTTTAGAAAAGCTAGTAAGTATCATCCTGCTGACATATTGTGTTATTAAACAACTGGTTAGTAAAGTACCACAGCATTCCGATTTCCATTAAAATCTGATTTCCATTGGTAACCTGTGCTTATATGAATAAGCACATCAGAGTCCACAAAAACGTAAATTTAGTAGGATTCAGCATAACGTAGAGATACATGAATATCTCAGATGCATGTGCATGTGTATAGCTCATTTCCCAAAACATATATTAGCTGTTCATTGGTATATTTCTTTCTACATATTCTGCAGAGTACTGTTTTCCTTTTAGTGTACCATGATCACTTTAAGACAATTTTCATTTGTTTCAATTCCTTGGAGTAGGGCTTTATTTTTATGCTCCAGCCAAAAGAACAGTATGTGATATAATTCTTATTTTAGTGACAGACATTCCATATGTACAATACATAAAATGTTAAAAAATTAGAAATCATCCAATATTTCCAGGATGTGTAGCATATGACACAGCAATAGCTTCTACTGATTTACATTTAGGTTCCATAGGCAATTTTGTGAAAAAGTGAGTGTGTCATAATTCTAGGAGGAGATATCTCTTTTTCATGATTTAGGAAAAGATAAATCAGGAAGAAAAAATACTTTGGGTGGGCAATCAAAATCTCACTACACACCTGCTTATTACCCATGGGGATCAGAAATACTGGAGCATGTTTAACTTTCAAATCAGCAAAAATAACATCAGGAAAAAGAAGAAATAATGCCCTTAGATAGCTTTCTCTTCCTTTGGACTCTTTTGCCTATTATGAGCCTTTAAAGTTCAACAGTTTTGCCATGCTCCAGGGAAGCTCTTGAAGCTCTAAACTAAGCATCTTCATCAGAGGGAGGTGGGGAGGTAGAGCAAAAGAGACTATGTTAGGTTGGTGCTTCTGTCTGTGCCTGGGACCAAGCTTGTAAAAGTCAGCCCTCAAAGGTTAGCAGAATCCAAATCTGAAGTGGTAAGTGAAAACTACTAAAAGATTCTGAGGAAATCCATTATGCAGAGACCAGGTAACTTTTTAGCTTCTCATTAGCTCATCTTTATGTTTCTCATATTACCCAATACAATGCCTTGCAATAGCAGACTACCACTAAAGGTCTTTTGATTGAATATATTAATGTTTATTTAACAAACCCACATGGATACATAACTTTTAAAATGTCAAAGCCAAATATAAAGTGTAGCCTATGATCACCTCCTAGCAATCTAGATGTTGAAAATCTTCCGGCTAATAGAGTTAATTAGGGTTATATAAAGGGTATCATTTAAATAATTTGTGATAACAAATTTAAAGAAGGGAGACTGTAATTTTTGCTTCACAGTTACCTTGTTATTAACTTAGTGATTTTTTTTAATTACATATTAAAGTTTCACCATATTTAAAATGTCAGACCTATTTACAAAAGCCTCACAAATTATCTATTTTAAAACTTTATGACACTATTCATATAAAATGATTTTTCAAATGAAATGGAATAGCAAAGAAAAAGGAAACAACCTAAATGCTCATGAGGATAGAAACAGATCATTAAAATACGTTACATTTTTAAACAGAATACTATTAATCAGTTACAATGAATGAACTACTTTATTTCATCAATTTCAAGATATATTTTAAATTGGTAGCATCATGTACTTGCCATTGAATAGACAGTAGGAATGCCTCTATTGCCACTGATTAAGAATGAAAAATAATGTTATTCCTGAAGGCACACTTGGACAACTACAACCCTGTAATACTGCATGCAACAAGCCACTTAAGAGTTATTTGAAGAATGAATATGAATTCTGATGGTTATTTGAAATCTTCTATTCATACCTCTGGACAGATCAAGAAAGTGTAAGCATCAAGACTGCCACAATGGGTATCAGCAGTTTGGAAGACATTACTGGGGCTAATAGTGGAGCATTCTTTAAAGAACTGTTTATTCATCAATACTCTTGATGGCACAGACTATGGTACTGCTTGGAAAAACACAAGCATCAGTAGCCGAAGCAAGCAGTGAATAAAGAAGAATTTAACTCTGACTATGAAGAGGTTTAGAATATCTTAATTAATTTTTCTTACGTTTTCATTTCTATATGCATAGACTACATTAGTCATAAATAAATGATTTAAAATTCTACATATAAATAAGTCTAAAAGAGCTCTCAATAAGGGTGTCAGTTTAACTGGTGAAAGTTTTGTTTTCTATCTTAGTGACACAAAAATACCGAGAAGTCAAATATGATAGATCTTTATGCAAGTCCCAACCATCCCTGATTTACAATGGTTCCTCAACTTACACAATTTTGGCTTTATGATGTTATAAAAGCAATAGACCTGAGGTAGAGACTGTATTTTGAATTTTGAATTTTTGATCTCAATCTTTTCCCAAGCTAGCGACAAGTGGGACAAAT
The DNA here is from genome assembly GCA_028533165.1 of Leontopithecus rosalia. Lineage (NCBI taxonomy): Eukaryota > Metazoa > Chordata > Mammalia > Primates > Cebidae > Leontopithecus > Leontopithecus rosalia. The sequence continues at coordinate 99,078,374 of CM052649.1, read as the reverse complement.
TGTGATGCTTGGCAGCAGTGGTGAACGCCAGCTCCCAGTCAGGCACGAGACCACAAGGATAAACAGCTGACACTCTGCAGTGTGATGTGCCAAATGATTTTGCCCAACTGCGGGCTAATGTAAGTGTTGTGAGCACATTTAATGCAGGCTAGGCTTAGCTTTAATGTCCCACAACTTAGGCATATTAAATGTGCTTCTGACTTACTGTACTTTCAACTTGTGATAGGTTTATTGAGACATAAGTACGTCCATCATGAGTTGAGGAACACTATATAAGGATAGATCTCACAAGCATATTGTTGAAAAAAAGTAGGTTGCAAAAATATGCATACAGTATGATCTTACTTGTAAAGAAAGAACTCACCTAGAATGTAAACCTGTATTTTTGTGGCTACACCCACAAGCAAGTCAAAATAGAAAAAATAAACTGAAAGAAAACACATAGCTAATTATAGAAATTAACTTGATCCAAGAGGGGGTAAAAGATTTGGAATTAAGGTCATAGAAAAATGTGATTTAACTAATTCACTCATAAAGTTCTACTTTTCAAATAAGAAATATATTCTTACAGCATTGATTTTTTTTTTCAAGCAATGTATGCCCAGAAAAGCTGCCCAAGAGCAAATATATACAAATACCACCCAGTGGTTAATTATGAGTAGTTAATGGGACTGTCAGTCTTTTCTTATCTTCTAGCTGAAACTTTTCAATTTCCATATCAGTCCTCTAATTTAAGAGTAAAATAACACTATGGAACTGCATATACACTTGTATTTTTAATGTCACTTGAGAATCAAGCATTAGTTTGATTATGTATCTATCAGAGTGACCCAGTAGTATTAACCAAACAGCCCTATATTTGTTTTGTCTTTTGACGTCCTCTTTGAGGAAAAGACGCAATGAAGAAAACAAACATAATAAATTAGGAAGTCATTGCCCTAATTCCAGGAATTTTCTTGTCAATTTTAGATAATTTTTCATGAGACACAGCCATTCTTTCATCATCTATCTTGATATATGTAAGTTATAAACATGGCTTTAAATACTCATGAACCTGACTTCTTAAATCAAAAGTTTATCCTTATATCTCTTGATAATCTTCTCATTACATAACCCAGAGAAACCAGAAAGATATCTCTGGATTATGTAGTAAAGAGCTTTAACCCCTTTATCCTGAAATGCTATTCTTCTCTTCCTTCTAGAGAAAGATGAATGATAAGTGTGCTTTACAATTCAGCAAGGAAACAAGAATTAGGTTTACCATAGATTAAGGGAGAGGGGATGCTGGCAGGAAACAGCTATATTTTATTATATGTACTGTATCACTTATAGGTGGATTGCAAGACAAACATTATTCTAGTTATGCTAAGCTAAAAAGTTAATACAGGAAAGTAGGAGTGCAAAATCATTGGCAGGACTACAGTAGCAGGCTTCAGGATAAGCCCCAGGAGCAGGGCCCAGAACAGCACTGCAGAACTGTCCAGCATGTCTCCATCAGAAATTTTTGGATTTCTAGATCCATGAGTCTGGAAGCCACCAACAACTCTGCTTAAATAGTCTCTTGACACCTAACAAACTAGTGCCTTGCTTGTAGAATACTGTTATAGAAAACAAAGAAATTGAACTTCCCACAACTGGATTTGGCAATATCAACAATACAGCAGAAACATTGCCCCAACCTTCCTTTCTCCTCCAGATGTTATTTGAGTGTATAAAACTGGCAGGGCCAAATCACACCCAGAAACTCAGCAAAATCTAAAGAAGATTCCAAAAACTCTCCTGCCCTTCTCACTGCTGGTATCATAGCAACCATCCAACCAATGCTAATATTCCATTAATATTCTGAAGAAGTATATCCAAGCACTCTGAATTTTATTCTGCATTTTAATTAAAATTCTCAGAGGTCCACAGTGAGATTATGTTTCCTCTCTAGCCTACTTCCTTTCTGGTCCTAGTCTCTGCCAATTTGCATGTAGAGCTCACTGTGTCACAGTTACCATCTGTTTAAATAACCCACATCTCAGAGATTTACACGGCTGCACGTGTCTCAGCAAACCTTTCAGTTTGGAGATCTAGGTCAGCTAGCCTAGATTTTTAACAGAACAGTTGGCCTTCCTATAGAAATAACTGTATTTAGAATTTTGGAGTGCTCATTTTTGTGCCAAGTTCTTGATCATCTGCATATATTTTAATTGAAATAAGGCAGCCTGATAGAGAAGCAGCAGCATAGGTATTAAAGATAAGATCTTTGGTAGGTCACTTAAAACCTGATTAATAACTAGCTTATATAACTGGCAGACTTACAGTGAGTCCCAAAAAATAATGTAAAAGAATTCGAGCCATTGCATTTTTGTCTGCCTTCTATAGTACAATGTTTGTCCAGTGCCTTCAGAATGTTTTTTATATCAAATCTGTAATTCGCCGAAGCTGATTTTTAAAAGTAAGATGATATCATTATTGCCTGATATTTTTCTAATTAGAAGATTCATTTAAAAGCTTGTTCTGTTTCAAAATAACCCCTATTACCGTGATGCCTGGGGAATATTCTTATTCCATTAGTAAATCACAATCAGATATGTAAAAACACATTTTAGAAGATATTACTGTTCTTTTTATAAAAACTGCCTTCCAGTGTTTTTACTTACAAACTATGATACACATATCAAATTGACAGGAGTTTCAGTCACCTTCTAACTTCAGTACTGCTGTGAATGCTGGCTCTACCACACTTCCCTCTTCCGAATGACACATCCCTCAATTCACCCAATGAAGGATTGTCAGGAGTGATCCTATCATTCATTAAACTTAGTGTCCTAAGTTTCAACAATGCAAACAGCATTTGTGGATTGCCTAATGAAGCACCAGACCCAGGGGTGGGCACAAAGGACACAAGGATAAATATTATTCAATTCCTGCCCTCAGAGCACTCAAAATCTATGGGTAAATACACACACACACACACACACACACACACACACACACCAGGCACACACATACATATGCACACTATGTAGAGCACTGCAAACAAAAACACAATATGAAGAGTACCATATCTTTGCCATAAAAAATAAAGTGATTCAAAAGCCTTAAAAATAAGCAATAAATTAGCAGTAGGAGTTAGGAATTGCTGAACTAACTAGACATTGACACAAAGTAGAACTGTGTTCTATAGCAGTAATTCTATCACAGGAAGGGAAAAGATGACTCTCTGAGAAAATTTTACTCCCCCCTCCCTCTGGCACATCTGTGCTTGGTTGGTGCAACCTTGAGTATGCAGCATCTGGCTTTCTCATACATGGATTTGATGGCTCAGGGTCAAGCTGATTGGCAGAGACAGCTGAGATCTGCAGAAGGGGTCCCAGTATTGCCATGATGACAGAGCTCATCCTTCCAAGTAGCTCAGTAAGGGTTTCTCAAATTGAACCACAGTCACAGCTGGAAACCCAGGTCCCTTTGAACTTTGGCCCGGCCTCACTCCTTTCCTCCATTAATATCCATCATTCTATCCTGACATTTCAGGTTAGTATATACAATAAGTTCAAGCCTATGACAAAATTTGCTTCAAATAAAAGAAATAATAGGTCCAAACTAGACTTATCTCAGGTAAATTACACAAGTACTCCTCTCTGAGAAGGCCCTGTGTTGCAAAACTCCAGGGATTGCACTCATACTACCTAATTTCTCAAAATGTATCATCCGTGTGTCAAAATAAAATAGCCCTCATACTCCAGGGGGCGCCATTGAGCCATACACTTTTAGAGTCTCTTAGGGCTGCCCCCAGAGGTTGCATTGAGGTATCCCACTGCCATAGAGTTAGTGTGAACCAATCTTAAGGCATTTTACAATCCTTTCTAGAGCTCTCTAGGGTTACTTTTCCTATTAAAAGAGATCTGCTATATACTTATATTTTAAAAGTTCTTGTTATCACTGAACCCAATCCTTTTTTCTCATCTCTGGAAAGAATAGAGTGGTTTCTTTGCAGGAAGCAAAATCTCAGTTTAAGATGCCTTGATTAGAAAATAAACAATTATATCAGATTCTCTGTAACAGACTCAATTGCTAAATAAAAACTACCACATTAGACTGTGAACTTCTTTCTGTCAGGGATTTCTTCTCATCTGGTACTTTTGAACTGCATGTACTACCTTCTGCATTGCATTTACTCAATAAATATTTTTATATTTAGTTATTTTAACTATTAGTTTATTTACATAACCTAACAGGATCTCTGTTTATAATATAATGCAGTATATATGTTGTATATATATTTCAATGTTACAAAGCAAATTTCTTTCATTTTTTTCGTTAAGTTAAAGGTTTTTATAATTGTGAGTGACCTTTCCCAAATTATTTTGAACTATTTAAACTGCACTGTAAAAAAGCAAACACGCCTGATTCTCCTAATTTCATACTGAAACTATTGCATAAATCTGTGAAATGCAACATTTACAGAGATTTGAGACAATGCCCATTTCCAACACAAAGGTAAGCACTCCACGTGTCCAGAGCCATGCAATGACTCTAAAGCTATCAAGCATTCTCTTCACTGAGCATTGTGTAAAACACTAGAACTATTCCTGTAGGAAGGCAGCAAAAGAAAAACCCTTGCCCTTATAGACATTATAATCTCAGTTAGGAGAACTAATGCAAAAAGAGGAATGCCCTAAAAACATAATTACACCCTCTGAAACAGAAAGTAATAAAATATGTTGATTCTTCAAATTCTACAATGGCATACTTTGTCCATATCGACTTTCCTTCTTTCTCCAAGTTACATTGCATCTTAAAATTTTTAAATAATTATTACTCATGTCTGAGAAATGATCAAATATTACTTATGACAGTACTGCATTTGACACAAGAAGAGAAAATGAAATACCGCATGTTCTCACTCATAGGCGGATGATGAACAATGAGAACACATGGACACAGGGAGGGGAGCCTACACACTGGGGTCTATTGGGGGGAATAGGGGAGGGACAACAGCGGGGGGAGCTGGGGAGGGATAGCATGGGGAGAAATGCCAGATGTGGGTGAAGGGGAGGAAGGCAGCAAATCACACTGCCACGTGTGTACCTATGCAACTATCTTGCATGTTCTGCACATGTACCCCAAAACCTAAAATGCAATAAAAATAAATAAATAAAAAATAAAATGTTTCCAGGATCACAGTTCTTATATTTATATACCAGCTAATCCTTATAACACATTCTAAATTCTCACCATTAAGAAGCAGTTTATAAAATCATTTGGTCCCCTAAACATCAATAAAAGCAGTGATATTATAAAACATATGAAATGACACATGCACTGTAGAAGCCATTGAGATAAACAAAAAATTATGTATCATAAACTTAAAGAAAAAAAACAAAACTAAGTTTCATGACAAGCCTTTTAAAATTCATTATTGTTTTAAATCTAAAAACTATATTGATTGCAAAGTAACATTGACTATCCACATCCTTTCAGAGCTGCTGGAACTTATGATCTCTTACCAAAATGGAAGTAACTGTAACTCTTATTATGGGAAACTTTGAAAAGAGGTAAAAAGGAAAATGAAAATAAAATACCTTCTAGTCTGTTGAAATTGCAACAAGCAACTGGCCAGATGAAACACTGCTTTCAATTCCAGAAAATCAGTTGCAGGGAGTTTCTATGATGTGCTTCTAATGCTTTTTGACATAACTTGCCCACATGCCTCTGTTTAATTCAATGGATATTTTATAGCCAACTGCTTCAAAATCAAGCCAAAGACTCATTCCAGCTCCTATTAGACTCCAGTGTAAGAGGTTGAAAGCCTGTGGCCTCCAAAACCACAGCAGACATCTCAAGGATTCAAATATCTCCAATATTCATGGAGCTACATGCGTTTTGTCTGTAAAATCTGGTTTCTCAAAATATATCATCCATGTTTTAAAATCTTAATGAAAATTATGTAAAAGATAAACTTTTCAATAGTACATTTTGGACCATGTGAACATACCTCCTGAGAAATGGAAATTTTTCAAGTGGGGAGATTTTCATTTAAAATGTTTAATTTCAGTTTAGAAAGATACCATCTATGGCAAAGGAATAGAAATTTTAAGATCAAATTGCTTATTGCCTTTGAAGGTTACAAGGGGCCAAACTTTTGTGATCAAAAAGGATCACAGCAAATGGTAACAGAAAGATGGTCAAGAATCATACTTTTTAAAAAATTTGGTAAGAATTCTTCAGTCTTAACATCTCTAATGTTTAACAATGATTAGGATATATTATTACTATTATCTAACTCATTAAGCAAGAGATGGGATCAAGATGACAGAATAAGAATCCATAGAAGTGCCCCATCCCATCCCAAACCCATACAAATAACAGAAACATGTTTGAAAAATAAAGGAATATACAAGGCTGGTGGAAAACAAAGCATGACCTAAATAATCAAGAAAGTATAAAAAATACAATTTTTTAGATTTTTAATTAATATATACATACATATTTTTACAGATGGGGTTTTGCTATGTTGCTCAGGCTGAACTTGAACTCCTGGGTGCAAATGATCTTCCTGGCCTCAGCCTCCCCAGTAGCTGGGACTTCAGACACATGTCACCATACCCAGCAAAAAATATTTAAATGACAGAATGCCTAAAGGCCAAAAACAATTTTAAATTAAAAAGGTGGAGAATAGCCCCAAGACAGCTGCAAGCTTTTGGGGAAGTGGGGTGCACTGCTAATCAGAGGATTAGAGGTGGCCCACATGCTAAGGTGGCTGAATACCAGTGTGCTCGAAAAAAAGGGGCAAAAAGAGAGTTTTTCAAAGAAAAACAGAAGTAGAGGATGGATATAAATCTTTAAACACGTATGTAATAGTAGTTTGCCAAACAGAGAATAGATACAGCAAACTAGAGGAAATGCTTCAGTAAATTGTAAGAGAATATTACTCAAACTGAAATAAAAGCATTAGCCCTCACAATCAAAAGAATGAGAGATGTTAGAGGAAAACAAGCAGACCAAGATCAGTTAAAATTAGAATTAAACTGAATTCTCAACAATATTTGATATAAGAAGATGGTGGGACTATATCTTTAAAGTCATGAAATATACTACTTTGAACTTAAAATTCTTTTTTTCTTTTATTAAAATTGATATATCACAATTGTACATATTTTGGGGGTACCTGTGGTTTTTAAGATACATGTATATAATGTGTAATGATCAAGTCAGGGTAATTGGGATATCTATCATCTCAAACATTAATCTTCTTTTATGTTGGGAAAATTACAATTCTTCTAATTATTTTGAAATATGCAATAAACTATTGTTAACTATAATTTCCCTACTGTACTATCGAATATTAGAACTTTTTCCTTCTATCTAACCATATTTTTATACCCATTAACCAACTTCTTTTCATCCTCCTAAACCTAAAATGTTCTACTCCCAACTATAATTCATATTATAAAAGTAAAATAAAGATATTTTCAAGTATGTGAGATTCTAAGTCTATTACTCTCAGACACTCTGAAAGAATCACTACAGGTGGTACTAAAGTATAATGAAAAATGAATAGAAGAGGAAGACCAAACAAAGATGTAATGGTGAGCAAAGAAACAGTAAAATGTATGATAAAGTGCCAATAAGTATGCATTGCAATGTTTTAAATTCCAGTGACAATTTAGAATTTAAATCACAGGTGCTATCAACATGAGAAGTGTCAAAAAAGAAAAAGGAAGAACAAAGTAAAGTGTTCTAAGATTCTGGTCTTGTTCTTGGGAATATACAACTCAGCATACCGAGAATACAAAGTAAGAAACGTTCTTAATCAATAAATGCAAGCTGCAAGAACTGCACAGCACAGTGACCATAGTTAATAGTATTGCACTGCATATTTCAAAATTGCTAAGAAGGCAGATTTTGAATGTTCTCACAAGAAAGAACTGACAAGTATGTGAGGTGACAGATATGTTAGTCTGATTTAATCATCCCACAATGTATACATGTATCATAACATTATATTGTGACCCATAAATACATATAATTACTATTTGTCGAATAAAAATACAATAATATTAAGAAAAAAATCAAGCACAACCATCATATTTCCTGGGGAAAGTTAAAGTTAGATATAAGAAAAGGATCTATCTCTTCTACTGTTCAACAATATACTGGACTTTTTCATTAAATATTGGTCTGGAAGAGAGTATAGTAACAATACCTGGTCTTTAGGTATACAAATGTTTGCTGGATGGTTAAAGACGATCTTTACTTTTTAGTCTAACTTTAATTTCATAATAGATGTATTCATTCTCATAAAGAAATTTAAAAGTGTGTAGATTTACCAGAATTCGTCTTGACCACTTTTCTCTGTTCCAGGTTTTTTTCTCAGAGAAACAAATGTTTCCTCTTTGAAATGTTATCCTTCAGCTTTAAAAAAATGTATACGTGTGTGTGTATATATATATATATATATATACACACACACACACACATATGTACATATAAACACACATATATATGTATACACATAGAACATTTCATCTTTGTCTTGTGTGGGTATCTTTTTAATATAAAAGGTGTTAGCAGGTCTCTTCCAGACCAATACTTCATTTATTTTTTATTCTTTATTTTTTTACTACCCACCCTGTCACCCAGACACTTTGGAATCTTACAATCTGTATCTAAATTGTTCATAAGTATGATAATTACTCATAAAAACTATCTTTTTCTAGACAACTGTATCTGCCTCTGTGAACGTGTATGTGCTTATATATATGTATTTATGCATTTATATAAAAATACATAAGGACATTTAAGTATTTTTCTAAATATATAAATACTGTGTCATAAATGTTTGTGGCTGGGCCATTAGCACAAGATGGTAATGAATACAGATGTAATTAATGAGAAATCATAACTAAAATCATCAGTGACTACTGGTCTAGAGATAAGAGTTGTATAATTTTTGACACGATAACGTGTCCAACATGACAATGGTTTCTAGAGTTAGAGAACAGTGAATCAGTGACGTATCCCTTTCCAACAACTCCTGATTCAGGGAAGCACAGAAATAGACATGGCACTTATGTACCTTCCTGGAAATGCATTTCTTTAGCAGGATACTGATAATTAAGTTGAAAGCATAGTCCCCTACATTATATGAGTATTTCAGAGTGGGAAAATAATGTACATAATCTGACAAGTGGGTATGGGTAGTCCTAGCAAATTAATTTTCTTATTGCTAAGGAGTTCATAAACACCCTGTATAGAGACAAGGATTATACAGGGAAGTGATGTACAAGACTCTGCAGAAATGTTGGTGCTCCCTACTTTCTATCAAAGCTTCTGTTCTCAGAGTAATTTATTTTATTTCCTCTAAAATGACATTCAGACATTTTGCAACTTTGTTTAAATACTTGAATAATTTTGTTTACAATATTTCCAAGTAATTAATTATATTAATTACAAAAAGTCAAATATGTAACATTACCTAATATCTAATTCACAGATACTGCCATAGTACATGATATGTATATGTTAAATCCAGTTTAAGTTTTATGTGAATGCATGTAAGCTGTAGTTTTTCAAGATTATAGCTCCAAAATATATTGCTCAGCTCTAGGCTGAAATCTAGGTTTCTGCCACTTAATAGTATAATCTCCTTGGGAAATCTGCATTTTATATATCTATATCTATATCTATATATATGTGTGTGTGTGTGTATGTATATATATATATACACATATATATGTTAAATATATATACATATATTTATATATAACATATATATGTTAAATATATATATACATATATATTAATATAACATATATATGTTAAATATATATACATATATGTTAAATATATATATTAAAAATATATGTATATTATATATAGGCTTACCACCATTATTGGCATGTATATGGTGGTTCTTCTTTCTGTAGCACAACACAGATGGTAAAGACAATGGAAAAAAGAAAGCAACACTCATCCATAAAATACCTGTAAGAGACCCAAAGAAAGATTTGGCTACTAAACTCCTTGGCAGAATTAAACCCGAGAAATTTTAAGTTGGAACGAAAATTTCCATAACATCTCTCTAACCTTCATGGTAAATTACTCATCTTTTAATTGTATTCAATAACCACACACACACACCTAGGGCTGTTTGTAGGTCAGACACCACGATTCACATCAGTAACAAAGGAAAAAAAGATATATTCCATGCTCTCTAAAGGTTGGTAGGTTGGGAGATAGGTAATACTTCTCAGAATATTTTAAGAGACTATTCAAGAATTGGGAGAGAGAAATTAAATGAGTTGGAGGCACATACCAGTGATACCTAGATAATAGTGTCCACTTTGTTCTCTATCTTAGCTGAAGCTTTGAGTACAGAATATACATGAACTCTTATGGAACATTTAGAGGACCAGTGTCTTAGAAAAAAAACTTAGGAACTAAACAAGAGCAGAAAGAATGGTGATTAAGAGAAGGTAAAAAATCAAGCAAAGACAAAGTACAGGCCCATGTAAAATCTAAGATGTAGTCTTGCCAAAAATTAAGGTAATTCTATACTTTCCTACAAATTTGCTTGCACAGTAATAATATCATGATCATTTTATTAACTTCTGAGAGATGCTCCCAGCTACTGCTTGTTGCAATCTCACATCCATGACTTGCAGCTCCTTGCTCCCATCTCTTCCCACTAGCCAATCCAATTGCAACTATTTTTGAGTAGTGACACAGTATGGCAGGAGTATCATGGTGAAAACGTAGGTGTGCATCTCATTTTGCTTCAACAACTACACATTAGCTAACATGCTTTGAAGCGCACATATTCCAATCCTCCATCAAGTGATTTACCCTCACATGCCGTTGAATTCTTACATAAGGTAGAGACTATTGTTATCCTGTATCTTAACAGTGAAGAGGCCAGAACCCAGAGAGGTTTCATTAGCATACCCAAGGTCTCACAGTTTAAAATATCATATATATGGCTTATCCAAATTCTATGATCTTAAATATTACCAAATACATGTTCCACTGACATACTCATTGATATGGTTTGGCTCTGTGTCCCTACCCAAATCTCATCTTGAATTGTAATCCCTATTATCCCCAACTGTCAAGGGAGGGAACTGGTGGGTGGTGACTGGATCATGGGCATGGTTCCCCCATGCTGTTTTGTGATAGTGAGTGAGTTCTCACATGAGCTGATGTTTTATGAGTGTTTGACAGTTCCTCCTTTATATTCTCTCTCCTGCAGCCTTGCAAAGAAGGTGCCTATTTCTCCTTCTGCCATGATTGTAAGTTTCCTGAGACCTTTCCAGTCATGTGAAACTGTGAGTCAATTAAACTTCCTTCCTTTATAAAGTACTCCATCTTAGATATAACTTTATAGCAGTGTAAGAATGACTAATACACTCATTTAGCAAATATCAGGTAATTACTACACGCTAGGCTCTAGTGCCTAGCACTCAGAAATACAGGTTTCAGGGTAAAAAAGTTGAACTAGACTAATCCAAGTTGAGGTTTTGTCAGGCTTGAGAAATAAAGAATATGGTGGAATTGGGGATACTTTCAAGGGAGTATGGAAAATATGGTCCATGGAATTTAAGATGGGTGAGAAAGGAAGGGTACAGGGTAAGCTGATAGGTAAGAAAAAAATTAAGGAGCCAAAGGCTGAAGAAGAAGTGGTGTTTTGACAGTACTCATGTCAGAAGGCTGAAAGGAGAGGTTGTGATCCAAGGTTGGAATGTCAGGTGTGGAGCTACTGTGTAGTTAGATGAAAGCCATTAGGGACAAGGGAGTTGAAGCTTTCAGAGGCCAGGGGCATGGCAGGAACTAGAGAAAGAAAATGTGACCTAGGGGCTTAGTTGTTCAATGTGTGAGAAGGAGTGATGGTGAAGTAAGAAATGGACAGGAAAGAGGAAGAGTAGCATATGTAATGGTGAAAGCCTTAATAACAAGGGGTTTTATACAACCTTTTAGAAAAGAACTTATATTGACGAATTTTAATCTTTGTAACAGAGTCAACATTTTAAAAATATTGCCTAGATGTGTTTTCACTTCTCCTCCTAGAAAATCATGTTGTCCAGCAGGTATTTTGACAGTATAATATTATGGAAGGGGAGAGAGAAAGCTCTTTCAGAGGAAGAAGGACATGACACAAGGAAGCCTTTGTAGAACTGGAGGAGGAAATGAAAGACTTCCATATCTGGTCCTGGTGATTGCAGGAGTAGACACACAGGCGGGATCAAAAGGTCAGATGCATAGGTCCCTTACTTCCCTTGGGAGGAGCAGGACATTATGAAAACATCCAACTGGATACGGGGAACCCTAAAAAACACTGGACAGTCTGGTTACTGGCATGCTTCCCTGTATGTTTGCTGAGGAGAGTGCTTCGCATGCCCATGGCCGGCCTTGTATGCCATAAAGCAGACCACAAGTACAGGAAGGTGGTTCAATGGGTGAGCTAAGTTAGACCTTCTGGCTCCCTGTGCCACCTTTAGGCAATACAGGGAGTCCATAGGTTTCCATATGTTCCAGGGAGGAGAGGAGGTGCTAACAGGGCTGGATGTAAGATAAAATAAGCCAAATGTGCAGGTAAATTGCTGGGACCAGGGATGTCACACAAGGGCTTGCATGGTACCCAAACTGCATGTCATTTCCTGCAGTTTAAAATCAATCTCAACAGCCACTATTTCCAAAAGCAAACCAGACCAGCCACTGTACATCAAGGACCCAGGAAGGTTCAGAGGATGCAGACTGGTTATGTGGCCACTATTTCACCTGCTAAGAGTTCATGGAGAAAGCCCCTTTCCCCTATATAACCAGGTGTCACTTGAAGAGGAACAGGGGAAAGGGAGAAATATGAAAGACTGAATATTCATTTGGAAAAGACCAAGTTATCCAAAATAGGTTACTGAAGTTAGAAGATAATGTGATACCATAAACTGTCAAGTTTAAAAGGTTTGCCTTCTCAATTCTCTTCAATCAGACCCTTCACAAATCCCACTACTCATTGCAGAAGCTCAGCTCATATACAGAACATCAGGTACCTCCATTATCTTGTCAAATATGCACGTGATGTGCAAGTTTACAGTTTCCATGCATACAACTATAAAAGCATTTCTTCCAAGTTATCATTATTGGTATTAAAATGCTTTCAAACCAAATTTTCCATGCCTGGATTTCTTTATTGCTTCTAGTTATATATTCCTACATCAATTAAAAAAAACTTCCCTGCTTTCATATTAATTTTTTGCTGCTTTTCATTATTCGTAGTCACATCCATTCTTAAATTGATGTAATCCAAGTTGTATTTAGCATCTATAATCTTTCCTTTCCAATAGAACTTTGTTCCCTTAGAACAAAGGGATCCTTTCTTTCCTATAGTACCTATCATTTTTAATATTTAATACTTCTCATGTATAGAAGGGGATAGAAAGGAATACTGAGTAATGTCTCCTTAAAATAGAGTGGAAGGCCGGGCGCGGTGGCTCACGCCTGTAATCCCAGCACTTTGGGAGGCCGAGGCGGGTGAATCACGAGGACAAGAGATCAAGACCATCCTGGTCGTAATGGTGAAACCCCGTCTCTACTAAAGATACAAAAATTAGCTGGGCATGGTGGTGCCTGCCTGTAATCCCAGCTACTCGGGAGGCTGAGGCAGGAGAATTGCCTGAGCCCAGGAGGCGGAGGTTGCGGTGAGCCCAGATCACGCCATTGCACTCCAGCCTGGGTAACAAGAGCGAAACTCCGTCTCAAAAAAATAAAATAAAATAAAATAAAATAAAATAAAATAAAATAGAGTGGAAACAAATTATCTTTGGCATCACACACCACGCATCCACCTTCTCAGCTATTATATTATATCACAAATATATGTAATATGATCTCCACTATCATTTCTCTCTCCATCCACCTTCATGTTTCCAGAGTTATCTTTGAGTTTAGCTTCCTCAAAACTTCTGTACAAAAGTTCAAAAGACCTTCCCTTTAATTTTTCCCATTAACTCCCTGCAAATGTTTAGATTTCCTTTTACAAAGTACCAGTTTACACATATAACTAAGTGGGGATCATTCCTGGGCTGGAAATTCAAGGGGCTTGCCAAAGTAAAAGCTCCAGTGTTTCCATTATGCCCATTAAAATCTGTTTCAGTTTCACTTTTCCTCTAAAGATATGAACATTTACATGTGCTATTCCAAAATGAATCCATTAAATACCTTTTTCTGTCCCAGTTCTCTCACAAACACACCTCTATTCTTCTTTGAATAATAGTTATGATCATCTCAAAGTGGCTTTCAAGGGATTCACCATTAACATATATTTCAGCAAGAAACAGAAAAATCAGTACCATTTTCAGTGGAAAGAGAAACTCAGTACCATATTCACTGGAAATACATAAAAGCAGAATCACTCATTCCCAATGGATCTAATGTGTCCATGGATCTAGAAGCTCTTTTTACAACCAGAGTACTAAAAGTAATTAGTAGAGGGCCCAGCTCAAGCTTCCACCAGGCAGCTCCTCACAGTGAATTACACTGGCCTAATGATGCCAATCTGCCTGTTGAGTGGAACTCCCAACAGGCTTCTCTTGGAAAACACTGACAGCCTCAAGTTTACCGAAGGGCATAGTAAGAAAAAAATCACTTCAACTAATCATTACCGTTTGCTACCCAGACAAATAAATAATACAGAGGTCTGTGACTTTTCAAATCAATTAGAATATGCATACTATATGTTCATCAGTATTCTCACTAATATTTACTGAATCAAAAGCAGTGGTGATCATATTACTGTTGTTATTCTGAGTTATTGTGTTTGTAATGTGGGATGTTCTATCATCCCGAGTCCTTCAGAATGAAGATTCTTAATGTAGAAGGAAAACACAGATGTAATATACAAGAGATGAATAAAAACACATAGTTCTGAATTTAAATTACAAATATTATTGTTAATACATGCATGCATAATAGAAAAGCCTGCAAACAATGACATGTCCTGTCACAATACGCACCTCTAAGGCCCAAATTACGGTCTTGAAATACCATTTCCAATTAAAAGAAACAAAGACTTTTTGGAGAAAGGACTATTCCACATTTAAGGCTGAAAACGTACAGATAAGCTCAGAGTATCTTAAACTAGACAATAAGGAAGCCCTCAGAGACTACCAGAGTCAGATTAAAAGGATTCAGGAGCCAACCTGACGAGGCTCCTACTGACCAAAGGCGTGGAATGAAAGCAACAGCTGGGAAAGTATGCAGAATCAGAAGAGAAGAGGACCCAGACTCTGGAAAATGTCGGTATTTACTGGCCAAGTAGGGACTATACCAGTAAAGAAGAAATAGACTGAGAGGCAAGGGAAAAGAAAACAGAGAGGCTATTATAGCACAGAGACCAATGGAAAACAGTATCTCAACAAAGGTGTGGTCATTAACATAGAATACTACTAAGAATTCAAATAAGGTGGGGACTGAAATACAACCAATAGGTTTATCACGTTGGCACCCCTAGCTAGAGCTATGGTATATGGCCAACCAGAATATTTGAATGAGACCTATAAACCAAATGCCATAGGGCTTAGACATTTGGTTTTTGAGGCCAAACATTCTGAAACAAGTATGATTCAATTTGGGGTGTGCATATGTATGTATGTGTTGGTGGGAACAGGTAGGAGTGAAAGATCTTACAGAGAAAATTAGGCCAACTATGTCAATCTGTTGAGAAAGCCTAATAAACAGCAAGACAGTAGTTCATAAGAATAAGGGAACCACTGGTGTCTAAACTTAAGTCTTGCTATTGTGCCAGAAATGTGGGTATTTTGAGAATTCATAGAGATCTTAAAAATGCTTATAAATACCGGAGAATAGTAAAATACACCAAAAAGCAAAAAGAAAATCTATTTCCCAAAATGTAGCTTATATAAAGGAAGAATTCATGAATGTGAAGGTGAAAAGGCCTGGGTTGAAGAATGAAGCAACTGCAGTTCAGAATCAACGTTAATAAGGGAAAAGCTCAATGTGGGCAGGTCTCCTCACTAGCTCTCTGTCTGTCTGTCTGTCTGTCTGTCTGTCTGTCTGTCTCTCTCTCTCTCTCTCTCTCTCTCTCTCTGTGTGTGTGTGTGTGTGTGTGTGTGTGTGTGTGTATTTAGGAAACCTTTTTTTCTACTTTCAAACCCTTATTATGTCCTATCTAGGCTGTCATCTTTCTAAGTTTGCTAATTGATTGATCTCCCTGCCTCCAATTTGGACTTACTCCAATTCATTCTATCAAAGATGTCTAAACTCCTCTATCTAAAGCAATTCTGTGCTAATGTTGGTCCCAACAAAACTCTAATGGCTCCCACCACCTACCAAGGAAATTTCAAAACCCTCCATGACAAAGATTCTTTCCAAAACTTCATGCTGATGCTGCAGCTCAACTGGAAAACTCATTTCCTTCCCTTTTCCTTTCTTCTACATATCCATCTGTCAAGGACGTGGTGATTATTAAAGCCCAAGAAAAAGTAAATCTCTTAATGAAGCATTTACTATTCATCTCACTTCTGTGTGATAGTTCCTTTTTCTGGATCCCCCATCACCCATTCCTCCTCCTTTAAAGAATTTTCAAGATACAGCCTTATTTCATGTTTACCAGAATACAGAGTTTATCTCTGTCTACTAAATTTTGCATTCCTTGAAGACAGGGTAAATATCTTATCCTCATGTGTATACCTTATAATAAGCTATAAAAAACCTTGAATCTGGTACATGCTGGATAAAGCCGTAATAAAGTGAAAAAATAATATATGTAAAATGAGAGAAGCTAAATTTTAGAGGTTTTAGGGAGTATATGTAGAGTTAGAGAACCAAAGTATCTGACTATCTGTGAATATGTTAAAATATCAACTTATCTTTATACCTCAAACAGAAGTTAAATTTAAATCCTAAAAGATGGTTTAGTAACCAGATGACCAGATACAGATAGTAGCCAGCCAGTAAGCCACAGGGGGTATAAAACCACACCACATTTGTCTTTGGTTCGCAAGACAATGTTGCATTGCATCTGGCAGATAGTAGGACATCAATAAATAACACTTATTTAGTAAATTAATTAATTATTTCACTGAAATACTTATGAAGCATATGAGTGTTTCGGGGTTGTTTTTGGTGCTTGGGTTAGAGCAGAATATATATATATATATATATATATATATATATATATATTTATTTTATACTCCAGTGGCTGGAAAAAAAATGATAAAAGGAGAAATGTCAGCACAAGCAAATTAAAAACCACTTGGCTTAATGCCTTTTTGTAGGATCCTATGTTATGTTCAAGTGTTTATTTTTCAAAAATTATGCTTTCCATTTGTAATTAAGCACTATACATTATTTGATACAGCTAAATATTTTATAATTAGGCTACTTTGTTGGCAGCACTCAGCTGTAAAATAGTAAATACACAGAAAATAAGTTCTTCCAGTTGCTTTTTTTTTCTTTTAAAGCTGTCATCCCCATAGCTAATGTGACAGTTTTTAGTGCTTTTCGTGGTAAGTAGGCCTTTCCAAGCCAGCTTACTTTTAATCCAAAAAAGCTCTTTCTTTTCTTTCTTTTTTATCTTTTTATTGCGTTTTAGGTTTTGGGGTACATGTGCAGAACATGTAGGATAGTTGCATAGGTACACACATGGCAGTGTGTTTTGCTGCCTTCTGCCACTTCACCCACATTTGGCATTTCTCCCCATGCTATCCCTCCCCCGCTCCCCCCCACGCTGTCCCTCCCCTATTTCCCCCAATAGACTTCAGTGTGAAAAAAAAGAAAGAAAAAAAAGAATGAAAGAGAGAGAGAAAGAGGAAGAGAAAGAGGGAGAGAGAACAGGAGTGTTGCTTTATTGCCCAGGCTAGCATACTGTCTAAAAATGGGTATGGAAAACCTCTTTTATGCCAATAATTGTGCTTAACAATGGATACAGGAAGGAATAAGGCAGGAAAATAATAAACAAGCAGCCAACCAATATTTCATTTAAACCTGTGAAATGCTATGCAATTACTAAGGAGTGATTTACTACCAATTATGTAGTCACTTTTAGAGTAGTATGATGTGGTACTGATAAGAATGTATGTTTTGGGTATTTGGGGTGGAGAGTTCTAAAAATGTTTATTAAGTTTACTTGTTCCAGGTCTGAGTTCAAGTCCTGGATATTCTTGTTAATTTTCTGTCTCGTTGATCTGTCTAATGTTGACAATGTGATGTTAAAGTCTCCCACTATTATCGTGTGGGAATCTAAGTCTCTTTGTAAGTCATTCAGAACTTGTCTTATGTATCTGGGTACTCCTGTATTGGGTGCATATGTATTTAGAATCGTTAGCTCTTCTTGTTGCATTGATCCTTTTAACATTATGTAATGTCCTTCTTTGCCTCTTTTGATCTGTGTTGCTTTAAAGTCTATTTTATCAGAGGCGAAAATAGCAACTCCTGCTTTTTATTTATTTATTTATTTATTTATTTTTGCTCTCCATTTGGTTGGTAAATCTTCCTCCATCCCTTTGTTTTGAGTCTTTGTGTATCCTTGCATGTGAGATGGGTCTGGATGCAGCATACTGATGAGTTTTGGCTTTCCATCCAATCTACTTGTCTGTGTCTTTTGATTGGGAGATTTAGTCAATTTAAAATTAGGATTAGTAATAATATATGTGAGTTTAATAATGCCATTTGATGCTAGCTGGCTGTTTTGCACATTAGTTGATGTAAATTCTTCACTATGTTGATGTGCTTTACTTTTTGGTATATTTTTGGAAAGGCTAATACTGGTTGTTCCTTTCTATGTGTAGTGCTTCCTTCAGAATCTCTTGTAAAGCAGGCCTGGTGGTGATGAAATCTCTAAGTAACTGCTTGTTCACAAAAGATTTTATTTTTCCTTCACTTGTGAAGCTTAGTTTGGCTGGATATGAAATTCTGGGTTGAAAGTTCTTTTCTTTAAGGATGTTGAATATTGGTCCCCACTCTCTTCTGGCTTGTAGGGTTTCTGCTGAGAGATCTGCTGTGAGTCTGATAGGCTTCCCTTTATGGGTAACCTGAACTTTCTCTCTGGCTGCCCTTAGCTTTTTCTCCTTCATTTCAACCCTGGTGAATCTGATGATTATGTGCCTTGGGGTTGCTCTTCTTGAGGAATATCTTTGTGGTGTTCTCTGTATTTCCTGGACTTGAATATTGTCATGCCTTGCTAGATTGGGAAAGTTTTCCTGAATAATATCCTGAAAAGTATTTTCCAGCTTCGATTCATTCTCTTCGTCACATTCAGATACACCTATCAACAGTAGATTAGGTCTTTTCACATAGTCCCATATTTCTTGGAGACTTTGCTCATTCCTTTTTATTCTTTTTCCTCTAATCTTGTCTTCCCGTTTTATTTCATTGAGTTGGTCTTTGACCTCTGATATCCTTTCTTCTGCTTGATCGACTGTTAAAACTTGTGTATACTTCACGAAGTTCTCATGTTGTATTTTTCAGCTTCACTAATTCACTTACATTCCTCTCTAAATTGTCTATTATCGTTAGCATTTCATCAAACCTTTTTTCGAGATTCTTAGTCTCTTTGCATTGGGTTAGAACATGTTCTTTTAGCTCACAGAAGTTTCTTATTATCCAGCTTCTGGAGCCCAATTCTGACAATTCATCACACTTGTTCTCCATCAGTCCTTGTTCCCTTGCTGATGAGGAGCTATGATCCCCTGAAGGAGGAGAGGTATTCTGATTTTGGATGTTTTCAGCCTTTTTGCGCTGGTTTCTTCCCATCTTTGTGGATTTATCCACCTGTCGTCTTTGTAATTGCTGACTTTCAGATTGGGTCTCTGAGTGGACATCCAGATTGTTGGCAGTGATGTTATTTCTGTTTGTTTGTTTTCCTTTGGCAGACGCCCCTCCCCCACCGAGCTGGACCTTCCCAGGTTCAGCTGTACTTGGCTGTGAAACTCAACCTTCAGCGTCTCCAATTGCTGTCTTTCTGCGGGGGTGGGACCAGCTGAGCCTGATCACCTGGCTCCCCGCCTCAGAGCCCCCTTTTTTTCTTTTCCTAATTGAATGGTCGATTCTCTCCCAGGTGCCCCAGTTGCCTGCCAAAAAGGTGCCGGGATCTATGCAATTTCCTGTGCAGCAACCACCAGCTGAAACAGCAGCGCTAAGATTTGTGGTGCTTTACTTCCGGGGAATCTCCCAGTCTGCACCCTGCTTCAGTCCCCCTCCCAATCAGCTGGATGGGTGACTCTGCCTTCTCGGAGCTCCAAAAGCCAACTAAAAAGCACCCAGTCCCGCATACTCCGCACTGAGAACCACTGCGCCAGGGCGCCGGCGAAACAGCTGCACTGGCCAAAAGAGTCACGCTGGCGACCCTTGGGGCTCCTCCTCTGGCAATCTCCTGGTCTGTTGGGAATTTCCTGGTCTGTAAGCAACAAAACTTTGTCTGGAAGTCTGGCGTCCACTCACTCCCTGTACCTTCACGGGAAGCTGCAACCCTGAGCTGCTGCTAGATGGCCATCTTGGATCTCTCCTCTGTCCTCTATAGCAGAATGTATAATAAGCAAGATCCTTGCCTTCATGGGGCATACATTCTCATGACAAGGGGCAAGCAAAAGATATGAATGATATACCTGTAGTTATAATTACCTGAAGTAATTTAAAAAAAAACAACTAGGAGATGGTGATAGAGGGTGTCTGGAGGAAGGGGACTAATATATATTGAAGAGTCTGGGGATCCTTGCCATCAAAAAGTCAATGGCAAGAAAGCCAGTCATGGAAACTTACAGAGGGATCTGACATCAAGTCAATCAGTGGATTGCTAGTATCAGCATCAAGCAAACAACATCAGACCTCGAGGAAAAGGGGGAATTGCCATGACCAAAGGGACAGGACTACAAATCACCACCTAAGTACCTGCCAAAAGAGATCCTGGTTCCATCCTTGTCACTTGCCATGCAAGAAAAGGGCTTAACCTCTGCAGCCATTTCAACAGAGAATATGACCCTCAAAGTATCACCAGTGCAAAGGAAGAGAGGAGAACAAGCTGAAATGGTTATCAGCAGTGAATTGTCCTAAGTACTGGATCACATTAAAGACCTCAAACACCACAAGGACAACACATTTGATGCAGTGAATAAGACCCTCGAAGTTCTGACAAACAACACTGAAAAAAGACTTAGGGTGTCTGATCGGAAATTGGACAAACCAGACCAACATACTCTTCATTCATTCAAGAACCATGCAAGGAGTTCTCTACCTGCTGGGAAGTTTTATGCTTCTGTGCATTATTGGGAAGCTACTAGGTCCTCCACCAGTTGTTCATACATCGAACACCCAGGCAGCTGACAACACCATCAGCACGTCAAACCCCTGGAGTAACTGGTGACAACTGCACAGAAACAGAGCCACCACTGCATCAAGATAACTGCAAGTCACACCAACAAAGCTGACAATCCATAAGGCACCTGTGCAACACCTGCCACCATCTTGCAGCAGGACCACAGACTTCACAACTCCACCCACAACTCCCACCAAACCAAGCCAACGTCACACCAAAGTACATTAAAGAAAGAGAGCCGGTCATGCAAAAATCAGGTAGCAGAACTGCCCATGGAGAGAGCACAATGAGGGCAAATGCCCTAGGGAAGAAGTAAGCTTGGCAGTTTCAAGACCGAAAGGACAATGTGCCTGAGAATTCATAAACCAGAGAAAGAATGGTAAGAGGTAAGATGGCTTTTTTTTTTTGAGGAGTCTTGCTCTGTTGCCTAGGCTGGAGTGCACTGGCATGACCTCAGCTCACTGCAACCTCTGCCTCCGAAGTTCAAGTGATTCTCCGGCCTCAGCCTCCTGAGTAGCTAAGATGACAGGCACGTGTCACCATGCCCAGCTAATTTTTTTGTATTTTTAGTAGAGGTGAGGTTTCACGATGTTGGCCAGGCTCGTCTCCAACTCCTGATCTCAGATAATCTGCCCACCTTGGCCTCCAAAAGTTCTGGGATTATAGGCATGAGCCACCATGCCTGGCCTTTATTTTTTCTATGAGAATGCTTTATTAGTCAAAACCACATACTCTGAAAGCACTTTAAAATGCAACAGGAGGATATGCATACACAAAGAACAAATGCATAGTGACACATGGCTATCAGAATACACTAAGTAAAGAATCCACACTGCTTCCACCCCTTAGAGTCTAGAGCCTAATTTTGGCTCTAGTCTAATTTTGAAAGCCAAAGTGAGAATTCATTCAGAGCACAATGGAAATCTATGGGAGGGTTATACAGCTATTAATCAGACAGTTTGGACGGGCCTACATTTTTTAAAGTTTCCTCTCTATAAAAAATGGATAGTAGTAAGATGGCCAATAAAGAGAGTATCTCAATAGGCCATTTGAGATGTAGAGTACTGAACAGGATTAGGGTGGAGAGAAAATGGATATAGCAGTGATGATAGAGTTTGAAGGAAGTAGACTACTGTGTGAGTAATAACAGAAAAGAAATGGAGTTGTGAAGAAATATGGCAATAAAAGTGAAAATAAAAGTAGAAAAGTAAATAACAATATTTCCCAAAGAGCTCAAATTATGTATTGTCCTTTAACATGTTTCACTGGCCACTCAGTCAGAGCCCTGACCAACTCCTACCTTTCCTTCATTTTCCCCATTTCATGCAACTTTACCATTCACAATAATTATGATGTATATAACATAAACGTTTCAGTAGTGCCTGAAGATCGCTAGCTATATTTATGAAATCTATTTCACATAATAGGTATGGAAAACTGATGAAACACCTTTTCCACAGAGGGGAAAAAAGGAAAATCACCTGACATAGTCAAGATTCATCATTAAAAGTGTTCCCTTTAGAAAAATAGGGATGTAAACTATGGTCTCTTTAGGCTGTGTTCCTTTTTCTTCAGCTATCTGCCCACCGGCTTATAGGATTCACTTATATTAGAAAGCAGTCAGCTAGGCAGTTAAATTATTCCTTTCTATGTTGCCAAAACACTCACTGTAATGTAATGGATACTTATGACAAAGAGAAAGCAATCAAACCAATCAAACCAAAGTATGGATCTGTGTGATAAACACATTCACCTTTAATTAAGAGAAGAAAGAAAAGTAATAATTGCAAAGCATTTATTTTGAGATGTATCTTCATTTTTCTTCAAAAGGACAGAACCTGGGAAACAAATTGTTCACAATTATAGCATACTATTATAATCTATGTATAAATTTAATTAATAATAGCAACTGCTCTATTGCATGACCCATTTCATTATTATTGATGGAATATACAGAGCCACATGAAAGCAAGTAAAGTGGGTCATTATTTACTTTTTAGTTTATACTTACGCATATGTAAAACATAGCCATAAAATCCACCTCAGATTGACTAAACTTTCAACAGGCTTCTTCCTAAGGCCTCTGACCTCCTTTTTAAAATGTGTTTCCTTGAGAAAACTTGCCATTATAAATTTTTGCTCTGCTGCTTTGAGACATAAATCTACAGCCCAAGAATGTCTTTTTCAAGAACCTGGAAGCCATTCCTTTTGACATGTAACCAAGAAAGATAGCGCCTTATCTCTCAGTCTCTGTAGGAGGGTGGGAACCTAACTTCAATAAGCACCAATTAGGAAACACAGATGTCCTGATCAAGTTGATTAACCCACCACTATCATCCTCCTGTACTTTTCCACCAGCTCACCCAGTGCTCAGAAACTCTTCTGCCCTTTGTTTAGTGGAGTTGAGTTCAATCCTTCTCCTATATTACAATTTTCTTGAATGTCTTTTTTTTTTCGCCTGTTTTGCCAGTCTAGTGCAATTTTTTAATACACATCAAGTGACAGAATGAGGACCTTACACTGTCTCTACTGCCTGTGAAGGTATACCAGCAGAGTGAGGGGCTCAGAAACCCATGTAAGGTGCTAGGGAATGAACACAAGGATGACTCTGTAGACCTAAGACCTCAAAAGTATTAAACTCTCAAAGATAAGGACTTCTCCTTAATATCCCAGGCTGTATCCCCCCAGAGAAAAGAGGA
The DNA here is from genome assembly GCA_028533165.1 of Leontopithecus rosalia. NCBI lineage: Eukaryota > Metazoa > Chordata > Mammalia > Primates > Cebidae > Leontopithecus > Leontopithecus rosalia. The sequence continues at coordinate 99,054,362 of CM052649.1, read as the reverse complement.
CGCTTGCTGTACAAGTTTTGCCTCTGAACAATGGCTAAGCATGTAAAAAGGAAAAAATACTTTTAAGAAGATCATAGTCCCCAGATTGGCACATATCCCAGCCCCAAAGAGCCTAAACTGGTTCACAAGAGGAGAGGAGCTGTAAGGAACAGTAAGTCACAGGCAGGGCCTCATTCCTGAAGGGGTAAGAGGCAAATTCTGCTTGTAATCAATGTATAAGTTGTTACAGAATAAAACAGACAAAGGGATGGGGGGAATTCTCTCTAACTTTTGCATGATAAATGTGGTATTAAAATTTTTAAAAAGATGGCTCTTTTCCAATGTTGGAAGCACAAAAAGTCATTGTGGTGAACTGGAAAAAAAACAATTATTAAAGTCAGAGAAAGAAACCATAAGGATATTGAGGTTAGGAAAATGAAGATAATTATTGCTATGGCTGTTTGTGACTACATGAGGCTACCCTCGAAACCTCAAAGATTCAGATGGGGAAATACCTAGAGGAAGGAGAGGAGCCTAGCTGCTACAGAGTGACAGCTACACTCCCAGATTGGTGCAGCTGGGTAACGTGAGCTATGCTTAGCAAACAGTAACTAGTGCATATTATGCACCAGACATTCTGCTAAGGGTTAGAGCTACAAAGGTGGAATATAACAAGGCTCTCAGCATCCTAGTGGGGTCCAAAATTGTGGAAATAATGTAATGTTATCAATGGTAATAGAAGTATGGAAAGTACTCTGGAAAAAAAGGCAATAACTGGGTTTGGAAATAATCAGGGGAAACGTTACTGTGTATGACATCCAAATTGTATCTTTAAGGATGAAGTGGTTCACCAGATGGACAAGTTCCAAGAAAGGGCATTCTAAGAAGAAAGATAATCCATTTTAGGAAGGAGGACTCCATCAAAAATTAAGGTGACTGTTGGAATGGCAGCCTATTTATATATTCTGAAAGGTAGGGTAAGTTTCGATTGTATACTGTGTAAAGGACCATGAGTGAGACAACCAGAATTTAATTATAAAGGTTATTTTGAGGATAAAAGATAATCAATGAGGAGGAATGTTAAGGGAATGAAATTAGGAAACAGGACACATACTAGGTTATTCCAGAAATAATATAACTGAGAAAGGTTGAGGGTTTCAATGAAGATAGTAGCAGTAGGGATATAGATAAGGTGTTGGATTTGAGAAATATTTATGGTTAGGAAAAAGGAGTAAATTGGAAGAAAAGGAGTGAACAAAACTAAAGATTGAGATTATCTTCTTGAGAGATTGGTAGTGTAAGAGAACAAAGAAAGAGATGCAGTGTTTCTGGAGGAAGATAAAATATTCAGATTCAAATAACAGGCCTACAGCTCAGAAGAAACTTAGGGGCTGCAGATACATATTTAAGACAAGAACACTGGGTTATAACTAAAAATACAGGAAGATAAGAGACAAGAGGCTAAAGGTAGAGCCTTGTAGAAAGCCCACACTTAGCCGGTAGGTGAAGAAAGAGAAGCCAGTGAAGAAGGCAGAAGAGGATCAGTGAAGTGTGCCAGAGATTTTACCAGCAGACACAGTGCAGGTGGGGCCAGTGGCATGAATTTCAGAATGTTTGTATAATGAAGACTATGAAATGCCAGAAAGAAATCGACTAATGTAAGGACTGAAAATGTTTCAGTTGACTTCGACCAATATAAGGAGATTTTACTATTAGCAGCTTTAGTGACCTGATGAGACAGAATCAAGATTGACCCAGTCAGTAAAGACAATGAGACATCAGGATGGGGGAACACAAGTGAACAGATATGACCTTCAGGAATGTGAGTCATCAAGGGAACAAGAGAGACATTTATTTTGTCTTTCAAAATTCTTTTCAGCTATTATTTATGACATTAAAAGAATTTATAGAATTTACCAAAGAATTTGTTTTACAAGCGTGTTTACTTGCTATGTCCTTGACAAATGCTTTTTAAATTATTTTCTGCTTGATTCTCTAAAGTGTTCAGAAACACTCAATGTCACTTTTGATTGATCTTCAATTGGCATTTTTCATAACACATAGGTTTTATATTTTTCTACTCCCAGAACCTGTCAGGTTGTTAATGATCTATAAAAATCCACTTTCACACCCTACAGGAATTCGCTCTTAGATGAGTCACAGGAAATCATTTGTTAATGTGAAGGGTCCTTTTGTAATACTTTTAATTAGTTTTACAAAGTGGAACTTTTTGTAAGTCACATTTTTTTAATTCAAACCGGAACAAGTAGGAGATAACACATATAAGTTTGGCATTTTTAAAAGGACACCAATGACTTGGAGCAACAAACGTGGGGTCACCATTATTGCCTGGAGACGAGAATTCAGGGTGCTGCATGTATAGCCACATCCCATCCTCCAAAGACAGCAAATCCCTGATTATTTCCAATGGGCTATTGAAAACTTGCCCAAATCCTTTGCTTTGGTATTTTTTCCGTGAATATCATGAGTTCAGTGCAAATATCTTTCAAGGAACTTGGGTTAAAATTATTTCTTCTTTCCTATACTTCAAATCAAATTACACTGAGAGAAACTTTTTTTTATCATTGCTACAACTTTTTCCTGACTGCACTCAGTTTTTATTAAAAATTCATTTTCCATTTATTTAGAGACTCTTATCAGTAGTTAAATGTTAAATTCTATGGCAAAAGCCAAGGTATGAGAGTGAGAGATAACAGAGATTAACATTAAATGTATTACTCTCCAAGAAGCATGTATTTTTGTATGTTTAAGGAGGATAAAAAAGAAAAAACTCTTCCTGCCTCTTTTTGTGGGTTCTTGCTCTATGACTGTGTGTCCTTTTATTTCATTGGGAGAAGAGGAAGAGAAGAAGTGGAAAAGGTATAAATAGCATTATCTCAAAATGAGTTATCACTTGACAAATTAGCATGAGCAATAAAATATAATAAATCTTTCTTCCCTGGATTTGGGGCTAACAGCTTTATATAAATTTCATACTGTATGTTGAGATTTACTTCCTTAAGGGTATTTCCTCAGTTCTCTTTGACCTACATAGCTTGAGTTGTTTACTTTTCTCAGCTAACTTAGACGCCTGTATCCTTTTTGGATTTTTGGTTTGGCTATGTCCCCAGCCAAGTTTCAACTTGAATTGTATCTCCCAGAATTCTCATGTGTTGTTGGAGGGGCCAGTCTTTCCTGTGCTATTCTCATGACAGTAAATAAGTCTCATGAGATCTGATGGATTTATTGGGGGTTTCCGCTTTTGCTTCATCCTCATTTTTCTCTTGCCACGGCCATGTAAGAAGTGCCTTTCACCTCCCACCATGATTCTGAGGCCTCCCCAGCCATATGGACTGTAAGTCCAATTAAACCTCTTTTTGTTCCCAGTTTTGGGTATATCTTTATCAGCAGTGTGAAAATGAACTAATACAAATTGATATGTTAATTAGCCTAAATGTGGTGATTATTTTCTAAAATATACATATCAAAACATCAAGCTGTACACCTTAAATATATCTAATTTTTATGTCAATGATATTAAATCTGTTTAAAAAAAAGACATTCATACTAGGTACTATTGGAATGTCCAATAAACTCATGTCTATTTTTAAGTCCCAGGATAAATGTGCAGAGTGGGCAGATTTGTTACATAGGTAAACATGTGCCATGGTGGCTTGCTGCACCTATCAGCTTATCACCTAGGTATTACGCCCAGCATGCATTAGCTATTTATCCTGATAGCCTCCCTCCTCCCACACCCTCCCTCTGCTAGGCCCCAGGGTGTGTTGTTTCCTTGAGATGGTATCTCATTTTCCATGTGTTCTCATTGTTCAGCTCCCACATGAGTAAGAACAAGCAGTGTTTGGTTTTCTATTCTTGTGTTAGTTCGCTAAGGATAATGGCTTTCAGCTCCATCTATGTCCCTGCAAAGGATACGATCTTGTTCCTTTTTATAGCTACATAGTATTCCCTGGTGTATATGTACCACATTTTCTTTATCCAGTCTATCACTGATGGGCATCTGGGTTGATTCCATGTCTTTGCTACTATGAATAGTGCTGCAATAAACAAATGTGTGAATGTATATACCCAGTAAAGGGATTTCTGATTCTAATAGTATTTCTGGTTCTAGGTCTTTGAGGAATTGCCACACTGTCTTCCACAATGGTTGAACCAATTTATATTCCCACCAACCTTGTAAAGGGTCCTATTTCTCTACAGCCTCACCAGCATCTGCTGTTTCTTGACTTTTTTTTTTTTTGAGATGGAGTCTTGCTCTGTGGCCAGGCTGGAGTGCAGTGGCGCAATCTCGGCTCACTGCAACCTCCACCTCCTGGGTTCAAGCTATTCTTCCACCTCAGCCTCCTGAGTAGCTAGGACCACAGCACATGCCACCACACCCAGCTAATTTTTGTATTTTTAGTAAAGACGAAGTTTCACCATGTTGGCCAGGATGGTCTCGATCTCTTGGCCTCATGATCCACCCACCTCGGCCCCCCAAAGTGCTGGGATTACATCTTGACTTTTTAATAACTGTCATTCTGACTGGTGTGAGATGGTATCTCATTGTGGTCTTGAATTGAGTTTCTCTAATGATCAGTGATGTTGAGCTTTTTCTTTAATGTTTGTCACCACATAAATGTCTTATTTTGAGAAGTGTCTCTTCATGTCCTTGGCCCACTTTTTAATGTTTTTTTTTCTTGTAAATTTGTTTAAGTTCCTTGTACATTCTGAATATTAGATCTTGTCAGATGGATGGTAAAAATTTCTCCCAGTCTGGGGGCTGTCTATTCACTCTGATAAGAGTTTCTTTTGTTGTGCAGAAGCTCTTTAGTTTAATTAAATTATTTGTCAATTTTTGTTTTTGTTGCAAATGCTTTTGACATTTTTTGTCATGAAATCTTCGCCCATGCCTATGTCCTAGATGGTATTGCCTAGATTTTCTTCTAGAGATTTTATAGTTTGGGGTTTTACATTTGAGTCTTTAATCTATCTTGAGTTAATTTTTGCATGACGTATAAAGAAAGAGTCTAGTTTCAATTTTCTGCCTAAAAGCCATGTTTATTTTTTTTAACAGATTTGTCTGAAGGACTGCTAGAATGTTACTGGCATGACTCTCACTGTCCACAGTGCTAAACTTTCAAAATATGGAAGATCAAACATACTGTTGTGAGCAATGAATATCACTTTACAAGTGTGCCCATGGTAGTTTACACATTTTCAAAAATAATAAGCTGCTGCCAAGAATAGAAGCTATAAACAGCATTAAAAAAAGACTTGGGCTGCCACATTATTCTGGTATTTATGTGTGAATACTAAATCCTTTCCAGCCCTGAAAGTCAATTACTCCATTTATCGCCAACATTTATTGGTAAGAAAAGGCTTATTTTTATTAGGGCTCTCTAAAACTACTGGCTCATTTCAAATAAAATATTTTGAAATATTTCTAGATTCACAGGAAGTTGCAAAACTAGTATAAAGAAGTCCTACATGCCCTCCACCCAGTTCTCCCCAGTGGTTATATTTTACATAATCATAGTAATATTAAAACCAGAAAACTGACATTCGTGCAATGTGTCTGTGTAGCTCTATGCCATTTTCACATGTTGACTAATCTGACCACCAACACAACCAAGACACAAAACTATCACATCCCCACAATGGTATCACTCATGTTCCTCTTTGTGGTCTCACCCAATTCCACCCCACCACACTACCACCATACCTAATCCCTTGAAACTACTAATTTGTTCTCTATCTCTATAATTTGGTCATTTTGAGAGTGCTATATAAATGGAATTACACCTTTTGGAGATTGGCTTTTTTCAGTAACATACGGCCCTTGAGTCCATCCAAGTTATTTCATTTATCAATTGTTTTTTGCTTTTTATTGCTGAGTAGTAGCCGTGGTATGGATATGACAGGATCATTTCTGTGAGATATCCAGTTGGATTCTGTGATCAAAAAGTCAATATCAAAATGTCTACAGCTATATGTTATGTGTGTGTGTGTATGTGTGTGTGCACATGCATGCATTCTAAATACAAGGAAACTGACCCTGGGGAAATGTTTTTAATCTTCATATCATTAGCCTTAAAAACAGTTCATTTCCTACAACAGTACTGATTCAACCCATTACCCACATATCCAAGAATACACTGGGAGAAGTTGGCATTTTAAGCATTATAAAACAGTGGTAAGTAGAAAATGGGCATTTAATTAGAACACCATCCAGAGACTCCAAATAGCCACAAAATGATGATACAATGAATCCATAAATACAAAGCTTCTGAGACTACAAAGACAAATAATAGAGGCTTTGCGAGAATGGTCTGGGGCTTTGAATATACAAACACACAATTCAGCTGCTGTTTCTATTCCCAAGACAGGCTCAGCTAAGGTGGTGCCAATATCATTACTCTAAAAGTCAGCAATAAAGATCTTAAGGACTTTAGAACATGGCTTTTTTAAGGCTCCACTGAATTTACACAAACTCTGACCTAGCTGAAATTGTCAGCAAAGATAAACGGTTTGGTAAACTCTCCAAAGAAATGTATAGAAAATTAGAAAATCAGCCTACTAAACACAAAAATAAACTTGCTGGGCATGAATCCAAGAAAACCCACTCAGATTATAATAAAGATCGCTGCAAACATTTTCTGTTTGTAAGGAGAAATATAATTGCTTGATACTTGGGAAGAGTTTTTCCATTCATAGCTCACCAAAGTGAACAGATCCAATGGAAGTGATGATGGCACAGCATGGGCAGACCAAAGTTATTTATAAGGCTCAGGAACCAGGGCTTCATGGCCATCAACAGTAGTCAGACAACATCCAGCTATGATATCAGACCTTCAAACAATGTCCATCAGAAGCATACTTCAATCAAACCAGGGAATTTTTATATACAGCCACAGTTTAAGCACCACATAAAACCATTCTATATTTTTTTTAAGTACTAAATAAAAGTTGGACAAAGTTTAGCTTTAGGAGTACTGGGATTTTGTTAGGTTCTTTTTCGTCTATGATCTCACTGTGATGCTACTGCCAAGAGGTGCTTCACATTTTCTCCCCAGCATCTGATGTGGGCCTCATCACAGTATTTGCGCAGAGTATGGAAACAACTCCCCCAAATCACAAAAGTCCCCAGCGAAAACCCAAGGACCTGACTGCAGTACCCTTTTACCCAATGTTCCACACATATTTGGTTAGTTTCATTTTTATCACCATCACTCACAGAAATGTAGATGCCTACTGACGTAGGGCTGTGTGCATGATGCAATGATGGGGGATTAGCAGAAACAACTCCTTGGTCTGGCGGTGCTGGCAATCATAGGTGGAAATGTACATTCTCAGGAATAGATGGGATGTGCAGGTAGATTTCTGCGAATGCTGAGAAAAACTTGCCTCTTGGTTCTATAATTACCTCAATATGTGAATTTCTGCACATCATGCATAAACATCTCTGAAACACTTTAAAACTTTTATTTTGATATTAATGTCAGTTTCTGGTATTACAGCATGAGAAGGCATTAAATGAGGTTAACAGGTCTGCTCCCTGTGTTTTTCAAGGGCATCAACTCTGTTCACCTCCAGGAAAGGATTCTGTACAGATACCTGGGATCGTCTCACAGCACACAGTACCATGGCCACGTGGCAGCAATCTCTGCCAGCCTCCCAGAGGGTGTGTCCACAGTGACTTCCCCTTGGGTGTCAGTACCTCCTACCCTAAATTCATTTCCTGTCTGTTTCTGTTTTTGTACCATACTCATAGATATTAACGAAGCAGCAGCAGAGCCGGTTATACCCTAGGAGGCAGAATAAAGGTCCTTGACCTCAAGTTCCAAAACAGACCTTTTAAGAGCAAAATTTGAGTCACTTCCACATCCATGTGCAGGAATAATCTAGACAAAGAAAATTTATTCTGAGCTTCTATTTTTCATAAATGAGATTTGGTATTCATATCTTAAACTATGGCAGTTTTACCAGAGTTTTATTTCTGCACACAATAAAATTTCTGAAATGCTTTTTCCAGGGGAAAAGAAAATGATTATATATAACATTAACAGTTTATAATTTAAATAATTAAAATTTATTTGAGAATGATTTAAATAATGAGTTGCCTTGTCATTATGTAACCAAATGGAGCTGATAATGACAAAAGTCTTATCTGAGATGAAGAAACATCCGTGTGTATATATGAATATCAAACTAGAAAATTAAAATGGAAATTTTTGTCTCACTACTGAAAAATGAAAGAAAAGCCTGTATATAATCTGCTCAATAACCTCTCAGTAACTAATCTTTTCTATGAAATGAAGTCAAGGTCATAAAATTGTAGCTAAGCATTTTAGCAAATGCACCATGTATATTTGTTCATTTGTGATCTTTTTTAAAAAAATTGTCTTTCATTTTTCTCAACATTGAAGCTGTTGGCTATTCTGATATGGCATTGTGCTCCTCTTTCTGCTTCTTTTTAACTGAAAAGTAAGAAACAAAATATAAAATGGTATTGGAGTTCCCCAGGTGACATGACTGAGAAAACCAAATGCTGACCATCTGTTGAAGCAGAGCAGCCCAACCCTGTCCGGAACTGGAAATGTCCCTCCTTTCAGGCTCCAGGGGCAAGCAGGGCAGCTGGCACCTGCTGCTGGCTTGAGAGGTCTGCCTAGAAAAGCAGAATCAGCACATGGCTCTGAGGCTTCTCCATGGGCAGCTGCTAGAATCTGAAGATCCTTTTAGAGGAAGATGAAAGGCAAAAATGATGGGACAGGGGAACGATCCAAGATGGCCGATCGCTAACATCTCGGGATTGCACCTAGCAGTTAAAGCTCATAGAACTAGAGGACGCCACACTTTCAGACAAATTCTGGTCACTCAGGAGCAGAAGATTCCCAGTGGAGGAGATGCGCGGGGCAGAAGTTTCGCCGGCACCTCCGCACTGCAGCTCTCAGAGCTGACTAGGCGGGGCTGGCTCCCCTTCTGACCGGGGTTTGGAAGAGCCCCCCGGGTTCCCGGCACTGACTCCTGGGGCCCGCACCTCGGCACAGAGTGAACGCGACTGGTTCCCCTTCTGACCGAGGTTTGGAGCTCGGGGAAGGCAGACTCGCCTATTACGGACACAAGAAGGAAGCCAGACAGGAGAAGCCTGGGCAGAAAAACACCATCAGTCTTAACGCCGCTGTTCCTGGCCCTGGGAACTAACATCTTGGACGTCCACTCAAGAGACCTACTGAAAGCTGGTAATTTCAAAGACGACAGGAGGATAAATTTATACTGATGGGAAGAAACCA
>CM052649.1:99006771-99044590 GCA_028533165.1 Leontopithecus rosalia | reverse complement strand
TAAATGAAACATTGATTGGTCATTATTAATACCCATTTTTTTTTCAGAATAAAGCAATATTTTCGTTCACCCTCCCTCTTTCTCTTCCTCTTTCTTCCTCTCCTTTACTCATTTTTTTTTCTTTCTTTCCCTCTTAAAAAAAAAATGATGGGACAGGAAAGGTGCACTAAATTACCATCCATGCAGCAATCTGTTAAATTAAACCCACCTCCACATCAATAACTAAGCCACTACCAATGAGAACATAAATGTGTGTATATGTATATGTCTGTGTTGCTCTAGTTATTTAATCAGTGGAATCCAAGTAACCTACAAGAAACAAGTTATCTGTAGACAAGAAAGCAAGCTTGACAAAAATAAGAAAGCAAAGACAAATGCAAATATGACTGACAACCTAAGCCCTCTAGCTCTTTCTGCATTGTCCATGCACAGCTGTCATCAACAGAAGTAGCATCACTTGCTATTAAGTATATGTCAGATTGGTGAAAGTTTGTAGACTACTAGATTTATTTTTCTAGTCCACATGATGCTTCTTTCACCCCTATCAAAAACTATCATTAATTAGAGATGCATTCCTTATCTAGCCCTTATTTTGAATATCTGTCAGATCAGAGATAAAATAATTTCTCCAGAAAAATTATGTATTGAGTCACAAAAAATATAGTCAAAGTTTTTCTCACAAGTTCTTTTGGTTAACATTATATTACAATTCACTTTTTTTGCAGCATTATTATTACTGTGTTAGTTACCAGCTTACTGGTAAGAATATCACTGTAGAATTCTTAAATTGAGTATTATGTGTAAGTCCTTTTTGGGACCTATAACACTCCTAGGATATTTCTTACACTAACGCTACTAGTAACCACAAGTTCCCCAAAAGTATGTTTAAATTTAAGCAGAGAGATCCATAGAAAATATGTAAGAAAATGCTGGTCATATCATAAAAGCCAAAGGAAGGATGCAGTTTTCTTTGTGTTCCTCCACACTTCTCCATACTAAACAAAAATACGTAAGAAGATACTGGAGTCACTACTTGCGGGGATCTTTCCTGCAAACCTTGACTCAACGACAGATGAGTAAACTCATTCTCACATATTGTACAGTGAATGGGCGGGCTGAGGTGTCCGAGCCACTAACAGATACTTGAGGAGGGTGCTATAAAGAGATAGCAGCTGCCACCCTGACATGCTGGCTTCTCTGGCCTTTATTTGGCACACACTAAATGACAAAAGCTTTGAGTCAACACCACTAGAGTGAAGAGCGTAAAGGACAGATTCTGAGGCTTAAAGCAAACACCATTAGTAGGTAATACCTTTGGTCGGCCTCCCCTCAGGAGCGCTATCCAGAATGATAAAAAGTTAGTTTATAAGACCACATTAGTAAACAAGTCATTCAGATAAACTCCCTCACATTTCCTAGCTGTTTACTTTTCTTACCAACTAAAAGTAAAAAGATAAGGCTGCCTTCAGCTGAAACTTATACCAAAACGATGCAAACTTCTCAGCCTTCCAAGAAAATTTGTGACTACATTCTATAACTTTCTCTAATATTTTTCTTTTAATATTTGTACAACTACCCTGACTAAACTTCCATAAGAAGGCATTCATTCCATGGTTTATGGTTATGCCATTCTATTTACAGCAAGAGCCCTGTATCTCTAGGCACAGATGATACTATAGCAGCCAACAATCAGAGTCACCACTTAAGTCAGCTGAGGAAGCCAAGACAAGTGACTCTGATAAGGTTTAAAATAATTCTCCAACTAGATCCATTCTTGGAAAGTGTATGACAGCAGACTTGGGGGTAATTCCCATAGTTGCCATATGACAGTGTCTTGGAACCCTGTAACTATGACTATGCCTTGACATCCCATAACTCTGCCCTAGCCCAGATGCTTTCTGTTATGCTAACACAACTCCAGGAGTAACACAAGCATAAAGAAAATGTACAGAGATGCACAAGTTTGGGCTCATAATTATTTTCTACCTTCTTCCAACAAATCTATCTGAGTTCATTAGTAGCAATGAGATATAAACACTGGTTAAAAAAAAACCACATACACACACAAGTAAGTGAACCCCAAACACAATACCACAAAGTCACATGCACATAACATTACATGAAATGGAAAAGCATAGGCTTCTTCAATCTACCTTGTATACTAGGAAAACTTCATTAGTGAATACATATTGAAATTTCCCTTCATCAAATCTTACATCACATTCTTAGGTATTTCAATGTAATATTTAGAAGCCTTTAATGGGAGGGAAAGACTAAGCAGGAAGAAAAAAATAAGAAGCAAAGGAAAAGCATAGACATCAGAAGACTCACAGAAAGAAAGGCCCTCTCAAATTAAATCCATATAGCTGCATTTGTTTTTTATTTGAGAAAGAAATTAAGGAAGATAAGGCTATAATTGGCCCAGATCTGCCTTCCTTCTAGCTTTGTGATGCAGTGAACATGGCAATTACACTTGACATGTCTTGTTAGGAAGTTCCCTTCTCTGATTGTCTTGGAGTATTTTCAGGCTTTGACTACCAGTACACTTGTATATTTCTAAGACCAACCTGGACACCCATATAGACAAGGCCTCTGCTAGACTACATGACCCTAGGAGAAAGAATTCAAAAATAAATCTCTTCCTCTGAAATGAGTGTCTTAGCCAATGAAGAATGAAGCAGATGTCATTCTTTTGGTCAAAAACCTTGTGTAGAGCACAAAGACTGTGAAAGAGTAAAATGTAATCAGATTACTTACAATCCAAGAGCCTGACTAGTCACAAAACAATCACTTCATAAATAGGAGTGGATAACATAAAATATAGCTATGCAACTGTAACAGATACAGCAATATCTCCCACTTTTGAAGCCAAAGTTTTATTTAAACAAAGCAAGCCATAGCAAAGAATGTCCAAGGATTTACAAAGCCAAGGCAGCTGTTGGGCTGGAAAAAAAAAAGTCACATCCATGGAAAGTCTTTGTATGTATGTTTTATATGAAGTACTAGATAAATAATATTTTTAAATATGGCTAAATGCTTGGTTCATACCTGTAATCCTAGTACTTTGAGAGGCTGAGGTAGGAGGGTCACTTAAGGCCAGGAGTTCAAAACCAGCCTGGCAACACAGGGAGATTCCATCTCTACAAAAACTTTTCTAAAATGTGAGAAAACTTAAGGTAGGGGCTAGAATTGAATGTTGCCTGGCAGGAAATGTAGATGGTAAACGGAAGTCAGGACAGAAGATAGTGGTGATAGAGAAGGGAAAACTTAGAGAAGAAGAAGAAAGATGGTAAAACAGGATCTAGGCAAGAATATAAAAGACAAAGAATAAAGCATATTTGAGAAAGATAAATGGATATTACAGGGATGAAGACATTCTATGAAGGAGAAATAGTAAACTAGGAAGTGGTGTTGTACGTTTAGTATGCCAGCATTCTTCTAGAAATATAACGTCCACATATAATGAGCCCTTAGGCATTGAAAATGGGTAACAAAATACGTGTTACCAGCCAACCACAAAGTCCCAGATTTGGGTCCTCTGATAGTATTTTAAGCCCATTATCAAAAACAAAGCTGATTTTTAAGAAAATCCAGTAGAGAAAATCTTCCTTCTTTAAAGAAGTGCATCATGCCTTCAGTGAGGTAGGAGAAGGCAACACGATCTCCCTGAGCTCTGTGTAGCTGCCTGAGGTGTATTCATGTACTCTGTCTGAGTGTAAAAGCACTACGAATTGCCTCTGTCACGTTGTGAACATCAAATGTGTACACAGCCAATTTGCTCTTAATTTTATTTCATTTTATTTTAGATATTTTTGTCTGGGACACAGTAAATTTGACAGGAAATTCACTTCAGAAGAGACCACAAGACAGAGTATAAGCTTTGGAATCAGACAGATAATTAGGCAGTCCTGGGTAAAGCACTTCCTGACTTATGAAATGGCCAGGTTACTGTTCTCCTCAAGCTTCTGTTTCCTAGGGTTAATAATACTTACCCAGCAGGTTACTGTAAGAATTGAGGACAATAAAAATAATATGCCCAGCTCATAGTACATAGCTGCTAAATATCAATTGCTACTACTGCATGCAATTTTGTATACTCAGTGGAAAAATACGTTAAATATGTTTTTATGTTTTATATGAATTTTATAAAAGCATATTTAAAAAGCAATGAACAATGAATATATTCTTAAACTAATAAAACATCAATCTGTAGCCCTAAAATAAAAGATATGGAAGATAATTAGGTGAAAGCAAATACACACACACACATCTATCTATCTAACTATATATATATACACATATATATGTATAAGAGAACCAAGAATACAAGAATAAAATGAATAGTGACCATTTATGGGTAATGAGATTGATAGTAGTTTTTATATTCAGCCTTTTGTTTAACATTTTCAAAACTTTTATACTAAAAAAATTTATTATATTTGGATTTACATATGTAAATATATATTTAAAATACATAGTTATATTCATATACATTATACATAAAATATAACATCTAGAATATTTAATTATATTTTTTAACCTTTTCAGTTTCAGTTATGTTTTATAATCTTTTTCAGTTTTCAGGCCATGTCTCAAGTAGAACAGATAATTTCCAGATCATCTTTGTTCTCGGAAGGAAGGAACCTTTCAAGTTTTACAGAGTCGGGTTTTACCCAACTATTGATGAAGGGAGGGCTCTCAGTCCTCTTTTTCATGAATGATGAGGAAAGGAATAGGAAACTAATATGTCCACTTTTTCACAGTACACACCAACTGGTTTTTAAGTAATCTGGTAGAATTCAATCAAAATGGTTGTTTTAAAACAATAACCTTGTCAGATTCAACCAGTACTTTTCTATTTAAACCAAAGTCTAAATTTTAATTTGTTAAAAACTGATGCAAACACATTTAGGTGGCCCCCAAACAGAAAGTAGCTCAGAGGATTTGACAGAGATCCAGGATACAGTGCAGGGACCTGTGGATGACAATCTGTCTTTCATGCTCCACTCCTTTCCTGGCTAATGGATCTAACCACAACATGATTTGATTATTGGTCGTAGTTTCTGGCATATCTAGACTCTAGACCACATGACATTACTGATGTATTACAGGAGAACAAACCTCATCTGTTTGATATAATAATATATCATCACAATAAGAAGGGATTTAAACAGTGTCCAGAGGAAATATTTAATCTCCTCTAGAAATCAGGCACAACATATACCAAACACCATTGAGACTAAAGCAATGTGGTAGATATTGTGAGAAGACAGTAAAACAACACAAACAAAACCAGACTCACTTTCATGACCTTCACTTGTCCTGTTTTTTTCATGACTTGTTTTCTCTGGATTTAAATAATTTCTTAACTGAAACAAAATTATAGCCTGTCACATTAAAAAGTAAGTGCTAAGATGAGGCTTATTAAGCCCGGGACATAGAACCTTCTCCATCTTACTGGCTAGTTTCCCACTAGCCAGTAAGATTTCCCTGAGTAAGAAAATCTCCAGGGTCAGGTGCGATGGCTCACCCCTGTAATTCCAGTACTTTAGGAGGCCGAGGTGGGTGGATCACGAGGTCAGAAGATCGGGACCATCCTGGCTAACATGGTGAAACCCCATCTCTACTAAAAATACAAAAAAATCAGGCAGGCGTGGTGGTCGATGCCTATAGTCCTAACTACTCGGGAGGCAGGAGAATCACTTGGACCTGGGAGGCAGGGGTTGCAGCGAGCGCAAGATTGTACCACTGCACTCCAGCCTGGTCAACAGAGTGAAACTTTGTCTCAAAAAAAAAGAAAGAAAATCTACAAAACCCAGCAAATGTTTTAAAGCTATCACAATTTAATTTCTGCCAAGAGAAAGTGATGGCTCTGAACAAATATGAAAATCACTAACCCAAGAGTTAATAACCATTTAGTTATTTAAAAATATCTTTCAGTCAACATTTATTAAATTTACACTTTGTGAAGAAGATACAAGGTATGATTCCAAAGGAGCTTACAGTTTCACAGAACAGAAACAGATATAAATACATTTAAGAACACAAACAGAAACATACAAACAAGTAAAATAGCGCTGAATTATAGCAAAGCCCTCTTGTTAGTCAGAGGTTACTTCAGTGCTTTCCAAAATGTATTCTTTAAAACACTAGCCCAGGGAGATAATCTGCAGGGGAACAAAAGTCCTTGATCAAATAAGTTTGAGAAACAGTTAAAAAACACAATGTCCTTGAGCACATTAAAAACTGGAAAATCCTAGAGCAATGTTTAATCTACCATTTCTCAAATTTATTTAACCTTGCAATCCTTCTTTGGCCTTATAATTATTGATATTTGTGATAGTTTTATGTCTAATTTTTCTAAACTATATCTAATCTAACTATATCTTTGGCCTTATAATTATTGATATCTGTGATAGTTTTATGTCTAATTTTTCTAAACTATAGTAGCACATTATTCAATTAAACACAAGTCTTGATATTGCTATGAAGGTATTTTATACATACACTTAACAGGTACAATTAGGTGACATTAAAGTAGATTATCCTCCATTATCTGGGTAGGCCTCATTCAATCAGCTGAAAGTCCCTAGGAGCAAAATGGAGGTTTACCTGAAGAAAAGGAAATTCTACCTCAAAGCTATAGTATTAGTTCCTTCTCCAGACTTTTGAGTGTGCTGGCCTGTCTTACAGACTTCAGACTTCCTAGCCTTCCCAGCTGCACAAGTCAATTCCTTGAAAAAAATAAATATCATATGTATTTATTTATAAATAAAATAATATTTATAAGGATAAATTTATAAATTTCATAAAATTTATATAAGTACAAAATATACATAAATTTATATACAAATATAGTTTTATTTATATTTACTATTTTTAAAAAATTACTATAAATTTCTAAATTTATATCTCTATAAATATAAAATATAAACAACTTACATTTAATATAAATAGCAAATACTTATAAACAAAAATAAATGAATCAATGTGTGTGCATGTGTGTATATATAATTTTCTAGGATACATCCTACTATTTTTACATATATACACACATGCTACATATATACCTCAGTAGCAGCTGATATTTAACAGGTGTGTACTATAAGCTGGGCATATTCTTGATATACACATATTTTATTGGTTGTTTTTCTCTAGGAGAACTCTGATTGATAAAACATCCCAAGGAATTAGTGTTTTAATTTTACATAACCTTCTTTAGGAAACACAATAAATTCCCATCTTATACAGCAATGAAATCCTATCTTCCACAGCACAGCATAACTATAATGAGATGCTAGCAGCTGTACACTGGAACCCCACTTAATATAAGGGATATAATAAATATTACTGGCTGCTGCTCAGCATGTTTTCTAATAGCATGCACAAATACTCACAAAAGTTGGCGTTGCCAGAGTCCTAAAAGTAGACCCTGACTGACATAAACCAACACTTGGAACCTCATCCCCACTGTCTCTAATTTATTTAGGTATGGTGGTAATCTGGGCCTAAAGTCAGTGCACAGACATTTCCCTGGCCAAGACAGTGGGTTCTGCTTCATTAAACAATAGAAGGAAGTAAAGATTCCTACTGTCCTGGACGATGATGGTTGTCTGTCAGTATGAGGACTCATATGCTGCATTTTGCTACCATGAGGGATGCTGGTAACAAAGCCAACACACCTGGGAGGGCAAAGCTAAAATAAATGCAGAGAAATAAATCTGCATTAAGCAGAACTGCATGTAAAAACTGAATAAGCTCTGGACTTTGGTGACTTGAACCAATAAATCTATTCTATTTTTTAAGGTGATCTTAGCTAGGTTTCTTTTGGCGCTTAAGTATTTACTCATTAAATTACATTTGTACATAAAAGAATCCTAACTGATAAAGGGGAACAAAGAAGCAGTAAAAACTGGGAATATAAGAATACAGAATGCCCTTCTTGGGGATAGATGGACTGGGCAAGGCAGTGGCAAAGGAAAAGGAAGTATGTTAAATGAATAGGTGAACACAAGCCCCGTGCTTTCCAGCTATTCTGAGTATATGTAGAAACACACTTATGCGAACAAACCTCAAACATCAGTGCTCCTTAAACATCTCAAGAATTCAATGAAAGCTATGGTGACTTCTTTCAGAAAAATGCCTCCACACATAAAATATAGCTTTCAATTTCAGAAGTTTCATATAGTCCCAAAACCTAGGCACAGAAAGGTCTATGGATCAAAGTTAGAAATCCCTGCTCTATATAGCGGCTGGAAGAAAAAAAAATTGTTAACATCAATCCCTTTTATAAATAGACATAGAAGAATAAAAATAGAAACATGCTTTGGCTGAACACAGGTTATACAAACTGCAGTCATTTGTGAGAACCATTTACTCCTGTGGCCGATAATTCTGTTCACAGGATTACGACATACACACCCAACAGTTTAGTGTAACTTCGATTTGCATCAGAAACTTTGTCCATGAAAGCACAGCATTTCATGGCACAGCAGTCATCTCAACACTTTTAAAATGTTAAGGCACTTTGTGTTATCAACAAACTTATGGACAGTTGAGAGGCTTAAAATATTAGATCAGAGAATCAGTTGGGGCAGTCAAACTCATTTGATGCTACTTAAAGGAATTAGGAAAATATAAAACAAATTGAAGGGGTCAAAGTAGAGTTTGAGAGAAATATGAACATGGTAGTGCGAACTCATGTCAGAGAAAGTAGACCAAGAATGGAAGAAAGGATATGGCAGAAACTCTGTTAGTATACATTCTTCAGTACAAGCTTAGATATAGGCATGTGAATAAAAGAAATATGACGTTGTAATTTTCCCTGTTACCAATAATAAAAATTTCTGCTATTATCAATGATAAATTAAAATAAAATTTTCTTATCAGTTAAAGAAATTTAAAGCTTTGCTTGACAGCCTATCACCATAGTCAGTGAAATTACTGACTGGGGTAAAGAAGAAAAGAGAAGAATACGTATTTAATGCAAACTGGGTCCTGGCAGTATTAATTGAAATTAAGAATAAATATTAAAAATATTTCTCTTGTAAATAACTGACGGAATCAAGTGTCCCAGCTGTAAAAAAGTAAAAAGAAGCTTAGTCCTGTAACCTGTGCAAGCCCCACAAAAGTACTACTTCCATGTGAGTTTTGCTAAATATTCTAGTAATATATTCATCAACCCATCAATATAGGCACCATATTCATTTCTGCTAAATATTCTAGTAATATATTCATCAATCCATCTGCTCAGTAATTCACTTTTCCTGGAGTTGGGACGAACAAACAAAAAAAGATTTATTTATTTAGTTTATTATTATTATCATTATTTTGAGATGGAGTCTTGCTCTGTTGCCCAGGCTGGAGTGCAGTGGCATAATCTCAGCTCACTGCAGCCTCTGCCTCCTTGGTTCAAGCAATTCTGCTGCTTTCACCAGAGTAGCTGGGACTACAGGCATGTGCTGCCACACCCAGCTAATTTTTGTATTTTTTTAATAGAGACAGGGTTTCACTATGTTGACCAGGATGGTCTTGATCTCCTGCCCTCATGATCCACCACCTCGGCCTCCCAAAGTGCTGGGATTACAGGCGTGAACCACTGAGCCCTTTTAAAAGTGGTCAGCTTTTAAAAGTGGGTGGGACATTAGCATATTTAACTAGTATCTTCAAAGAGGTATAACAATGAATACCTCAGCCCCAATCACTCATAGACCAGAAGACAATGCAAAACAACATCAAGGCTAGAATTCTTAACTACAATTCCAATATATTTGAGGACAAAGACTTTTTACAAGGTGAACACTCTCCAGAATGGGAGGGAAGACAAGTATAAAATATTATGCAATGTTTAATAATTTTTGTTTCATTTCAATTTTTAAGACATATCCTCTGCAAAAAAAAATAGTAAGCAAAACATACAAGGAAGAAAAATAGTGCATATTTTTAAATCTAAATCTGTACCAGTTTCTTGGAGATACAAAATTTTATATTCTGAAATAATTCTGGAAAGCTGTAGGAGGAATAGCTAGGAATGGTTTAAGCCCAGCTTTCTGCAAATGGCACTTGTGAAGAAAGGAAGTATGTCAGAGAAAAGGTGCAAAAGACCAAGGTTTTGGTTCCATTTCTACTACTAACTGGCTTTGAAGGGCTGGAAAAGACAGGGGACTTCTCTGTGCTTCAGTTTCTTTATCTGTATTAAAAAACAAAAATAAACAAAACACTGGACTGGTTGAATGTTAAGTTGCTATCCAGCACTATGTTCCTGAAAAATCTAAGTCAAAATCTTAAGAATGGTGAAGATGTATTCATGTTGCATTCACGCAGCTACAGGCACAAGATACAATCATGATAACATCAGTATTTTTACAGTACGAGGCTTGACACTCCCGAGAAGTGCCCGTTTGTAAACACAGAAAAGAACCACTGGCTAGAAGACTCACAGAGGTATTTGCCTGAATCCTGCCTCATCCTCTCAATAAGCTTCAAAAGGTATAAAAACAAACAGATAAAAAACAAGAAGATATTGGCAGAGAGGGGAATAGCAGCCTTCCCCATCATAGGGCTAGTAAAATTTCCAGTTAGGTTAACTCAGTCATGATAGAACGTATAACTAGCAAGCAGTAAACATATTTGTTAATCTACCCTGTGTGACAAAGATTATTTGCTGGACAAAACTCTTCTCAGGCACCTGAGCCACCTTCTAGGTCCATCTGTATGCTTCCTAGTAAAGTACAGTTATCATAAGAACCTTGCTAAGTCAATCTGGCAAGAACCCACCACGCTGAATGTCTGATTACACTCAGTCTAATCAGGTTCCTCATCCTTCACTATTCCCCAGGTGATGCCTGCTAACCCTGGCTACCTTCAGGAAAACCTGTGAGGTTGGTCTAGCCAGGTTCCCCGTATCACCAATGTTTCCTCTCAGTAATTCTCCATCCACCGTCCTTGCCCCTTGGCTATACAACCCCATTTGCCCACGCTGTCTTTGGAGTTCAGCCCAATCTCTCTCTTCCCCACTGCAGGACCCCATTGCAGTGGTCCCTACTCAGGATTGCATGGTCCTGAGTAAAATCTGCCTTACTGTGCTTTACTAATTGTCACTGAATAATTTTTTTTAACATCTGCCCAGAACTGTGGATATACATGGGAACTACTAAATCTTAGAGGAGCTCCCAATCCACGTGTAGAGGCAGACCTGCCCTCAGGGCAGTGCACTAAAATGTAGAGGCAGAGCGAGAAGCTGCCTGCATCTGAGCCAGGCAGGGCTTTCTGAGATGATACCTGCACTATCCTGAAGTCAGAAAAGGTGTTTACAAAATAGGCAAGGGGGGTGGGGGGGTGAGGGGGTGTGGTTTGGGAAGGGGATCCATGGAGGTGCTGCTCAGAAACATGGGACAGCATGGAACATCCTGAGTGAGGTAAAACAATTGTAGGGCTACAGCCCAGGTGAGAATGCAGGCATGGTGGAAATAAGACAGGAGTAAGATGGGAAGCACAAGAGCTGTTCTGAAAAGACCTGCTGTTCATGCAAAGGAGTTTCACATCCTGGATGGGATGGAAGATGTTAAAGGATTTTAGGCAGGGGAGTGACATAATCAAACTTGGCCTTAGAAAGGTCATCTTACAAGCAGATGAAATGTGGTAAGATTAGAGACAAGATTTAAAATACCAATGCAATAACCCAGGAAAGAGATCCAAATGATACAGATGAAAAAGATCAGTGGCCATGTAGAGGAGGGGATGGCTTTAAAATATATTTAAGAGATAAAAATCATACCCACTAACCTTTATTGAATGTGTGAAATATACTAGGCACTATGCCAAGAACTTTATAATACACTGTTTCACTGAATCTTCATAATAACTTTATGAGATTAGTATACCCCTTCCGAGGTTCAAAAAGGATAAGTGACTTGCCCAGGGTTATATATGTATTAAGTTGGAGAATATGACTTATTAGGGGGTGAAGGAGAAATCCAGAATACCTCCAATAAGTCTAGGTAAGGAGCAAAACAAATGAGGGTAACATGTACTGAGGTGGGCTACACAAGCAGGACAGCAGGTTTTGTTGTGGTTGTTTGGGGGTGAGTGGAAGATGAAGACAGTTTTGAATAGCCTGCATCAAAGTTGCCTGTGTGGTCTTCCAGTGGAAAGTTGCAACAGGCCACCTTAAATAAGGGTTGTTCCTGCCATAAATTATTCAACAATAGGACGCACACACCTATTATTACGACCAGTTATTGCCTAGAGCTTAATCTCTGCCAAGATAAAACAGACCTAACTTCGTGCCCTCCCTTTAAGTCCTCAGCTCCAATATGCTCCATTGTCTAAGAGCAAGATTCCAGAGACAGCTTCTCCTATTAGATTTAAAGCTTCTCACTGGTTAGTACATTCCCAACTGCATGATTTAGTGGCAGTAGTATATTTTCACAAGATTTTTCAAAAATGACTTAAGATATTCAATCATTCTTTCATATATATAAAAATTTGTCAGTTATAAAATAATACCTCAGAAATATTCCTTACAGAACTATAAACAATTGATGTAGATATTCCCCACTTTGGGCAGTGAAATTTAACCCTCTTTTCCCCAAGGGTGAGCTATACTTCGTCACCAAGTTCCAAAGACTAGATAGAGTAATAAAAGAGGTAAATAGTAACTGTACAGTGGAGAAACCTGGCAAGTGAGAGGTTCACATCCACAGAGATGGCATATGACCTCGTACAACATCTGATATGATGTCACAAGGAGGACACTTCATTTTTGTGGTATTCTTTCCCAATTAATCATGAAAAATGACAAACAGATCCAGATTGAGGGCATAGGGCTGGGGATTGGGTATTCCACAGGATACTTGTCCAGTATTCAAGACGTTCAAAGTAACGAAAAACAAGTAAAGACTAAGAAACTGTCACAGAGCAAGAAAAACATGGTAACTAAATGCAGTATAGTTGCCTAAACTGGATGCTAGAAGAGAAAGAGGACTTTGGTAGAAAAGCTGGTGAAATTCAAATAAAATCCGCAGTTTAGTTAATAGTAAAAAAAAAATCATAATTATTTTTCAAATAAAAATATGCAGTGTGTGGATAGCTTTTATACTTAACAAATACAGCCAAATAATTTATCTTTTTTAATCTTTGCAATAATCCTGTGAAAGAAGGCACTAGTATTTTCATTCTACAGAGGAGAAAAATGAGGCTTGTTACAATGTAAAAGATTCATTAACAATAAACAGCTAAGAGGTACCAAAGTTGGATTGTATCTTTACACTACCATAGTTGCCACTGGGGGTTCTATTAATATCTACCGAAGTCATAGGGTTATTTTATGTGGGCTGCAGCCCTGCTTTTTACTCTCAACATTGCCCTACAGCCAAAACATTTCCAAAATCTTAGAATCAGAGGACATCCTGAAAGGCTGTGATATGTAATCATCTGTAATTCCACCTCCATTACCAAGAGGCATTCCAGAATGAATAACCTTCACCTAAATGACACTCAAGTAAGGTGTCTCCTAGGTCATCAAATTTCTATCTCCCCACTTTTTTCCCTTAGTTATGAGTATATCATTAACAGATATCTTGAAGCTTATTAATTTGTTTTCTTAAGTACTGCAATGAAGTTCCTTCACCAGAAGAGGGACAAGGACAATTAAAAGCAGCTATTAACGAAAGATGAAATTGGAAAACAAGCAGTAATTTACAACTTAGGTATGGTGTTAGAGAAATACATTTTTTAGTTATGGCTAATAGTGACACAATTTAAATATAAACCTCTTCCAGGTGATATATTGATTTATCAGCGTACACAAACTAACAGACTGCTTTAAAATATTCCTTACTACTTACAGGTTTTTTTTAGATTGTTAAATGATTTCCAGAACTCTATTCTTTATTTCTAAATCACAGGTAAGTTGCAGTAGTTCCGGGTTTGGTTATTTAACTTCCCAGTGAAGAATACAACATTCAGAATGAAAAAAATTAATTAATCTATAAAGAAGAGTTAAAGTTAGTGTAAGATAGATCACAAAGCAACAAAAAGATTAATATTTTCTAGTTATAACAACCTTTTAGAAGCAAATAAAACTGTAAAAATTATATAGAAAGAATCACATGAAACAGTTATTTTAAACTACCCCAATTGTCCTTTTGTCTGCAGATGTGGAAAATCTTATGATTATACTACACCTTCTTTTCAATACATGAAATGACGAAAAAACAGTAGTCATATATTTACAAATACTGCACAATGTACTACCCCCGAATAAAGCAGAAGTTTAGATGCTCAGAAAGCTTGCTCAGAAGCTGCAAGCAACAGCAGAGAATTACTAAGGCCTACCGCCAACACATTTCCAGAATTTTAGAATCTGATGACATTTCTGAGATAGTGTGCTATCCAATCACCTACTATCCCTCTGCCTTTACAGACAGTCATTCCAGAATTAATATGGATAATATCTAATGTGTACTGGACACTTACTACGTATAATGAATGCACTGACCTTATTTAATCATTATTATTTCTTCTTATGGGTAGAGAAGCTGAGGTTCATTGAAAATTTGTCTAAAATGACACAGTTCATGAGTGGCCAAACTGGGACTCTATTGCCCATCTTTCTAACTCCAAAGCCTGTCCTTTTCATTTGTCTCAATATTTAACAATCCCTGCAAATAAAAATCTCCCTTCTTGGAAAAACTCATGTTCATGCAAAGTCATGCAGTAAACGTACCCATTTCAGTGTTGTGTGTTAGCTATTCATTAACCTAAGAAACACGACTCTTAATCTTGGGAATTTATAATGTAAGATAGAAAACTGACAATAACAGTGAGAGAAAGCAACCTAGTGCTAAAGAAATGCTGACAAGGTTAAAAAAATCCAATAAAACCAAGCAAAACACAGGTAAAACAGTCCTCTAATTAATCGTTAAGCATCACAGGTTTTTCAAGGCTTGAGAATGCATTTGGAATAAGGTGAAAATGTGGTCAAAGACCCAGAGGAACACTGGGTTCCTAGTCTTGAGAAAGTTTCCCAAAGTGATTGTGTGAGCTGTGCCAGAATGCAGATCCAAGTCATGATGAAAACATATGATACTCAAGATGGGCCAAGTTTTATTTTTTAATAGCTGAGCTTCTAGTTGGCAACAAAAATCCCATACCAGCTGCTGAGGAAATAATGTACCAGGAGCTGGCAGGCATTGGCACTTGGAAAGCCAACAGGTACGGATGCACAGTGGGATACCAAGGTGCTAGTGCCTGGAAGGCAAGAGAGGAAGTGGGGAGGTAGCCACAGAAGAATTGTCATAGTCTAGGGTCTGGCAAGGCGGAGGCATGCTAGGGAGCCTACCTCATGTTAAAAAAAAAAAAAAAAGAGCAACTCAGAGTCAGCTTCAGCCATCCTAGATAAAGTAAGTAAGGGGCTGTAGCTCTTGTAACATGGGGTTCTGGCCTCCCTTCCCCATCATCTGTGAGAAAATGATGGGCATCTGGGAAAGGAAAGCAGATCACTCCTCAAACTGTGAAGTCAGACAGGTGCCAAATCGGGGAAAAGGGTACGGGGTATCTTTGTCTGCTCTGCCTGCTATAATCAAGTGCCACAGACTGGGTGGTTTAACTAAAAATACATTTATTTTCACAGTTCTGGGGGCTGGAAGTCTGCGAATGGGTACCAGCATGGCCAGGTTCTGGTGAGAACTCTCTTCCTGGCTTGCAGAGGGCTGCCTTCTTGCTTGTCCTCTGTGATCAGGGATGAGATAGTGACAGCGCGCAAGCTCTCAAGTCTCTTCTAATAAGAGCACTAATGCCTCATCACCACACCTAAACTTTAGAGTTTAAATACTGCTAATTTTCTGCCAGAGGCCCATCTCCAAATCCCATCGTATTGGGAGTTAGGATCTCAATGCATGCCTTTGGGGGAATAAACATTCAGTCCATAAGATGGCGAGATATAAGGGAATGCAAGCTACCTAGGCTCTGGTGACAGGAAGGAAATGGAGAAATCAGGAGGGGACAGAAAAGTGCTCTGGGTCTAGGGATAACTGAACTCAGAAAACAAGAAGTAAAGTTGGTGAGGAGTGGCCTCCCTTCTGCCCCTCAGCCCTGTGCCTGCCCTTCTGCTTCCTACCCTCAGATTCCTTTCACCATGCTCCCCTCACCTCTGGTTGTCAAAAGAAACACAGGAAGGCACACATATCTAAAATAATTCCTTTGAATTCCTTTGAATATTCCTTTGAATAATTTCCTGTACATAAACATCAGGAATGTAAAGTTAATAACCATACTTGGAAGTTAAGTCAAGCTGCATTTCTTTTTTGATCAAAGATTTAAACATTTCAGTAAATGGCTTTTAAATAATATCCCCAAATAAAGATAGACATGGAACAGACTATTTATGCTTTTATCCTTCAAGACCCTCCCCTTAGGTCTTCCTTCCCCTTCTGTGTTCAAGGCAGGGGATATATTACCCAACCATGTGACAGGAGATTGCTAATTGGTTACACAGCCATAAACAGGTTATAAGTCAAGCTTTTAAAAAGAATGATTCTTTTCTAAAGGAAAAGCTAGAGGGGTGGAGAAAGCCAGGAAACATAACTTTCTTCTAAATTTTCTCCTAATATCCAGAACTAGTACTAGCATCTGTATAGTCTACAGAAGGAAGTAAAAATGAGCAAATATAACAATAAGTACATTTTTTAAAGGTAATGCATTTAAAAAGCACAAAATAAGAATAAAATTTATGTGAGGATCCTCCAAAACACTTAGAAAACCTTTCAGGCTTAGAGCCCTACTTACTCCAAAAGCTTCTCTGTCTCCCGAACAACATAAATAAGGTGATCACCCAGAGAATTCAACTGAAAGAAAACGCAGGTGTGCACATGCTTGGGACTAGAAGGGATCCTAGAGGCAGATGATCTTCTCACAGAAGATGACAGTATTCCCAATCACTCAGAGATGGAGGCTCTTTAAAACAGAGAAGACTGACAAAAGACCAGAGCTCCGGGCCGGGCGCAGTGGCTCAAGCCTGTAATCCCAGCACTTTGGGAGGCCGAGGCGGGTGGATCACGAGGTCAACAGATCGTGACCATCCTGGTCAAAATGGTGAAACCCTGTCTCTACTAAAGATACAAAAAATTAGCTGGGCATGGTGGCACGTGCCTGTAATCCCAGCTATTCCGGAGGTTGAGGCAGGAGAATTGCCTGAACCCAGGAGGCAGAGGTTGCGGTGAGCCGAGATCGCGCCATTGCACTCCAGCCTGGGTAACAAGAGCGAAACTGTCTCAAAAAAAAGACCAGAGCTCCTTGGATTCAAAAGGACTTTCAATTGTGAAAACCCCACTGGTACAACTGATTTATTACTCAGCAAATATTTAATGAGTGTTCACTATTCACTAGGCATTGTGCTGAGATTCTGGAGACAGAGCAGTGAACAGAGACAGAAACCAGACCCTAAAGAGCCTACATTCCAATGAGAGGGAGACAGGTATTGTACAAGTAATTGCAATGTGCTAGTTTATCACTGGATTCCTATAGGAAAAACATCCTGAAGAAAGAGAGTTTAAGTACTGCTGATTTTCTTGCAGCTATTCACCTAATTCCTCTGACATTTGTTCATTCATGTAATGTTTCACAAACACTTAAGGGGTGGCAGGCATTAGGCTAAGGGATGGGCCAGTAATAGGAATAAAAGAGAGATAAGATATGTTGCTCCTCTGCCCAAGGAGCAGATGTGCTGGTGGTGAAGACCACAGAGCATTCACCCGTAAGGCCAAAACATTAAAGATGGGGAATTATGAAATGATATGAAGTGGGAAAAGGGCAGAAATTTTCTACCTGGGGTTGGATGACTGTCCTGGAGGGATTCACAAGAAAGGTACATTTCAGGCCAAGAGAGTTTCATGCATAACACCACAGAGATATGAAGATCACTTAGGGGTCTTTGCAGCCAAGGCAGGTAGAATGTAAAGAGCATGGGTGCTGAAGTCTGACAAACCAGGTCTCGAGTCCCAGTTCTGCTCCTCTTTACCTGACTGTGAGCTTGGACAAGGTGTTTCACCATTCTGAGCCTCAGGATCCTCCTTGTGAATTGGTGCTGATGACAAACACCTGGTGGTATTCTTGAACTAATTAGCAGTGTACTTAAAGACAGTAGAATCACACCACGCTCCTAGTAAACATCCCATGATGGTAACTTCGAAGAAAAGTAGTGGGGAAGGGGGCTGACCTGGAAGTTGAGGTCAGATGATTGCTAACAAGGCTGCATAAACTGAACTAAGTAAGGTATTTACCCTATCAATACCCAATTGGGAGTCATTATCTCCAGCCTCCCACCTTGCGGCCTGTGTGGGAATAATATTCAGTTTATGTGCTGGATATGGAGCTCAGTGTTTCACATTTGTGATCTCATTTAATAGTCCCCGAAATGATGTGGGGAACACATTACCACAATCTTAACTTTACAAATGAAGCCAAGTGAGGTGTGGCTTTATGCCAGAAGAGGCAGTGAAGTGACAGTTGTGTC
This sequence comes from Leontopithecus rosalia, assembly GCA_028533165.1. Classification (NCBI taxonomy): domain Eukaryota; kingdom Metazoa; phylum Chordata; class Mammalia; order Primates; family Cebidae; genus Leontopithecus; species Leontopithecus rosalia. The sequence continues at coordinate 99,026,076 of CM052649.1, read as the reverse complement.
CTGCCTGTTCCCGTCTTAGCCCCTGCCTTGCTCGGCAGACCATCTGCACTAATCCAGCTGCCCAGAACCACCTGCTTGGTGCTCCCACCTCAGAGCCACCCCAAGCAGATGCCTCACCCACCTCTCCCCTGAAGGGCAGCTTCCCAAGGATCACTCCCCTCCACCACTCAGCTCAGACCCGGACCAGCACTCTGCTGCCCTTGCCTGGCCCAGGCCAGAACCTTAGGCCAACCGCTTCCCCCAATCCCAACAGCCCTTGGCTCAGTCCCAACATTCCAAGGTCAATATTGACCTTCCTCAGTAGGTCAATATTTTAAAGAACTGCACTGGTTTTCTGGAGATCATCCTGAATATTTCCTCAGGCTCCCACTTCACTGGTGTGTCACACATACATATGACAAGCTCTGTTTATTAAGTTCTTAGTTTGCCTCTAGTTACAGGTGGCACTCAGGAGAGCTCACGAGTTTACCTCATTGAACATTGTTATTAGCATACATGTTCACATTGAGAGGAAAAAGAGAGGAAGAGCCCAGGGTCCCTCAGGAGTCACTAAAACGTTTCCACTCAGAGAGGAAACCTTTAGAGGCCTGTTAGAACTGAACACTTTAGGTCAGGCTGATTTATTGATTATATATTTTGAATTTGGTCACATTTAATAGCATAGTCTTATTTTCTCAGTGGTTGTCCTGACCGAGAGTTTTGAATAAAAATGACTCACTTGAATGAATAAGTAGCAGATATTAAAATCCAGGTAAAAACTAATCTTAGACCAGTTTTCACAACTAAAGAACAATTTTGTGTGTCTGTTGGAGTCCTAAATGGAAGGTACCTGCTTACGAAGTTAAAGTAGTCATGAATTGTCCCTTTAAAGCAGTACAAGAAGTAAGGCAGACCAAGCTAACGGTGCAAGATTGAGCAATGAAAGGGAAAATGCTAGCATAGATGATCTCTATTAAACAGTCTGTAAAGACCTAAAATAGGGAGATGTCATTCAAATACTGCATTGTAGGTAACAAGACATGTGTGAGCACAATTATAGATCTGTCATCTTCTCTACTTCTATGTTCCGGTTTGTAAAATCAATCAAGTGCTGTCTACAGGCATGACATATATCAAAGAAAATGCACTTTTAACAAAGCATGCTACTACAAACTTGTTAAGAAAATAGGTAAGAATGTGTCCTATCCATTATCTTTTTCAGAGACCATTCCAATCAGACAGTGGTCTCAAACTAGCTTTCCCTGTTTTTTCCTAAGTAAATTTGTACAAAAGTGCAAACTTACTTTAGTACCTGGTGAAGTTTTGAGCCATACCACCCTAAAACATGACTTAACAAGTAAGTGGTAATAACAGATTTGCTAACAGGGTTAAGCTCAGCATCCTGGCTCTAATGCCCACAACTCTTCAAGTACTGCCCATAAAACGCTTTAGGTCAATGCCTTTGGCTGCCCAAGCCAGCAGTTGGCAAAATTTGCCATGAAGTGCATCAGTTGTATTAAAATTGAGGTTCTTGCAAATGAACCCTATTTCTCTACTCTTTCTCCTTCTCACCTCCATGACCGTTCAATCTTTGTTGCTGAAGCCAAACTTAACCTAACCCTCTACTTGGTGTGCAAGCTGTATTCCTTTACTCTTGTTCTGTTTTCTTCTGTGTGACTGTTTTGGTTACAATGGCAGTAAGTTCTTATCAAAACCGTTCATCAGGTACTCTTGAAATGCATATGTACCCACTTCCCCTTTCTGCAGAAAGACATACCTTGCAATACGATTTTTTGTTTGCATTTTGATCTATATATTTGCTTTAAACTCATTTTTCAGAAAGTAGAATGTTATTTAGATATAAAGAAGATTATTCAGTATCCATTTATGACTACCATTCTTTGGCCTAATCATCATCCAATAAAATGTTTTTGAGCACATGCTCCCAAACTGTGTACACTTATGTACCTATTAATGGTATACATGTGTTACTCAACCAACATTAATGTGCTTTTCAAAACATAAAAAAAAAATTAAAGACAAAAATTAGAAAAAGAAACCAAAATAGATTCTCCAATACTTTCTTCTAGCACCTCACTTTACTATATATTCCCTGGCTATGGGTATCCCACTTTACAGACCTCTGTTACAGTCAAAATATGAGTGGATGATTAAATTCCAGTCTATTCAAAATATAAACAGGAATAATTTTAATTTTTCAAAAGATGGCTTAAACAAGATCCCCATTTAAATGACCTTAATTATCCATCTGAGACATATGCATAGCGTACAGAAGGATTATTCAGCTAATATATTAGCAAATGGAAAAATTAACTGAACTTTACTAGAGGTAAATCATCAGTGACTTATCTAGCATATTACTGTCACTCTAAATATAATAGAAGAATGATCAATTCGAAATATATTTAATGATTATGTACAAAACAAATTTCCCACCAATAGTCTTTTGAGATGAACACTGTTCATGGTATGGAAATTTAACTTACACGCCCTTCAAATAAAGCCTCTTCATTTTCACAAACATTATGTAAAGCAAACATCGGTCATATAATCAATATCAGACAGAAAGAAACAGGAGGAAGAAAGAGAGAGGAATGGAACTAGCCAACATATTACATAGGTAAGAACTACAACTGTAACAGTTTCAGTAGATTTTGATAAAAGATGAGTATGCATTTAAAGCTTGTGCCCACGTGGAAAACTAACATAAAGTTGACATTTTCAAAGTGAAAGAGAGACTAAAGGTAGTTCCTTGAATAAATGAAGATTTGATATCATTTTAACCTGAAATTCTCACACAACTGAGGAGGAACAGAAGTTTAGCTTGACTCATCTAGGTTAGCAAACCACAGACCAGACCTAGCAGACATTTGATTTTGTAAGGTCTGCATTCTAAAACAATTTTAAAAATCAAAAGAAGAATAATATTTTGTAATGTGAAAATTACATGAAAGTCAAATTTTACTACCGTAAATGGCATTCCACTGGAACACAGTAACGTGCTATTGTCTGTATGTTGTCTGTGCCTGCTTTCTCTCAACCATGGCAGAGAGTAGAGCTGCAACACAGACCTAATGGCCTTCAAGCCTAAAATACTTACTGTCTCTTTTTACCACTCTTTACCTGGTCTAGGTAGCCAATCTCAGTCCAACATTTCTCCTTTCTTACCTAGCCACATGCTATGGGATGATTTTTTCCTTTTTTAAAAAAAAATCAGCCTCATCAGTTTTCTCTTATCCAGCCCCATGTTTATCTGCATTATAGGTAGTGGCAAATTCTGAGTCCCACAACCTTGGCCCAAGACCCAGCTGCTTCTATAGCTGCCATTTTTCTCTCACAGTAGTTACTTTATTTACAACTTGGTTTTCAAGTGACACAGACCCACTCTTTTTTTTTTAACGGGTTGTCTTTGGTCTGACATCAACTTACCCTACTAACCTTATCTGCCACTGCAATGTTCATGCTTTATAAATACTGCAAAACAAAAATGTATATCCTGAATTTTTCTGTCCTTTTTTTTTGCCTCTTCTTAGAATGTACCATCTGCCTGATGTGATGTTTGCCAGTGCTTTACCTATTAAAATCCTGCCAAATTTCAAAGTCTACCCTCTCCCATAAAGACACCCAGACCTGTCAGAATTATCACTCTGTCATGAAGATAGCTATGGTTCTTAGATCTCTCTCTCATACCAGTTTTATCCATTTCACTCATTCATTAATTTATCTTGTATTAGGTTTATTGTTGGTGCCCTATTAGTAGTACCCTATGTACTTGGAGGCCAAATATTGTTTTATTTATCATGCTCATTCATAGTCTAGCCCCTAAACTCACCCCAGATGCACTGCCAGCATACATTGTCTAGGTCAGAATTACTGAAAAGGTTAGACTATAAACAAGAGGACTTTAGGTAGCACAAAGGCATGGAATTAAATAACAAGGAATTAAAAAAAGAGAGAGAACATCCTTCTCCTTTCGATTACTTTTCAATCATTCTGATTACATCAAGAAGAAAACCTCAGTTTGTGCTACTCTGGTTTTAACTCCGGTAATCTTTGATAATCTCTTTTTTAACAAAGAGACCAATCCCCAGGTTTGCAGCCTTCTGCATGTGGACATGTATAGCTATAATTTACTAAAAATGCTATGTCTTCATTGCAATTTATTTTTATAATTTGTTTATATTTATGGCATATACAATGTGCTTTTATTTATGGTTTCCAATTTAGTGAAAATTATATTCCTGGTAAATTAGGTTAATAAAAATAAGGTAATTTAAACAAAAATATTAAGCAAATTATAGCACAAGTAGAATACACATATAACATAAATCTTATGGTATTATATAGAAATGGGAGAAACATTTGGTAGTAGCAGATACTCAGTAAAGCCACATGAACATAATCTATCACCCTCCCTTTGCTGTTCACTATCTATGTAACTGAAAGAAAATGTGTTAAAGACTAGCTTCAAGACATGATTCTCAAAAGGAGAGAGGGGACATATTTGACAATGTTTAGAGACGGTTTTGGTTGTGACAACTTACAAGGGTGTCGCCACTGGCATCTAGTGGGTAGAGGCCAGGGACACTGTTAAACATCCTGCATTACACAGGACAGCCCCCACAGATTATCTGGGCCAGAATGTCTACAGGGCCTCAATTGAGAAAGCCTAATTGATGAGAGGAAGGTCTACATGCATTGCCCTTTGCCCATCACTATGAATCACTGTCTCTCCATACACTGTTCTTTTCTTTATTTGATCTTTACCACTGACAAGATAATGACTGAGGAAAATCTCTGACAAACTGTGTTGAGGGTCCACATCCTTTATGTACTAATACTGTGCCATCAATGTTTAAATCTAATTAAACCATTGGAATCATGAAATCTTCAGATAATCCTGTACTAAAAAGAGATTTTAAAATAATTAAGGTAAAGATCAATATAATTTGAGTAAAACTTTGACTCTAGCTGCTATCAATTTCATGAAAAGTTGCTCTTTGTCCTGATTTCTATGGTTCTTTGACTCAATTAAACACCATATTTTGCAGTATGAACTTGACCTTGAAATTTTAAAAGAGTCAATATTCTGTTTATTAGCTATGTAGCTTTCCCAAAAGATAGTTAAAAAAAAAACCCTCTACTTAAAAAAAGAGGAAAAAAATAAAAAATTATTACCATAAAATAACAACAGGTAGTTGAAACACTTCACTTGGCTAACACTGCTTTGTTCTTAAATGTATTACTGCAAACACATAACCCACACATATATGTCTGAGGGTAAAGTGTTTACAAGGAAGTTCTTTGAAGCTATTTTGTGGTTAGAGTTCTTTCTCTGTCTCTCTCTCTTTATCAAGTCAAGTTCTCCAGAACAGTTTAGAAGCAGATGGCACCTGTGCCTTTTTTTTTTCCAAAATCTGGAGTTATTTTTAACCTTGTAACAGTATTTAAACATGGAAAAGTAGTGTGTTCTTAAAGCAATGATGTTATCATAGTCTTCAGTTGACTTTAAGGCTTTTTACAATGACTATATTTCCAAATTTAGCATTTACTATGCATTAACTTTAGTGGATGGTATAGCTCAGAGGCATTTCATGCCTTTAGGTCCAACTTGATTTAACTTCTAATTCTGATGCACCTGTGGTAAAGTGATAGTGAAGGTGAAACTGAATCCTTTTCATTTCAGAGCCACAAAACACTCTGCCAACAGAAAAGTGACATTATTTTTAACAACAGCAAACTACAGAGGTGGCAGTTATCAATACTCACACTGAAGAAAGGAAATCAATGCTGATTGAGATTAGGGTTATTATCAGGTTAGTTTTAGGGAGAAGAGAAATGGGTTACAGTATTCTCCTTATCCTCGGGTCACTAGAATCAATATCACTACAATATCAAGATCAAAAAGAACAGGAAGCAGTACACATGCTGCACCTGGCCCACTTCATTATCATTGTTTCGTCCTCTTTAAAATCACTTGTTGAGCACCTGTTAAGTACTAAGTGCTGTGATAGGCAGGAGCACAAAACAGTAAACAAGCCAAACCCACAGATTCTGCCTTACAGAAGCTTACAATCAGTGTTCCTGGGAAGAGCCTATGCAGCCCCAGTTTTTATTCTCCCAGTTGCAATCCCACCTTGCTCCTGCATCAACTGCCTGAGAAAAGAATCAGATGCACAGAGAACAAGATAGGGACAGCACAAGTATATCTTTAATTCCTAGTTAGATTAAAAAAAAAAACCCACCCCAAGAGCTGAAGTTTCTAAGGGCAGTCTGTGTCGCAGGAGATCAGCAGCCAGCAGTATACCTACCCCATAGGCTGTGGGGCCGTAAAGTACAGTGTCAGGGAAAAACCAAGGTGAAGCTCTGGCCGAGAAAATGGTTTAGGAAATGGATTGACCAAAAGAAAAGGAGAATCTGTTTTTTCACCAGCCATGCTGTGGATGGAATTGTGTCCCCTCAAAATTCACATGTTGAAGCCTTATCCCAATCCCAATATGACGGTATTTCAGGTGGGATTTTTGGGAGGTAATTATGCTTAGGATGAGGTTAGATGGGTAAAGCCTTCGTCATGGGATCAGTACTCATAAAAAGAGGCACCAGAGAATTTGGTTTCTCTCTCTCTTCCCCTCTCTCTCTCTCTTCCCCTCTGCCTTGTGATGACACAGTGAGAAGGCAGCCATCTGCAAAACACAGAGCCCTAACTGAGAAAATGCATTGGCTGGGACCTTGATCTTGGAATTCCTAGCCTCCAAAGCTGTGAGAAACACATGTCTGTTGTTTAAGCCACCCAGTCTAAGATATCATGTTATATCAACCAAAGTCAAGAGGACTAAGACAAGCCAAGGGCATTGGTTGAAGCCCTTCTCAGAAAATGAATACTTTTGTGTTTCCTTGTAGAAAGCATTTGCTCACCATGACCTGAGGCCAGAGTATGCATTACCATGTAGAACATGCCACTTCTTGGCCTCTGAGTTCCTTCTCAACACAGCCCCTGGAACCCTCAGCCAGTTCAGATTACTGTGTGCCCAGCAGATCTTGGGGGACACCAGAGTTTTTCCAAAATATTTGGAAGGGGAAAATCAATAATGACCTGGAGGCAAAGATAGGATAATTTTTCTCTAGAGAGCTGTGCCAAAAAGATACCACCCGATGTTGCCAAATGGTCTGCAGGGAATTTCTTTTAAAGGACTCGGCCTCATAGCTTAATCTGTCATACACAGATGTATAGCCTAAAACAGCACTTTTCAAATTGAGTCACAACCCATTACTGGGATGTGAAATCACATAGGTTCAGCCAACTTTTTTTAATAGATAAAATCAAACAGCATAGAATAGAACATATTAAAGTGCATTGCTGGTAAGAAGAATAAACATTGTTTTACAACATTGTTTCTGTTTCACACACACACATACATATATATATACACACACATACACACACACATGCACCCCTTACTATTGAAATATATTTGGTTCCTAAGCAATAATACATATAGCAAGAGATCCTATATAATTAGTTTAATTGAGTTGACACACAAATGTATTTAAAAGTATAAATGTATACACATAATTATGTATACAGAAATGTGACACATAAATGTATTATTTAAAATTACACTGTAGTGGGGAGGAGTATGCGAAGTTCCTAGCCTAAAGAAACTACAGTAAGTAGAATGGGAACTAAAATAAAATAAAATAAAGTCTCCAAAATAGTTTACAACATTCTTCTCTTGCCCTAATTATCTTACATTTGGTCTGGCTTCCTACAATTTGTATGCCTGGGAATACATCTGGTTTTGTTATCAACTTTCTTTCAACCTGGAACAACGGGGAGAGCTAAAGGCGGGACAACTGAAAACAGGACATGGCTTTGCATACACAGACCAAATCTGCAACACCAAGTGGGCCAGGCCACTTTGTCATTCCATGTGCCAAACCACAGGTGCAGGTCTGGACCAGAGGCACCTTCCTTCTCCCTCAGAAAAGCCTTTCAAATGCCAGTTTCTCAAATCACTGGGCAAAAGACCAACTGCTGTCGAGGACATGGAGCCCTGAATAGGATTACGGCCAATTCATATTTTTAAATAGAATTGAATGTGTGTGTGTATCATCATTTTTGTAAACTTTAGGACCAACTCTATAAACAAAACACTGTTTTCACATGTGATTTTAGGAAAATGACTTTGCCTGATACTCTTAAATAAGCCCTCTACCCTATGTCCTCCCAATCAAAAGAAAGTAATCACATCTATCTTGGTCTCAGTGGCTGCATGTGGATCAGTGCTGCCAGGACCTGCCTTCACAAGCAGTATCCAGAGCTTCAGGTGGATATAGCCTTGGGAATTTAGCTCCCCTTGAGTTCCCAGACACATCCTCAGGGTGGATCACCCAAAGGTCACTGTCCAATCTTCTTGCAATCAGGAGTCATTACTTTACAACAGACAACTGTAATGGAGGAACCTACAAAACACTAATTCTGGTGGAGATCCTCTTACTTTCTAGAGCTAACCACAACAGAAACATCTAACATCAGAAGCACTGTTCTCTTAGCATATTAATGACAACTGCGTTGCTAATGAATTAGAGTCACACTGGCAGACAGATTTGGCCTAAGGCTGAAAGTAAGGCTTGAAACTAATGACCTGAGTTCAACTTCATCACTAGTGCAGGAAGAAAGAAGACTTTATACTCAGCCAATACCTACAATGATCATTCTGCTGTATTCTCTGGCTCTGTTAATTCTTAATAATTATATCTGGAATAGTAGTTGCTTTATGTTTTAGGTTTATTTACTTAAAAATTTCTGATAATGAAGTGATACTTCTCAAAGTCTCAGCCAAATAGCATGCACCTCACCAATGCTGCCATCTACAGAGAACATACCTAACAATACACGTTACTGCTGACACAGCCTAAGTAAGACATTTTAGCTTGTATTGTTCCTCAACATAGTTTAATTCTGTGACCTTTTACAGTAATCAAAAGGCTAAATAATACAGCAAGAATCTTAGTAACGTATAGACAAAGGGTCCCTGACAGGATGGCTTTGACTTGCAATTTTTCAACTTTTATGATGGTGGGAAAGTGATAGCATTTAGTAGAAACTACTTCAAATTCTGATCTTTTCCTTAGCTAGCCATATGTGGTAGAATACTCTCTCTGATGCTGGGCAGCTCCCAGTTAACCACAGGAGGGTAAGCAACCAGAACTCTAGAGTGTTCTGTGTTGCCAGTGTTTTTTGAATATTGTGTTTTGTGTTTCATATCTCATCTCTACAAAATCCCATCTGTACACAATATTTAGCAAATAAAATAGGCTTTATGCCAGATGATTTTGCCCAAATGTAGGCTAATATTAAGTGTTCTGAGCGTGTTTCAGGTAAGCTAGGCTAAGCTATGATGTTAGCATAGGTGCAGTAAATGCATTTCCAACTTCTGATATTTTCAACTTATGGTGGGCTTATTGGGACATAACATCATAGTAAGAAGCTTCCGTATAACTGATTAATATTTGTCCTCCAAAATTTACTGCAACACGTAATTCTGAACTCAAAAAAATAACCCAAACTTCAAATTTCTTAGTTTTTTCCTATGCAGGCTACCATCCCATAAGTGTGTACAACTGGCAGTTTTTTTCCCATTTCTCAAATTAAAGAGAATTTCTTGAGTTTCATAATGGTGAAGGTTATTCATAAAGACAACATGTGTGGATAAATCAGCTTATTTGAGGCATCCAGGGTTAATGTAACTCTGAAGCAGACAAGCTGCTGGGACAGTCCCTGTAGCAGCATCAGGCACTTCCTCTACTACATGGCAGTTTATAAAACACCAAGTAAACAATTTTAAGTAGATCAACTCTTTACTCAGAGGATTACATGGCTCCACTGTCACATATCATAAAATTAATAACAGGCAGGTTTTGGATCTTACAAAAATCGACATCATTATCCTTTCATTTCAACCTACATACAACAGATCTTCAGATGAATACTGAAAAACTTGATCAGAAATGGATGTTTATGTACACGTTATTCAGTGCTCAAATACTTTAAAACCTTTTTAACAGTGACAAATCACTGAATTCTCATTCAGAGGTTTGTCTTTTTTACACATCTTCTATATTCAATGAGCCTTCAATAGTAGTAGCAAATCGTGGGGAGAGTGAGCAGTGATCATTACATCTTCCCACTAAGTACCAACATCCAGAATCCTGCTCTGGATCCTCCAAAGGCTTGAAAAAAATAAAAAGGCTGTGAGCAAAACTAGTTCCAGCAAAATGAGAATGGAAAATGAAATTGCAAAGTAGTAAGTACAGAAACTGTAAGTTGTCAACAGTTGAAATTCCCTATACTAAAGATCCTGGATCTAAAATAAGTGTTGAAAGCAAGTCTCCTTACCTATAGAGAGCAGAAAGAAAAGACGAAAAAAAGGAAGGGAAAGAAAAACATAATTTTCAATGGATAAAAATATGAGAACATATAGAATCAGTCAGAAGGTCGAACTGCTACCTGTTTGGATAGTCAGAGGAGGGATAAGGGACATATCTGCAATCCTAAGGAGATGGTCTGTTGCATATATAATTTAAATAAATCACTCCAATCCATGAAAGAAGAGAAGCAGCAGCATTCTCACTAATTACCATTGCCTGGATCCCAAATGCTGCTTTCTCTTTAAAGCCACAGTAGTTCATTATTCTGCCTTCAACTATCTTAAATGATTCATTTCTCCCTTCACTCCTCAGAAGACTCTTCAGAGAAGATAGTATTTAAGTTTAATTTTTCGTGTCACTTGCTTTGGAGAGATTGATGAGGGGAAGGAGGAGGAATCTAATTTAATAATTCCGTCTTGATTTGGAGGGGCATCCTCCGGCCCCCACCCCAAAAAATAACTGCACAAACAGGACCCTCTGTTAAGCTATAATCGCGAGCAAAGACATCACTTGGGAAAGCAGGGCCCACGTGCGGTGGGAGCTGTCACCCAAAGGAAGTGGCAGCCTGCGAGGAAGAGGGCGGGTGGGAGGGAGTCGATCCTACAGCTGCACCGGCCTAGGCGCTCGGGTGGGGTGGGGGGGACGGAAGACGCACCTGAATGAAGGTTAGCTCTCCCCCGGACACTAACTAGGCGGGGAAATATCGAAGGGCGGGCAGGCAGGCTCCCGCACCCTCGGAGCCGACGCTGCGAGAGGGACAATCCCCCTTGCACGCCGCGGGCTTCCCCAGCTGGAGCCCGCGCCTTACCGTCCCAGCTCCGACTCCACCTCGAAGAAATCGCTCAGCGCATCCCTGTTGGAGCCGTCGATCCAGTAATCCGGGACAAGGCTCGCGGTCCCGGGGGCCGCACTGGCGGTGACCGAAGAGCAGGACGAGGAGGAACAGGAGGGCACCGTGACTTTGAGCATCTTCGCAGCGGGACTCCGGAAGCCGCCGCCGCCGCCGCCGCCGCCGCCGCCGCTGCCCGAGCGAGAAGCCGGCCGCCGGCCGCCGCCTGCGAACGCAGGAGCGAGAGAGAGGCGGCGTCCTTCAAGCGCGCACACGCCCACCGCCGCCGCCCGCGCTCGCCGGGCGGGTGGGCGGGGAAGGGGCGAGACGCGGCGAGAGAGCGCGAGGGGGAACCCGGAGTCGCCGCCCGCCGGAGGGAGGTGAGAGGCACCGCGGAGGAGAGAGGCTCCCTCCCCCTCACTCCTTCCCTCCTCACCCGCCCTCCTCCCGCGCCGAGCCTTTCCCGCCGCCCTCCCTCTTTCCTTTCTCCCTCCCAGGCCGTGGCTGCCGCGGCGCCGGCTAGGGCGGCTCCGGATGCTGGAGCTTGAGGGACCCGCGCTGCATCCCACGCGCCCTCCCCCGGGGGCGGGAGCTGGAGGGAGACCGGGCGCAGCGGGACGCTGGCTCCGGGTTGGCGGGTGCCGGGCGCACCCCGGGAGCACCTGGGTCCAGGCTACCCCGCCGGATAGCCAGAGAGGGACCTAGGTGGTGGTGGCGCAACTCATCCCTCTCTGAGCGCGTCTCCTTGGCGAGTCCCTCATTTCTAGCACCGGCTAACCAGCCATCCCTCTGTCAGAGCTTATATTGGTAGCCAGGGAGGGTGTCCTGTGGTCGCCAACCCCTGAGGGCTTCTATGCCCGGACCCAGTGAGAGCCGGAGGAGAAGGAAGCGCCCAGGTCCACACTGACCCGACTCACCTTTGAGTGAAGTCTTCAGTTGGAGCAGATGCTGTCTGTTTCGCTGCTGGTGGCACTGCCTCCTCTGGCACTGCTGGAGCTCCTAAAAGAGCAGATACTAGGCTGTGTCGAGTTCAATCTCAGCATCTGAAGGCCAGCAACAGAAGTGGCTCAGAATTACAGTTCTAGAAAGGCCTTTGGAAGCCAGCTGGTAAACGCTCTGCCTTAAGACAGGTCTTGTCCTCCTTCATGACAGAGAATATTGCTACATTTAAAACTCTTTTTCTCTTCCCAAGAGATGTCTCCCATCATAATCATTCTTACGTCCTGTCCATCAACTGTCATGGCTCTTCTCAGTATTAAATATACATCACTTATACTACCCTTGAACTTTTTCTTTTCAGATTTCTGCAAAGACAAATAATTAGTCATATTCTGATACATATATATGACAGTTATTATATCACAATTCATTTTTGGCTAAATAGTGCTAGGCCCTTTCACCTTACTTCACAGGTGTTATTTTAGCCTTTTTTTCCCCCTGACTTTCCTCTAGCGTGCACTAAACTATTCCTATTAAGTCTCCATTCCTGATAGCACAAACCATTAACATGGTCTAATATTTAATCTGATTTATGGATTTATTATTCTTAAAAGCCTGACTGCTATACTGGTGAACAAACAACCAAAAATATCCAATCAAGTAGTTACAGGAATGTGATTCCTAGCTGATTGGAAATGGAAAATAAAATAACAGTCATCCATCTCTTAACCACAGTGAGAATTTGAAGAGATGCATTCTTAGGCAGTGCAGATGTGAGAACATCATAGAGTGTACTTGTACACACCCAGATAGTATAGCTTACTACACAGCTACACTAGATGGAATAGTCAATTGTTCCTTGACTGCAAACCTGTACAGCATTTTACTACACTGAATGCTATGGGCCAGCAGTCCCCACTATTTTTGGCACCAGGGACCAGTTTCTTGGAAGACAGTTTTTCCATGGACAGGGGATAGAGCAGACGGCTTTGGAATGATTCAAGTGTATTACATTTATTGTGCACTTTATCTCTGTTATTATTACATTCTAATATATAATAAAATAATTATACAACTCACCATAATGTAAAATCAGTGGAAGTCATGAGCTTGTTTTCATGCAACTAGATGGTCCCATCTGGGGGTGATGGGAAACAGGGATAGATCATCAGGCATTAGATTCTCACAAGGAGTGTGCAAGCTAGATCTCTTGCATGTGCACTTCCCAATAGGGTTCATTCTCCTAGGGGAATCTAATGCCCTCACTGATCTGACAGGAGCCAGAGCTCAAGCAGTAATGTGGGTGATGGAGAGCCCCTGTAAATACAGATGAAGCTTTCCTTGCTTGCAAAGCCCAGTTCCTAACAGGTCACAGAGCAGTCTGTGGGGTGAGGGTTGGGAACCCCTGCTGTAGGCAATTTTAACACAACGATAAATATTTGTGAATTTAAGCATATCTAAACATAGGAAAGGTACAATAAAAATATTGCATAAAAGATAAAAAATGGTACACCTGTATAGGGCACTTATTATGAATGCTGCTTGCAGGACTGAAAGTTGCTCTGTGTGAATGAGTGAGTGATGAATGAATATGAAGGCCTCAGACATTACACTACAATAGACTATAAATTCTGTATGCTTAGGCTACACTACATTTATTTAGAATAGTTTCTTCAATGATAAATTAACCTCAGTTTTCTGTAATTTTACTTTATAAACTTTTTAATTTTTTAAAATGTTTTGATTCTTTTTTATAGAAATCCTTAGCTGAAACACAAATACAGGATATTTTATACAAAATACATTGTAAAGCTGTACAAAAATATTTTCTTTATATCCTTATTCTATAAGCTTTCTTCTTTTTAAAACAACTATTTTTTTAACTTTCTGAACTTTGTTAAAAACTAAGATATACATACACACTAGCCTACACCTGCATGAAACAGGGTCATCAATATCATGTCTTCCACCTCCATATCTTGTCCCACTGGAAGGTCTTCAGGGGTGATAACGTGCATGGAGCTATGTTATCTATGATGATAATGCCTCCTTCTGCAATACCTCCTGAAGGAGCTGCCTGAGGCTGTTTTACAGTTAACTTTTTTTATAGGTAGAGGAGAAAACTCTAAAATAACAATAAAATGTATAGTATAGTAAATACTATACTAGTATTTACTAGTAACATAGTATAAACTAGTAACAGTCATTTATTACCATTACGAAGTATAATGTGCTGTACATAATTGTATGCACTATACTTTCAAGTGATTGGCAGCACAGTAGGTTTGTTTACAGTGGCATCACCATTAACACATGAGTAAGGTATTATGCTATAAGATTAGGCTATGATGTCACTTGGTGACAGAAATTTTTCAGCTCTATTGGTCTTACGGAACCACCATTATATATGCAGCCCATCACTGACCAAAATGTTGTACAAGATATGACTGTACAAAAACTATTCCTCATGATAATTTTATAATGATGAGCACAAACTCAATGTACAAATACTCTAACAAATAACAAGTATGTGCAAGTTCATACAAATTCACTTCAATTTTAGCTTGTTTGGTAAAAGACTGAAAATGTCCACATGATGTTACTTTTCAGTGGATGGATTCACTATCATGTTGAAAAATCAAGTTCACAAGCAAAGCAAGTTAATACAGGTCTCTAAAGTAAATTCTAGCTTCACTCAGCAAGTTTCCCTTGGCTTGCACTGACCAGTGGAGAGATGGGTATGAAATAGTTGCTGGCCATTTTTATTCTCACTACTTTGAGGCAAGTCCAGCAGCAGCACTGCATGTAAATGCTTGCCTGTTGTTAGCAGTTTCTTTACGACATAAACCCAAAGCAAGCATGTTACATTAAAGGAGATGGTAAACTTTTTTCTCCTGCTATTTTAGGTGACAATGGTGCAAGAAAGCCATTTCATGATACAGAGGTGATTATAGAATTTATATTTATATTCAGCTTAAGTTTAGTAATTTGACATCTATGCTTTCCATAATTGACTTTTGTAAAAATGCTATTAATTGAAGTTTAAAAACAGAATATTTTGTATAATCAATGCAGCTTACTTTTATTTGAGACATAAATAAAAATTAATAAATATTATATTAACATACGTGGAACAGGAATTAAATATACAAAATGTACCATTACTTCTTATCAAACCTCAACTGAAATGACCAGAAAAGGAACAGGGTTATTGTCCTACAAAAAGAAAAAGAGAAGTGATGTCAACTGAATCTTGAAAACACAAACAGTAATAGACATAGAGGAGTTAATAAACCTGAACCCTAGATTTGCAATGGGAAAGCCAATAAGAAGAAATGTAATCCCTATTATAAAATCAAGACATGTTCAGAAGTTAGAGTACTACATAGTTCTCAAGGTGAGGCATAAAACAGAGAACAAAACATTGGTTAACAATATTTATAAAAAGTTGTTAGGCCCCTTCATCCAAACTGGAAAGGAAATAGTCAAATTGTTTTTGCTTGCAGATGATATGATTTTACATTTAGAAAACCCTAAAGACTCCACCAAAAAAAAACTATTAGAATTGACCAATCCTGTAAAGTTGCAGGATACAAAATCAACATATAAAAAGAGTAGCATTTCTGAAATAGAAAATGAAAAAGTGAACCCATTCATAATAGCTACAAATAAAACAAAATATCTAGGTATAAACTTAACCAAAGAAGTGAAAGATGTCTATAATGAAAACCATAAAACATTGATGAAAGAAATTGAAGAGGACCCAAACAATGAAAAGATATTTTATATTCATGGATTGGAAGAAACAATATTTTTAAAATGCCCACACTACCCAAAGTAATCTATACATTCAATGTAATGTCTATGAAAATGCCAATGACATTCTTCACAGAAATAGGAAAAATAATGCTAAAATTTAAGTAAAACCACAAAAGAATCCAAATAGACAAAGCAATCCTGAGGTGGGGGCGGTGGGGGAAGCTGGAGTTATCACATTACCTGGTTTCAAATTATAATACCTAATATTGTAACCTAATATATATGTATGATATATATTAGGTTATATATATAATATATATAATACCTAAATATAGTAACCAAAAGAGCATGATACTGGCATCAAAACAGATACATAGACCAGTGGGACAGAATAAAGCACCCAGAAATAATGTCATGCACTTATGGTCAAATCATTTTTGAGAAAGGCATCAAGAACATACATTGGGGAAAGAACAGTCTCTTCAATAAATGGTACTTGGAAAACTAGATGTCCATTTGCAGAAGAATTAATCTAGAACCCTGTCTCTCACCATATACAAAAATCAAGTTGAAGTGGATTAAATACTTTAATCCTGAAACTTTAATACCTGAAACTATGAAACTACTAGAAGGGAACATTGGAGAAACACTCGAGTTTATTGGTCTGGGAAACATTTCTTGAGTAAGGTCTCAAAAGCACAGGCAACCATAGCAAAAATGGACAAATTGAATCATATAAAGCTAAAGTTTCTACACAGCAAAGAAAACAATAAAAAAAGTGAAGAGACCACCACAGAATGGGAGAAAATATATGCAAACTATCCATCTGACAAGGGTTTAATAACCAGAATATATGAGAAGCTTAAACAACTTTATAGGAAAAAAAATCTGATTGAAAAATGGGCAAAAGATCTTAATACACATTTCTCAAAAGAAGGCATATAAATAGCCAACAACTATATAAAAATTACAATTCATCAGAGAAATGCAAATCAAAGCAAGGAAGTATCTCACCCCTGTCTTTCTGATAAATGGCTTTTATCAGAAAGACAGGTAATAATGAATGTTGGTGAGAATGTGGGGAAAAGGGACCCTCTTACACTGTTAGTGGGAATCTAAATTAGTACATCCACTGTGAAGAATAGAACAGAGGTTCCTCAAAAGTAATAAATAAACTAAAAACAGAACTACCATGTGGTTCCACAATCCCACTGCTAGGTATATATCCAAAAGAAAGGAAATCAGTATATCGAAGAGACATCTACACTCTCATGTCTATCACAGTACTATTCATGATGGCCACAATATGAAATCAACCTAAGTATCCAGCAGTGGATGAATGGATAAAGAAAACATGGTGTGTATACACAAGGAAATATCATTCAGCCATAAAAAGAATTCAGTCTTGTCATTTGCAACAACATGGATGAAACTGGAGGATATTATGTTAAGTGAAATAAGCCAGGCAGAGAAAGTCAATATTGTGTGTTCTGACTCATATGTGGAAGCTAATAAAAATATTGAACCTTAGAGAGTAGAATGATGGCTATCAGAGGATGGGAAGGGTAGGAAGAGGAGGGGATAAAGAGGGGATAGTTAATGGGTACAAAAATACAGTTAGAGAGCGGGAATAAGATTTAATGTTCAGTAGCACAATAGGGCAACTATAGTTAACAGTAATTTATTACATATTTCAATATTAACTAAGAGTGGAATTGGAATATTTCTAACAACAAGGAAGTGATAAATGCTTGAAGGAATAGATATTCCAGTTGCCTTGATTTGATCATTACACATTGTACACATGTATAAAGATATCATATTTCCCATACATAAGTACAACTATTCATAACAAAAAATTTTTTAATTAAAGTTTTTAAGCTTCCTAGATAACCTCTTCTAACAATTCACAGCCAAAAAACACTCCTACCAAACTGTAGAAGATAATATATTTAATTTTATCAGTGTTGAACAAGGAACAAAATATGTTTTAGGTCAGAAGATACAGCTGAGACCATATTGAAAACAGAGATTAAGTGAAACTCTGCACAATAAGCAGTGAGACCTCTGAGGCCACAGGCTCCCAGAAGGCTGAGAAATTGGTTTATGTCTATTTTATCCCTAGACATATAGCAATTGGTGGATTCTTCACTGAAGAAAATAAGTAACCTAAGGAGGGGTAAGCCTATGAATACTGACACTGAGATACCCCAACAAAATATCCTAATTTCTGTAAATCACCTTAGAGTGAAACCTAACCCAAAGTTTCTAATGAGTTACTTAGTGTCTCATTCATATATGAAAGGGAAAGTTTCCATTCTGTTAATGGCAGAGAAGCTGGTATTACTAAGCCTCCTGCATATAAAAATTACAATCTCTGGACTAAATACAAACACAGTTACGGGAATGATCCAAGATGGCCGATCGCTAACATCTCGGGATTGCAGCTCTCAGTGAAAGCACACAGAACTAGAGGACGCCACACTTTCAGACAAATTCTGGTCTCTCAGGAGCAGAAGACTCCCAGTGGAGGAGCCATGCGGGTTGCCGGCATGACTCTTGTGGCTGGCGTATTGGTTTTGCCGGCACCGCGGCACAGCGGTTTCACCAGCACCTCCGCACAGCAACTCTCGGAGCTGAGTAGGCGGGGCTGGCTCCCCTTCTGACCGAGGTTTGGAGGAACCACGCGTGTCCCCAGCGCGACTCCTGAGGCTGGCACAGTGGTTGTGCTGGCGCCTCAGCGCAGAGTGAATGGGACTGGTTTCCTTTCTGACCAAGGTTTGGAGCTCCGGGAAGGCAGAGTCACCTATTACGGACACAAGAAGGAAGCCAGACAGGAGAAGCCTGGGCAGAAAAACACCATCAGTCTTACTGCCGCTGTTCTGGCCCTGGGAACTAACAACTTGGACGTCCACTCAATAGACCTAATCTGAAAGCTGGTAATTTCAAAGATGACTGGAGGATAAATTTACAGTGATGGGAAGAAACTAGCATAAAAAGGCTGAGAATACTCAAAATCAGAATGCCTCTCCCTCTAAAGATGATCACAGTTCCTCATCAACAATGGAACAAGACTTGATGGAGAACGGGCGCATCCCAATAACAGAATCAGGCTTCAGGGTATGGATAATAAGAAACTTCCTGAGTTCAAAGAACATGTTGTAGCCCAATGTAAAGAAACTAAGAGCTTTGAAAAAAGATTTGACGAAATCCTAAAGAGAATAGACAACTTAGAGAGGAATATAAGTGAATTAATGGAAATGAAGAATACAATACAGGAACTCCGAGAAGTATGCACAGGTTTAAACACTCGAATTGTTCAAGCAGAAGAAAGGATATCAGAGGTC
>CM052649.1:98970876-99006271 GCA_028533165.1 Leontopithecus rosalia | reverse complement strand
ATGGATAAAACAGCCAGTTAACAACAAATGGCAGTAACCCTAAATTTAAATCTACTAAATCCCCCATTCAAAAGACACAGCCAAAACCCAACGGCATGTTACATCCAGACCCGTTTCATATGCAAGGATACACAAAGACTCAAACAAAGGGATGGAGAAAGATTTACCAACCATAGGGAGAGCAAAAATAAATAAATAAATAAATAAAAAGCAGGAGTTGCAATTCTCGTATTGGATAAAATAGATTTTAAAGCAACAAAGATATAGTGGTAAAAGGATCAGTGCAGGCCGGGCGCGGTGGCTCAAGCCTGTAATCCCAGCACTTTGAGAGGCCAAGACGGGTGGATCACGAGGTCAACAGATCGAGAGCATCCTGGTCAACATGGTGAAACCCCGTCTCTACTTAAAATACAAAAAATTAGCTGGGCATGGTGGCATGTGCCTGTAAGCCCAGCTACTCAGGAGGCTGAGGGAGGAGAATTGCCTGAACGCAGGAGGTGGAGGTTGCAGTGAGCCAAGATCACACCATTGCACTCCAGCCTGGGTAACAAGAGCGAAACTCCATCTCAAAAAAAAAAAAAAGGATCAATGCAACAACAAGAGCTAACCATCCTAACACCCAGACACCCAGATACATAGAGACTTAGATTCAATGAGACAGAAAGTTAATAAGGATATCAAGGACTTGAACTCAGATCCGGAACAAGTAAACTTAATAAATATTTATAGAGCTCTCCACTTCAAATACACAAAATATACATTCTTGTCAATACCACACCACACCTACTCATAGGTTTAAATGAAACATTGATTGGTCATTATTAATACCCATTTTTTTTCAGAATAAAGCAATATTTCCGTTCACCCTCCCTCTTTCTCTTCCTCTTTCTTCCTCTCCTTTACTCATTTTTTTTCTTTCCTTCTCTCAAAAAAAGAAAGAAATCAACTTGTAAACCTCTAGATCCAGGTAGGCAATGTCTCTCTCATTGCTTGATTTCCTTTCTTCTCTTCCCTCCCTCCCTCCGTCCCTCCTTTCCCCCCTTCCTTCCTTCGTTCATCCCTTCCTTCCTTCCTCGCTTCCTCCTTCCCTCCCTTCCTGCTTTCCTCCCTTCCTCCCCCACCACAAAAAAAACACAGTTATTTAAATGTGCAGAATAACAGCCAGAATCAGAAAACTGGAAATGATGTAACCCATTAAAGAAAGAAACTCTTCGGAATGAGATGTACATTTACTTGGCATTTTCTCTGAGGGCACTCTGCAAGCAGCACAGGACAGCTACAACTCAAATAGAAAAATGTTTGTCTTATTAGCTTGAGGTATTCAGAAAACGGAATTCAAGGCTGGCAGAGAGGTTGGAATTTGAGAAAGAAATTCCAGAAAGAAGGGACCACAGTGTAAGAATAAAAAAAGTCTGTATATAAACTGTCATCAAATATTAGGCTAACCACTGAACTACAAGTGTGTAGAGGAGACTCTAAGGAACCCAGCAGAAAGCAATAAGCAATAACTGGAATGTAAAAAGAGCTAAGAAGAGATTTTAGCTGTTGCCCCTCATAGAGGAACAAGGTTTAGAATATAAGTCCCACCAGGATAAATGTGTTAGGGGAAATACCCAAAAACAGACAAACCAAAAAAACCTCTTAAAGTAAAAGAAAACAAACTTAGGAATCTCAATGAGTCATTGCCAATGTCCAGTATGCAATAAAAAAAAATTACTATACCTGTGAAGTGACCGGAAAATGAGAACAATGGTCTTTTAAAAATTAATCAAAGGAAACCGACCCCAGAATGATTCATATGTTCATATTCACATAAAAAGGATTTATAACCACTATTTTAAATGTTTAAAGAATTAAAGGAATTATTATCATAACAAAATGGGGGATAAACAAAAAAAGATTATCATAAACAAATGGGAAGTCTTACCAGAGAAATGAAAACTATGAAACTGTTAAAGCTATTAAAAAGGAACAATTGAAAACTTGAGAACTGATAAAACAATTTACATTAAAAAGAAAAAACATTGAATAGGTTTAAAGAAAAGTGCAGTTTGCAGAAGAAAGGATAAACTCGAGGATACAGATGGTATCCAACCTCCAGGGTAGCCCCAATGATCTTCACCTCCTGGTATTCATGTCTTTCTGAATTCTACTTTTACACTGAATTATTGTTGACCCATGTGACAAATAGAATATGGTAGAAGTGCAGGTATGTGATTTCTAAGGTCATAAAAACATAGCAGATTCTGTCTTTATCTCTCAGATTATTCACTGAAGGAGGACAGCTTCCATGACATTAAGGACACTCAGGCAACCCCACGGCTGGGCTAATGTGAAGAGGAACCATCTTTCTAGTCATGAGTGAGCCACCATGGAAATAGATTCTCCAGTCTCAATCAAACCTTCGGTAACTGTAACCCAGTCATCATCTGACTGCAACCTCATGAGAGATCTAAGCCGAAACTACCCAAGTGAATGATTCAAAATTCCAAATTATTCAGAATTGTGCATTTATAGAAATTATGAGAGAGAAATGATTTTTGCTGTCTTAAGTCACTGAGTTTAGCAGTAATTTGTTAGGCAGAAGTAAAGAAGTAATAACAATACAGCTATAGAAGTTATCCAATCTAGAGAAAAAAAGCAAAAAAAAAAATTTAAGTCTCAGTGAATTGTAGGACACTACGAAGGTATCTGACATGCAACTGGAGTCCTAGGAAGAAAGGAAAAATAGGGCAGAAAATGTGTTTGAAAAAAAAGGCTAAAATTTTCTCAAATATAAGTAAACAACTTCAACTTACTGATCCAAGAGTCTCAGCAACCCAGACTAAATAAATGAAAATAAAACTACACATAAGTCCATCTAAATCAAATGTTTGAAAACAGAAGATAACTTTTTAAGTTTTGAAAACATCCTATTGCACTGAATGAGAGACAGAGTGGAAGAGATTACACATTTCAGGAAAGTAATCATACAAACCATAGATGAAATGATGTTTCAAAAATAA
Organism: Leontopithecus rosalia; assembly: GCA_028533165.1. Taxonomy (NCBI): domain Eukaryota; kingdom Metazoa; phylum Chordata; class Mammalia; order Primates; family Cebidae; genus Leontopithecus; species Leontopithecus rosalia. Next base: position 99,003,266 of record CM052649.1, on the reverse strand, counting down.
TGTAGGCCAAAAAATAACAAAATGGTATCTGTAAAGTTATTTAACGTTGAAGATATTTAACTTTCAAAAGAAAAAAAAACTATAGATGCAGTATTCTGTAACTAACAAAAATATCCTTCATAAATGAAAGTCAAGTAGAAACATTTTCAGGTAAACTATGAAAGAATTCATAGACAGGAGATCTGCACTGTAAGGCATTCTAAAGGAATTTTGGGGAGGGAGCTGAAAAGAAAGGGCAAATGGAAACTCAGATATATGGAAAAGGATACAGAGCAGCAGAAATGGGAAATATATGTAAATATAAAAGAAATATTTCTTAGTCTTTTAAAGATTTATTTATAAGACAACCTACAATGTAAAATAAAAATTATACATGAAATTTTGTAGTTTAAAAGTATATGTAGAAGTATAATGTAACACAAGGTATTAAAAATAATTTCTTCTATATGATATTCAAGGAAAGGCAAAACTGAAGTGGCAGAATGCAGATCAAAGGAAACTGACCCCAGGATGATTCATATGTTGATATTCACACAAAAAGAATTCCAAACCGCTATTATAAATGTTTAAATAATTAAAGGAATTATCATAACGAAATGGGGGTTTGTTCTATGGGGCTAAAGAGGGAGGGAATCAAATGCAAAAGGCTCTAAGGAATTTGGGGAGTGATAGAAAGGTTTTGTATCATGATTATGGTGGTGGTTACAGAATTTTATTCGTTTGCCAAAACTCTTTGTATTATACTTTTTAAATTGATAAATTTTATTATACATAAGTTACATCTTAATAAAGACAATTAAAATTAAAGGCACAGTCCATGTGCCTTCTAACTTAGGTAAAATTAGAAGTCTTAATATTGGAAAGAAAGAGTTACATTGTGGCCATGTACAGATAACTTGGTTGTTTTATAGAAAATTCTAAAAGTTGATTTAGACTACTAAATTGATCAGTGAATTTGTCAAGGTGACCATATACAAGATCAATAAAAAGCAATCAATTGTATTCCCACATACTAATAGGAAATGATAGGAAAATTCAATAAAAACATTTGATTTACAATAAAATAAAAAGCATAAAATACTTAGGAATCAATTCAACAGAAGATGTCCAAATCTTCTACAGTTCAAATGACCAAATATTGCTAAGAGAAATTTTTGCAAATCAAAACTCCAGGGAGAAACAATCTTATACCAGTCAAGATGACAATTATTAAAAAGTCAAAAAAAATAACAGATGCTCTTGAAGCCACAGAGAAAAGGGAATGCTTATACACTATTAGTGGAAATGCAAATTAGTTAGCCAGTATAGAAAGCAGTTTGGAGATTTTTCAAAGAACTTAGAGCTACCATTTGACCCAGCAATCCCTTTACTGGGTATAGACATGAAGGAAAATAAATAGTTCTGCCAAAAATACACTTGCACTTGTATGTTAACTGCAGCACTATTAATGATAGCAAAGCCAGAATCAACCTAGGTACCCATCTGTGGTGAATTGGATAAAGAAAATGTGGTACATATACATCATGGAATACTACAAACCCATAAAAAGTAACAAAATCGTGTCCTTTGCAGCAACATGGATGTAGTTGGAGGCCATTATCCTAAGTGAATTAACACAGGAACAGAAAACCAAACATCATGTTCTCACTTATAAGCAGGAGCTAAACACTGAGTAACCATGGACATAAAGGTGGGAACAACAGACACTGGAAACTACTGGAAGCAGGAGAGAGAAAGAGGTGGATGGGATGAAAAACTACCTATTGGGTACTACACTCACTACCTGCGTGATGGCATCAACCATGCCTCAAACCTCAGCATCACGCAGTATACCCATAAAACAAACCTGCATGTGTACCTTTGGAGGGCAAAATAAAACTTGAAAAAGTCTAAGTGGAAAGATATATCATGCTCATTGACTGGAAGACTCAATATTGTTAACATGTCAATTCTCTCCCTAACTGGTATGCCGAGTAAGACTAATCATTTTTTTTTTTGAGATGGATTCTTGCTCTGTCACCCAGGCTACAGTGCAGTGGCGTGATCTCGGCTCACTGCAACTCTCTGCCTCCCAGGTCCAAGTGATTCTCCTGCCTCAGCCTCCCGAGTAGCTGGGATTATAGGTGCCCAACAGTGCGCCCATCTAATTTTTGTATTTTTAGTAGAGATGGGGTTTCACCATTTTGGTCGAGCTGGTCTCAAACTCCTGACATCGTGATCTACTTGCCTTGTCCTCCCAAAGTGCTAGGATTACAAGGTGTGAGCCACTGTGACTGGCCAGACTAATCTTAATAGGCTTTGTCTGTACAAAATGAAAAACTTATTCTAGCATGTGTAAAGAAATACAAAACATCTGGGATACCAAAACAACCTTGAGAAGAACAAAGATGGAGAACTCTATCTGATTTTAAAATGTATTATAAAGTGACAGAAATAAAGACATTGTAGTATTGGTGTAACAACAAAGAGAGGTCAATGGTAAAGAATGGAGTATGGAAATAGAATTATATACATGTGGTCAATTTAATTTTGAAAAAGATATCAAAGCAATTAAATAGGCAAAGGAAAGTTTTACAGTGAATGGAACTGAAATAATTAAATAAACACATAGGAAAATATGAACTACAATCTTTTTCTTGTACCACAAAGATAAACTTAATTTAAACTTTTTATATAGAAGCTAAAACTATCATAGCATTTCTAAAAAAGACAATAAAGAATATCTCCAGGAACTTACAGTAGATAAAAATATCTTAGACAAGACACAACGAGCTCTAAATATAAAAGAAAAATTTTAAAATTGCAGCTTGTCAAATTTAGAAACTTCTGTACAGCAAGAGACACAATTAAGAAAGTAAAAACAGAAGCCATGAGCTGAGAGTAAGTTTCTCAATAAGAATATTTGACAAATAATATGCATCCAGAATATACAAACCCTTAGAAATCAATAAGAAGAAAACTAAAAATATAATTGATGGACTTCTAGTGTCTGCTGTGAAGATAGAGAAAAGGAAAGAACAATGTTTTCCACCCTTACAGAAACAACAAAAAAATGCAAGGTCAAGATTTTCTTGAAAACTTCAGAGAAGCGAGCTCACAGAAAAACCAGCTAGAATAAAATCTAAGGAGAAAAAGATGCCTATGAGGAAAGATGGCACTTACTAACCTGGAACAAACACAGCCAGACATCAGTTAGAATTTGGTTAGAAGAGTTAATCAATTGGGGATGTATTAGTTGATTTTCATACTGCTATAAATAACTGCCTGAGTGAGACTAGGTAATTTATAAAGGAAAGAGGTTTAATTGACTCACAGATCAGCATGCTGGAGAGGCCTCAGGAAACTTACAATCATGGTGGAAGGCAAAGGAGAAGCGAGCACCTTCTTCACAAGGCACCAGGAAGGAAAAGTGCTGAGCGAAGGTAGCAGAGCGCCTTTAAAAATCATCAGATCTTGTAAGAACTCACTCTCACAAGAACAGCAGGGAGGAACTGTTCCCCATGATTCAATTACCTCCACCTTGTCTCTCCCTTGATTCGAGGACCATAATTTAAGATGAGATTTGGGTGGGGAAACAAAGACTAACCGTATCAGGGAGTGTTGAATGTAGGTTCACAAAGCCCCTGGGAGCCACATACTCCTATATATAGGGGGAGTTTACATCTTCTTGCAGTCTTTTCTGTGTAGACTCTTCTGGGCATACAAATAAAAAAGGGGGTGAGAGTCCTGAGAAAGTATGCCTCATGATGCAGAACTGGAGGATAAGAATGGTAGCTACCATGAAGGGTGTATAAAACCAGCCAAGACCTTCTCCCTTATCTCCCCTAATAAATAGAAGCCTTCATATACAAGTGGTTTTGGCAAGAAACATTGTCACCTTTAGGCACTGGGACAAACCCAATGCAGCTGGAGGAAGGGAACAGGGAAATATCCCCTTTTCCTGGAGGAAGAGGCAGGAATATGTGCTGAACACAGAACTACAGATGGTGAAAAGACAAGAGTTCTGAGGTCACATTCCCAAGACCCAAGTATATAGGGCCTCCTAAGACTGAAGTTTATTCAAAACAGCACATTATCCCCTCTTTTCTCTAGTACCAAGCTGACAAGCATCAAATAACAAGTAACGGTGGGGTGCTGCTAGGAAAGTTGTAAGATAAGGGAGACAGACCCTCTCAGCTAATGCAAATGAGAGAACAAAAGCTGAGTGTCCAGCAGATAGAGGAACCTGCTCAGGAAACCAGGCTCCGCCCAAAACTAAAGACATTGTTAGAGAAATCTGAAGCATGCGGTACACTGAGGATAAGCATAGTATGAATAAACTGCGAATTCAACCAGTATTCTCAGTAGATTAACCCAGACATCCACACAATGCCTAACAGAAGGGAAGGCGCGCTTCCTTACAGGCATGAAAACTACCTATTTCTACTTTCCAACAACAAGATGCACACATTAAATACAAAATTATGACCAAACAAAATGGCAAGAAATAAACAATATACTGCTAAGAAACAAAGCTATAAACTGAACTGGACTCAGATATGACGGATATGTTAGAATTATCTGATAGCAACTGAAAAATAACTTTGACTATGATGTTAACAACTGTAATGGAAAAAGTGAAAACATGAGATCAGTGGAAAATTTCAACAAGGAGATGAGATCTAAAAGAATCAGATGAAATTTCAAGGAACAAAAGCCCCTGTGGTAACATAAATGAAGACTGCCTTCAACACACTCACCAGCAGATGTGGCACAGCCTAGGAAAGATTCAGTGAACTTGAAAGTAGGTCAATTGAAAACACCCAAATTGAAACACAGAGCATCCAAGACCAACGGAACAATCTTACAGATTCCATGTAGTCTCACATATGCCTACGTGGAATGCCAGAAAAAGAACAGGACAGAAATTTTCTCCCATTCTGTAGATTGCTTGTTCATTTTGTTGATAGTTTATTTTGCTGTGCAGGAACTCTTTAGTTTAATTAGATCCCATTTGTCAATTTTTGCTTTTGTTGCAGTTGTGTTTGGTATCTTCATCATGAAATCTTTGCACACGCCTAGATTGTCTTCCAGGGTTTTTATAGTTTTGAGTTTTACATTTAAGTCTTTAATCCATCTTGAGTTAATTTTTGTATATGATGTAAAAAAGGAACTGGAGGCCATTATTAGCAAACTTACATAGGAACAGAAAACCAAATACCGTATATTGTCACTTATAAGTGGGAGCTAAATGATGAGAACTCATGGACACATAGAGGGGATCAACACACACTGGGGCCTACTTGAGGGAGGAGAGAGAGTATCAGGAAAAATAACTATTGGGCACTAAGCTTAATAGCTGGGTGATGAAATAATCTACACGACAAACCCTTGTGACTCAAGTATACGTATGTAACAAACTTACAGATGTACCACTGAATTTAAAATTAAAAAACCAAAAAAAAGAAAGAATAGGACAAAAAAATTGAAGAAATAATGGCTATGAATTTTCCAAAATCAGCAACATATACCAAATCACAGGAAACTTACAGAACCACAGGAGGATAAACATCGTGTGTGTGTGTGTGTGTGTGTGTGTGTCTGTGTGTGTGTGTGTGTGTGTGTGTATCTGGACATACAATATTCAATCTACTGGAATCAAAAGACAAAGAGAAAATTTGAATGTAGTTGGAGAAAAAACATACCATGCACCTATAAAAATGATAAATTTTTAAAAAACAGAAAATATATTCAATAAGGAGAAATAAACGAAAAAGATAAGAAAACAAACTAATGAAATAAAAAACAAATATACCGTATAAATACTCAGGCCAGAGTTTGTTACTTAAAAGGACCAATAAATTGCTGAACTCCCAAATAGGTTAATAGAGAAAGAGATACAAGTAACCATTATTAGGATTAAAGCAGGGGAAATCACAACAAATTTGATAAATTCTAAAAGTTATGAGAATATTATAAACTTTTGAATAAAATATTTCTTAGAAAAACACCATTTACTAAAACTGATACAAAAAAATTAAAAACTACAAACTTTGGATAGCTCTATAAATACTAAAGAAGTTGAATCTTTCATTGAAAAGGCACACACACACACACACACACACACACACAGGCTCCAGACCCAGATGGGTTCACCTGAAAATTCTACATTTTAAGAAAGAACACCAATCTTATACAAACTTCCAGATAATTTTAAAAAGAGAACAATTCTTAACTTGTCCTTAGAAGCCAGAATAAGCTGGTTTACAACAAGTAGGTTATGTCTGGACGTGTTGGTTCACGGCTGTAATCCAAACACTTTGGGAGGCGCAGGAAGAGGGATAACCTGAGGTCAGGACTTCAAGACCAGCCTGGCCAACATGGCAAAACCCTGTCCCTACTAAAAATACAAAAATTAGCTGGGCATGTTGATGTGCACCTGTAATCCCAGCTACTCAGGAGGCTGAGATAGAAGAATCACTTGAACCTCGGAGGTGGAAGTTGCAGTGACCCAAGATCATGCCACTGCACTCCAGTCTGGGTGACAGAGCAAGACTCCATTGCAAAAAAACAAAAACAAAAACAAAACAAAACAACAACAAAAAAAAACTAAGTAGGTTGCAAGGAAGAAAATTTTCAGGCAAATATTATTTATGAACTAAAATTTTCTTAAGCAAAATATAAAAATTTTACCATGTTATGGCTGAATTGTCTTTATCCCAAGAATTCAAGATTAACTTAACATTTCAAAATCAGTCATATATTTTACCTACATTAGCAAAAAGAGGAAGAAAAAATTATATGATCTTCTCAATAGAGGCAGAAAAGAATGGTAAATGGCCAGTCCATTAATAATTGAAAACACAGAAGTACTTTAAAAACCAGAATAGTGTCTGCAACAAAATTCACATTTAATAGATGCTGAAAAACTTCCCTCTGAAATCAGAAATTGTACAAACGTGCTCTCCATCACTACTTTCACTTTTACTCAATATTGTATAGGAAGCCTTATCCAGTGTAATAAAACAACATACAAAACAAAAACAAAAACCTAAAAGGAATAGTATTGAAAAGAAAACATCTGTTGCTATCACAGAAAATATGATGACTCGTGTTGAAATCAAAAAAGAATCTAGAATGAATTCCAGGAGAACTATCCCAGCAACCCTACCATGGCTGGTGTTCCCTGGACACCATGAACCACGCTGTTCAAACCTTCTTCACTCTCGCCAACACCGACCAAACCCCCAACTGTGAGATGCTGAAGGAGGAGCATGAGGTGGCTGTGCTAGGGGCACCCCACAACCCTGCTCCCCCGACATCCACCGTCATTCGCAATGAGACCTCCATACCCAACCATGTCATCTGGTCCCTGTTCAACACCTTCTTCATGAACTGCTGCTGCATGGGCTTCAGCGTTCGCCTACTCCATGAAGTCTAGGGACACGAAGATGGTTGGTGACCTGACTGGGGCCCAGGCCTGTGCCTCCACCGCCAAGTGCCTCAACATCTGGGCCCTGATTTGGGGCATCATCATGACCATTCTGCTTATCATCATCCCCGTACTGATCTTGCAAGTCTATCAATAGATCAAGAGGAATCATCCAGGCCAGGGGCTCTGCCCGAAACGTGTTTCCCACATTCTCCACATTCCATTCCTCGCCCTGCCCCTGGGCCACATCCTGTATCAGCCCTTTAGACTCACACACTTTTCTACGATGGCGTTCAATAAAGTGTATGTGTTCCTGGAAAAACAAAATCAAAAATAAAATAAAAATAAAAGTAAAATGAATTCCAAAAATTAATGAGTTTATAGTTACTAAGTGCAAAGTCAATTTGCAACATTCGATATAAAAATTGTATTTCTGTATATTAGTAGTAACTAAACAAAAAAATTAAATCTATAGTGTTCAGGAGAAACAAAATTAAACTATTAAAATAGAAAAAATAGGCCGGGCGCGGTGGCTCAAGCCTGTAATCCCAGCACTTTGGGAGGCCGAGGCGGGTGGATCACGAGGTCAAGAGATCGAGAGCATCCTGGTCAACATGGTGAAACCCCGTCTCTACTAAAAATACAAAAAATTAGCTGGGCATGGTGGCGCGTGCCTCTAATCCCAGCTACTCAGGAGGCTGAGGCAGGAGAATTGCCTGAACCCAGGAGGCGGAGGTTGCGGTGAGCCAAGATTGCGCCATTGCACTCCAGCCTGGGTAACAAGAGCAAAACCCCGTCTCAAAAAAAAAAAATAGAAAAAATAAAGTTTAAAAATTATTAGCACATAACATAATAAAGCCGGTGTATCAGTCTGGAATTGTGAGAGGTGGTAGAGAAGAAAAATAAGAAAACAAAAGTAGGTTACAAATCCTGTCCCTTGTAGGTAGAGATATTCTGATTAAACATGGACATTGACAGAAAATTATAAGATTAAATATACATCTCAAAAAATTGAAGAATAAAAATGAGAAGAATAGAAAGTGTATAGCTTTCCAACAACAAGGTGGAGGAAGAGGAAATAGGACAAATAAAGTTTGATAGACAAAAGGTAGAGAGGTAAAAAAACTCCAAAATCACGGAATATTTAAATGGCAATATATGGGATGCTATGGTGCACTGTCAAGTTTACTTCATTCAAAGGCAGCATCCTTTCTGAGGGGCAGCCTGCATTCAATAACTGATCCCAGACTCCTTCCCTCAATTCAGAGCAACTCCTAAAGTCCTTCTCATCTTGAGCTCTCCATGAGACTGGCTGAGACCTCTGGTATTGCACTTCATCCTCTCCTTCTGCCCAGTCTTTCCTGTACTCCCTCACGGGTTGTTTCTGATTATTCCTCAAAACCTTTTCAGATGCGTATGCCTGTCTTCTCTATCTTAACGAATGTTTCTCAGGGGACCTGATTTCAGACAGTTGGTGCCAAGTGGACCAAGAAAGCAGAACTTGAAGGGTAGAATTTTGGAACCGATCACCCACCAGGTGGCTAACAATTAAGATCTCATCATCGGTAGCAAATGGAGTGTGGAATATCCTGGAATACTGTGGCAACATATTCTGATTACATTTTGTTGCTTAACAAATATATGCAAAGCTGAGTGGCTTAAAATAACTATTTTATTACCTCTCATGATTCTGCGAGTTAATTAGGCTTAGCAGGGCAGTCCTCCAATTTCAGTGATGCTGGATGAGGTTGTAGTCATCTGGAAGCTTAATTGGGCTCATTCACTTGTTTGGAAGCTGACTCTAGCTGAGGCTTTGAGATCACCTGGAACTGGTGAGCAGTGTGGCTATAAGTGGACTCTTCAAAATATGGCAGCTGGGTTCCAAGAGGAACATACCAAGAACAAGGTTTCTGAGAGAGAAGAACTAGAAAAAGCAAGATCATTTAAAGACTAAAGCCAGCATTTTGTATAGTACAATATCACTTACACCACATTCTGTTATCAATGTAATCACAGCATAAACTAGATTCAAAGAGAGAGGAAGCAAGACATGGAATATGTATATGGAAGGTGGGGTAAAACTGAGCCACCTTAGAAGACTAGCTAATGCACAGTATAATTGTTAAAATTTCACTGGTGGTGAACTCAGAGAGTATAATAGTGAAGGAAAAGCACTGATGGGTGCAATATCTCAAAAGTTTGAAAAGTTTGGGGAAAGTAATAATTATAGACAATGGAATCAAATGCATTTTGCTGCATGCACCAGAGAAAGAAAACAAAAGGCTGAGGATGATTAATCATGAACTACAGGCAAAGTGAGAAAGCCAGTGGGCTTCCTTGGCAGTTTTTGAAGAAACTGTCAACCACTGTAGCGGGACAGCAGAAAGAGTGGTGGATCCGGTATAGGACTTATTTATAAAGCTGGCCAGCTGCAAAAACACTGAATTCTTAATCTTGGAAGTGCTGTTAAACCCAGGTCAGTTTCTTTTTTGGAAGGAGTCTTGAGATGGAAAGTTCTTGGTTGACACGCTAAAGAAATTTGAAATCCCAATTTCCCTGAACCATCTGCAGAAGTGGCTCACTCCTCCCTATTAAAGGCTATTGCACCTCCTTTGACTGAAGATGCTACAGAGACCTCTGGCTTATAATACAGTGTGCATCTTCTTCAGGATCTGTCCCACCAATCAACAATCAAAACTGTTTTTGGAAAGTACTGTTAAATACAACATTCGGCAATTATAATGAAAAAAAATAGAAAAGATGTGGACAAACAACATTGTAAGTGCAAAGGAAATTTAAAATTATATTAGAGCCAGAATCATAGGAAAGTATTTTGATTATCCTTATGCCAGGCATTTAGAAAACTAAGTGAAGCGTATCTCTTCATAGAAATGTATATAATAACTAATTCAAGGAGTCAAAAGTAGAAGTATTATGAATAAAGAATTGAGCAGGCAACTAAAATATACTCTTTAAAAAGACCTTAGGTCCAAGTAATTTCATAGAAGAATTTTATAACACTTCAAGTAGGAGACACTTTTTATATTTTATATCAACTATTCCAGAGCAGAAAAAATTATGAAAAGCTATGTAAGTCATTCTATGAGAATAGCCAAACTCTGCCATCAACAAAGGACAAAATGTGCACAAAAAAGAGAAAAAGAATTAAATTTGTCCTCATATGCATGCATATTAAAATCCTAAAGTAAATATTAACATACCAAACCCAGCAGAAAATTAAAGAATACTGTGCTTCATATTCAAGTATAAGTTATTTCTGTCTTAGACATTTGCAAAAATCAGAGAACAATTGCTTCTCTGGACATATATATGATTAAAAAAAAGGCAGAAATTTCAGGATAGAAGAAATTTAGAAAGTAGAGTGTTATTGCATTAACTACTTATTGTATACCCAATACTTTATTACACAAAATTCAAAAACTATCACAGTGGTTTTAGTCTTTGCTTATGAGATTCTGTTTCTTTTTCTTTTTTAATGTATATGAACTAAAACTGACTCCTTTCCTCCTCTCTTTATGGGAGATAAACTGATCTTTGTCTAACTTCTCCTGGTGCAGCTTTATTGGCAGTGATTCTAACCAGTTGTTGCTCCATTTCCTTATTCACTCTGGTTAAATGGTAAAGTTCCTCTCTGTTTTTTGGTAGGAAAAGGAGAGGAAAATTTTGAGCTGTATACTTACAAGGGAGAGTCTAACCAAGGGAGAATCTAACCAACTAGTCTAACCAGAACACCTAAATATTAGAAAATAAATGTATATATTATTATTAATGGACTAATGGAGAAAATCCATTAGATTATATTCAGTACCTATTAATGATTCAAAAAATTAGCAAGCAGAGACCAAAGGCATATTTTTAATAAAGGATGCTTACATGAAATCTATAGAAAATACCATAGTTGATAGCAAAAATATGGGAAATATCCTCACTAAACACAAGAACTAGAAGGGGGTACCTGTTGTGTCTATGGCATCCTCAGTGTAATTAAGACATACAAGACAGAAAAAAGAGGCATTGCTATGGGAAACAAAGAGATAAAGCTAACACTTTTCTTTTTGCAAACAATATCAGTGAGAAAATGGATGTCACTGAAAAATACAAGGAGTTATATACAATTCAAGGGACTATGTACATGTGTATCTATCTAATTATTTATTTATCTAGTTATATAATCTCTTTCATAAGAAAAAGAAGATGCCAAAAAATCTGAAAAAGACTATCAATGAGAGATGACTTCAATTTACATATAATTACATGTGATTAGACCTATACTAATTAAACTTTAAGAGTTTAGAAATTGGAATATGAGTCAATAAAATTGAATAAATCATATAAGCAGATTCATGTATATGTAACACTTTATAATTAATTTGGTTTTTTAAATAGTGGGAAAAAATTGTGTCATTAAATTGTAGGAATAGTAGCTATCAATATGAAGAAATAAAGTAAATATAATGTTTATACTTCACATCATTTGCTAAATTTCAGATGCTTTAAAATACAAAATATTAAGCAACAATATAAATGTGTTAGAGAAAAAAAATACAGAATACTTTTTAAAGCTATGGGGTAGCAAAGGTAAATGAAACCTCGACCCAGAAACCTAAAGTATAAATGACAAGTTTCACCTAAGAAGCTTAAAAACTTCTGTATAATGGGGACGGGGGGAAACATAGTAAAGATAACATACAAGTGGCAGAGATGAATTACTACAACACATTTAGTAGACAAGTTATTAATAACCAGAATGTGTAAAGACTGCTATAAATAATTTAGGAAAAGGCAAACAACTCAACACTAAAATGAGTAAAGGATGCCAGATGGTAGTTCTCAAAAAGAGAAACAAAAGGGCCAATAAACATTTAAAAGATATTCACAGGCAATCGTGTGTGTGTGTGTGTGTGTGTGTGTTTGGTTTTTCACCTATCAGATGGCATACGTTGTCAGATCTGGGACAGATATAGGGAACCAGCACGTCCATATACAGCAGATAAGAGTCTTTTTTGGTAATATATTTTGGGAAGGAAATTAGGAAGAATGTATTCTAAATCTTAAATATCCTTGGCCCAACAATTCTGGCTCTAGCAATATATTTTCAAGAAATACATTCATGAGTGCCCACTGATGTCCATTCAAGGCCATTCATAACTTCATTGTGTTAATACCAAACTAGAAACACTAAAATTTCCATCAATAGGGGAAAGTTGTGAAAAGAATATGATATATGGCACATATAACCAACCTATATTACATGAAAAGTTTTCCAACGATATTTTTGCAAGTTCAAATAGTGGAATATGATCCCTTTTGTGTTAAAATGTCAGTAAAGGTATATGTAAATACATGTAATTGCATGGGAAGGGACAGAAGTATGCACACCAGGTGCTTGACAGTGGCACCATCTGGGAGAGGAAAGCAGGAAAGGCATACTGCAGGGGTCATTTCAGGATTTGCTCTCAATATTTTTGCATTTTAAAAATGTTTTGGCCGGGCGCGGTGGCTCAAGCCTGTAATCCCAGCACTTTGGGAGGCCGAGGCGGGTGGATCACGAGGTCAAGAGATCGAGACCATCCTGGTCAACATGGTGAAACCCTGTTTCTACTAAAAATACAAAAAATTAGCTGGGCACGGTGGCGCGTGCCTGTAATCCCAGGTACTCAGGAGGCTGAGGCAGGAGAATTGCCTGAACCCAGGAGGCGGACGTTGCGGTGAGCCGAGATCGCGCCATTGCACTCCAGCCTGGGTAACAAGAGCGAAACTCCGTCTCAAAAAAAAAAGTTTTACCAAAAGAATATGTTCATCCATTAGTAAGGTAAATCAAAAGATAAAACAATTATAGCAGTGAGGTAGCAAAGAATTTTCCTTTTTGGTCTCTAGCAATATCTGTCTATGGTGGACAAACTGGCCTCCAGTTAGGCTATTCCATTGATTTTGGCCATGCTTTGAGATACAGCCAAATTTTTAACAGATGCAGAGGAAAAGAAGCAGCATATTTCTCAAAGCAAATTATTCATCACAACAATCATGTCAAACGCCTTTTCTTTTGCTACATATTTACCTACCCTCCATACTTTTCCCCAACTGGAATTGAGAATTTTCCTTCCTGAAACCTTTAGTTGCTAAGCAACATTTTCTTCTTCTCTACGGAGCATCGTTGCTGTACTATACCAGCTTTTCCTCAACTTCATATTTCTCTTCCTTTTCTCCTAATCATCTCTCTCACACACACATATATACACACATAGATTTCCTGCAGCTTGTCTATGTACATCACGTTTATTCATTTTTTTTTGTAAGAAAGTGTCTTGTCTTTTTTATTGTTGTAAACTCATAACCAAAAGAACAAAAAGAGGCTTCCCTTTTCCAATTCTAAGAGTATATAGCAACCTCACAGATGGCTTTCCAAAAACTCAGAAGAGGATTGGTCTGGAGGTTAAAGTTTGGGAATAAAGTCCTAGGTCTTACACATTGCTGTAGGATGATGATTCTCAGATGGGAAAGACCTACTATAATTCATTCAGTACACAGTTACTGAGCTACTACGGTTACAATATTCTGGATTTTGAGAATGCAACAGTTGATGAAAACAGTTGCCACCCTCAAGAAGATTACATTTAAAGCTTTGTATAATATGAAGGCCTATTTCTGCTTCCAGCTTATTCAAACTCTGCCCTAGCTCCCAACTACATTTTGCCCTGGACAATGGCTGGACAATGGCAGGGTATGTAGTGGGTGTTTGCAAAGCCTCTGCCCTACTTGGGTGCTAAAGGAGTGAAGGAGTGCAAAATGTTTTCCTTCTCTGGCCAATAGAGCTTGGAGACTGGCAGTGGACAGGCCTCGGGCAAGGAGCTGAGCTTCGAGATTTTGGCCCCTGGAGAGCTTTAGTCCCTCTGGAGGAGCTGCTGGTCTCCTTGGTCCTGAAATGCCTATTGGGTATTCACACATGTGGAATGCTCACATTTTGTTTGAGGACCATTGTTATACACAAAGCCTGCTCTGCTGGGATTTAAGTTCTGGCTCCATTACTTTGTAGCAGTGGAAGCTTGGTTAAGTTTCTTAATGACTCCTTTGCAAAATGAAGATACTAGTATCTAGATCAAATGGTTATCATAATTAAAAGTTTTGATTTTTATAAATTGCTTAGAATGGGACCTGGAACATAATATGCCAAATAAAAAGATTCACTTCCTATTCCATCAGCCAGACTCTTACCAATTGAGACTAGGGAGGAGAGAGCCTTCCCTAGAAAAAAGCCACGCTTATCTATCACTGACCTGCAAAAGCACATCATGCCGGGTGGCCACCATTTTTTTGATTATGTTCGTAACACCCACGTAGGTCAACTTGAGTGCTGAAGGTAGTAAAAGCCAGTTCCCTAAGGACCAATCATTAGCTCCTAGTAAAAGGGTAGCTCCTAGTAATAGGGAACTGCTGATAGAGAGAGGCTGCACATTTAACATCATCAACAACAACAAAATAATAAGAGCACTTAAGGACATTTAGTCACTACACTAAAATATACTTCCTAGAAATAAAAAGACTGCTTTTTAACTTTTTTTTCAAATGAATTTGAACATGAAATGAAGAATAGAATGAGCACTGTGGAGAATTAAATTATTGTCATGGAAAACCTAAGTGTAGAAATGTTTCAAAACATGGAGTAAAAAAAAAAAAAAAAAGGCGATAGAAATCCTGAGGGAAGAGAAGAGTGGTTTGGAAGAAGTATCTAGGAATCTAAACATCTAAATTATACTAGATCCATTGGAGAGATAGAAACAAGAGGAAGAAGGCAATAATTAAATTCTAGAGATAAATCTCTGGCTGCAAGAAGGATTTGATTCTGCAAATTAAAGTTCTCCCTCATTCTGAGAAGGAGTGACTGGTAAAACATGTCCAAAATAAAGAAAAAAAATAAAAACATAAGTTTATAAACAGAAAGAATTAGTTACAAAAGAAAAATGAAACAGACTGACATTAGATATTTTATCTGTGATCCCGAAAGCTGGATGACATTTAAGTATCATCCACAGGCTAGTGAGAGAAAAGCACTGCAACCCAATAAGCAAGAAATCACAGATGGTAACCACACACATCTCTTCCAGGGGAATACTTAAAAACAAACAAACAAACAAACAAACCAAGTCAGCCAAAGAAATGAATCAGAATAGAAATCAAAAAGTAAGGAAAGGTGAAGAAGAAAGATTTTGGTGGTAAGAAATGAACTTTGCAATATATATCTCTATATGTAATGAGAGAAAGACTTGAAATAATAAAGGACTTTTAAATAAAATGGAACTCTAAAATAATACAAATTAATAGTTCAGAATTAAAGCAGTGTTTTGTGAAAGACTGCCTTTATAAAATGCCAACATAGAATGATGCTTATGAAATAAATACACAAAATTACTTTAAAAACCTGTGAATATAGCAATTAGATCCAAACTCTTTAAAATATGTGTTCGTTTACATGAGAATATAATTGCATCTCTGAATTTCAAATTTGATGGGTTTTTTTGCCCCAAATTGCCTCACTTCTAGCAGCTCGGTGAATGCTGAACATTAAAAATCACTTATCCATTTTTCAGATCATTGCTACAAGTTCTCATTCTTTGAGTCTGACCCTGACAAGCTAATAATTAAGATCAACTGTGATTTTCCATGAAGATTTTACCACATCTTAGAGAAAATTCTGTAGATCTGCAGGGCCATTTTGGGTCAGTCATCACAGTGATTGAAGACTGCTAATTATACTTTTTTTTAATTTGTAGCAGCTTTACTGAGATATAATTAATACACTAAGAACTGTATATGTCTCATGTATACAATTTGATGAATTTGAATATATGCAAACACCCGTAATACCATCAACATGATCAAGGTAGTAGATACATCTAATAGCTCTCAAAAGATTTCCTTGTATTCCTTTGTTTTTATTTTTGGTTTACATTTTGTGGTAAGAACACTTAACATGAGATCTACCCTCTTAATATGAGATCTAATAACTTTTGAAGTGCACAATAGCACAGTGTGAACTGTCAGCACTATGTTGTACAGCAGATCTCTAGAACTTATATGTCTAGTATAACTGAAACTTTTTACCCATTGAACAACTCCCCACTTTCCCCAACCACCAGATCTAGCAACCACTGTTGTATTCTCTACTTCTATGAGTTTGAAGATTATGGATACCTCATATAGGTGAATTCATGCAGTATTTGAGATATCTCTAGCTGTGAAACTCATAAAAGAAAAAAAAACAATAGTGGTTGCTTCTTTCATTTAGTAGATAGAGTGAGAACTGTTAGAGGGCTTACAATGCAAGGAACAGTTGTGCACATTGAAGAGTTCTCTCACATAAGCACAACCTTCCCACACTCTGACAGACGTTTATGCAATTGAAAGAACAGTTTATAATTAGCTGAGCTTAAAACACTTGACATATAAACACACAACATCTTTAAAATATAATCACAAAATATTTCTCATGGTTTGAATACTTTTCAAAACTACAACAGAAATATTGACCACGATTTAGGAAATCACATTATGGAGAGCAACGCCGTTAGTGGATTTTGACACCATACACTATTACTGGCCTGCCTTCTAAAGCTTAGTTCATGTGCAAATATGTAACAGTAGATATTGAGACTCCTAACAGACTTAGAACAAAATATTTTTAAATTAGCTGGGGCAGATACCATTTAGCAATCTTACTGTATCTATTTAAAAAGTTTTATTTTTGGCCAGGCGTGGTGGCTCAAGCCTGTAATCCCAGCACTTTGGGAGGCCGAGGCGGGTGGATCACGAGGTCAAGAGATTGAGACCATCCTGGTCAACATGATGAAACCCCGTCTCTACTAAAAATACAAAAAATTAACTGGGCATGGTGGCGCGCGCCTGTAATCCCAGCTACTCGGGAGGCTGAGGCAGGAGAATTGCCTGAACCCAGGAGGTGGAGGTTGCGGTGAGCTGAGATTGCACTATTGCACTCCAGCCTGACTGAAAAGAGCGAAACTCCATCTCAAAAAAAAAAAAAGTTTTATTTTAATTTTCATATTATTGACCTATGTAATTGTAAATTATGGCACAGGATAAATCTAGGTTAGAAAATTATATCTTAAAATTATTTTTTTTGGAGTTACCTGTTACTATTTTCCTGTGCCCAGAATCAACCACAGAACCTCTCTGTGGCACCTGATGTTTCTGTTTGTTTCAGCCTATCCTCTATTCCCTGCTTCCCAGTGTCAGAGACAGAGGTAATTATAATTATCTGTTGTTATCTTTGTATCATTTGAGGTTAGCTCACTTTTATTGTATACAAATAATTCCTGTTATTATATATCCCAATGCTGGGTTTTATTTTTATGTCTTCTGTGTCTCTGCTCTATGATTCTTCTGTGTTCTTGTACTGAAAGTGTCAGATTAATTTCTCTTAATCTAAGTTTATTCATTCTGAACAAGTGCATATATCTAGCTTCCTTAGTATGTTTTCTATTGCAATCTTATTTAATATTTACATATCAAAATATACTTACAATATTAAGAACTATTTTCCATTTTTCTTAAATTTAGGGTATTATATTGATTTTAAAGGTATGTAGTTTTCAGGTTTTAATATCCTTAAATTTAATCAAAGAACAGTAAATGGAGCATCTAGTTTGATAGAGTTAAGAGCCACAGATCTATGTTATTTCCCAAAGATTTAGTGAATATGGTATGAGTATGATTGTGATTGTGGCTGTGGTTGTAGCAACTAACTATGGCACTGGTTATGATTACCGTAGGGTTGTATACCAAAGTTAAACAAGAATGTCAGCTAAGTACTAATGCACAATGCTTGGCAAAAAAAGAAGAAGAAGAAGAAAGTGAATTTGCTTTTCATTTCTCTCTTTTCTATTCTCTTTTTTCAATAATCCCTGCCAATATATTTCCTTCGTTTTTCCTTCTAATACATTCACACTGTCCAATTTCATCTCATGCCTTTACTCAAGGGTTCACCCTTCCTGGAATGCCCTTCCCCCATAGTCTGTGTTTCAGGGTCAAGTCAAACGCTGTAACAGTGAGCATTCCCTCATTGTCTTTATTAAAGGTAATTTTCAAGACTGAATTTCCTTAGTACTATTTTAAAGCAAATATATTTCTCTTCATCTAACTTTCTTCTTTATATTATTTTTATTTATACACATGACTTACTATGTCATAGGAATTCATAAGCTCCTTGAAGCCAGAATGTTTGGTTTTATTATCCCCCTACTGTGTGCTTTGCCTGACCAAATGAATACATAATCATAATCCATCAGAAGCCTTTATATCTGAAAATTTTGAACAGTAAATAATTGTTATTTTCAATATGACTATTTCAATATTTTCCATAACTACTGCTATTTGCAATAAGATTGCTATTGGCTGGGAGCGGTGGCTCAAGGCTGTAATCCCAGCACTTTGGGAGGCTGAGGCGGGCAGATCGTGAGGTCAAGAGATCGAGACTATCTTGGCCAACATGGTGAAACCCCGTCTCTACTAAAAATACAAAACTTAGCTGGGCATGTTGGGGTGTGCTTGTAGTCCCAGCTACTTGGGAGGCTGAGGCAAGAGAATTGCTTGAAACCCGGAGGCGGAGGTGGCAATGAGCCGAGACTGTGCCACTGCACTCCAGCCTGGCACCTGGTGACAGAGTGAGACTCTGTCTCAAAAAAAAAAAAAGAAAGAAAGAAAGAAAAGAAAAAGATTGGTACCTACTCTTAAAAGTAAGTGGGATTATACAAAATCTGCACTCTCTAAGAATTTGGCAAAATTGCAAAGAAAAAATATTAGTGTTTCACATACAAACGTTTAGGTCTTCTGATAACATTTCTACTGAAACTTAACTATGGTTCAAATTTCTGAAGTCTGTTTCCAGTGACAAAAGAGGAATGGCCCTATTAATATCACTGTGGAAAGATCACATGGTCTAACAGAGAGAATGGATATTTCACAAAGGAAGATGTTATTTGGATTAATGGGTAGGTGGAAACATTTAGTCTAGTTCTTTCTTTAGCAGTATGCTGTAACAACTTGTACTTGAATGCAGGGCATATATTAGAGGGAATTCTCTGCAGAATGTCAATGATTTTGTGTACTTCTAATTCTTCTCTGTCTTGAACTTCTGAGCCTCATAAAATAAAAATTACTTATTAGAAAAAAAGCAATTGAAACCAGACCCTGAGATGGTACCTTGTAAGTTTATAGCGGACTATCTTTGGGAAAGTATAACCAGAGATACAGCACATGGGGAGCTTCCAGGGGCAGCTGGGCAGACAGTCAGGGGTCTTTCAAAACCCACTCTGAAGAACAGAAACAGATTTTGTAAGGTGAAGCATAATCAGTGCTGCAATCAAGAGGATTTTCCAAAATTTTTAATGGAGAAAATGTATCGCTTACCAAAAAGGATAAAAAACAGGCAGTGACATTCAGTAATTAGGCTTTTATGCCTTAGTATATACTCACACTTAAAAAAAAAGTTTTAGTCATTTTCATGTTTCCACCTTTTAATTACATCTATATTATTTCAAACATAAATTTCTCTCTCAATCCCCAACAATTAGGATGCAATTCAATTTTTTTTTCTGTTTTGAATTGGTTACTGCTATCATTATGAATAAGCTTATAAAATGTGCACAACTTTTACCATACAAAAATAATTAATCTTTTGCTTAGGGTCCAGCCATAAAAACAGAACTATACTCATTTTAACAGAGTAAATTTAATTTAAGTAATTGGTTAAGGAATTATTGGAGAATGCAAAGGGAAACACTGCAGTAACAGATAAAGAAATTATACGAGGCAGCTGCTATGTTTTGGACTGGAAGAACGAAAAGAAAGCTTCAGGTTATTTAAACTGACTAGCTGGTACTGGTATCTCAGGAGCATGGAAGTGGGACTCTGCATAGCTGAGACTCAGAAGTTTCAGGAAGGCACCTGAAGGGGCACCTGCAAGCTGGTGCTGTTATCTCTAAGGAGGCAAATGAGGCTGGCTCTGGGAGTAAGAAATAAACTGCTGCTGCCAACGTGAAGGATTGCTGTGGTGACACTGCAGGAGCAGGAAACAAAACTGGAAGGAGCAAATCTTTTCTGCCTCTGGTTTTGCATTCTTCCCCAGCCCCAGTTTGGCAGGAAGCCAGGTGGTGAAGAAACAGAGTCCAAGTTCCAATTCCAGGATCACAGAGAACAGTAGACAGGAGGGGGTTTGAAGCAAAGAGATAAAAACTAATAAATAGAAAGTATCAGGAACTACTTTTTTTTCTTTTTTTATTTTAAAAGACGGGGTTTCACCATGTTGGTCAGGCTGGTCTTGAACTCCTGACCTCAGGTGATCCGCCCGCCATGGTCTCCAAAATGCTTGGATTACAAGTATGAGCCACTACGCCCGGCCCAGGAACTACTCTTTTATATCTTCATGGATATGTGTACTATAAAATTTTAACTAATATTTTAAATCTTCATTATTTCTATATTACACCAAATGCAATTCCTTCAAAAGTGAAATAATTGTTGTAATAACAATTATAAAATTATTAAAATAATTATAAAAATTATCTAAGTACATATAATCTAATTATTAGGATTGCAGGTGAACTTTTTTGTCAATATGATGTTAATCAATTTTTGAAACGTCATTTTTTCCTTGCCTTATAACAAATAATGGATTACTTATGTCATAATTTTATTCAAGTTGTTAACGATACACTAAACTATTTAGCACCTTTGGTTATGATACTGCGCAAGAATTCATTGATTAAATTACAGCCTTATAATCAGCCTTCGCTTATCAATTAATCTCCAAGGTTTTCTCCAAATGCATTATTGTTAAATATTAGTACTAGTTATTAAAAGAATATTACAAAATTATAGCATGAAATAACATAATTTGAAACTAATTAGAAAACAGGCTTTATAAATGGAAATATAGAAGTGTTTTGTTTCCAACTTTGGCTCTAAAATATATACATATATGTTTTTCTGTCACACTACATACTTTGGAATAAATAATGTCAGTATTTTTGTAATATCTACTTTGTGCCAGATACTATCATGCTCATTACAGAGAAGATTCTCATTACAAATGTTTGAGTGATGTATCATTATAATGAATGGAACTGAGGATCTAAAAGCATGAGTAATTTCCATAATTACATGGCTAGTTAATTGGCTACCAGTAATTTAGCTTTGTTATTGTGCCATTAACATCAATTACATTGTCATTGATATTGGTTGCCTTATCTTACCATTGGTAAGATTCAAACTTTATTTCTTTCTCTAAAATATAGTTTTTTGAGAAAGACTGTATGCTACAATCTTCACAGTTCTCTCTTCACACAGAATTATGTCCTTAGTGGTTTATCATGCATGCTGCTAAGTGGTTTTTGATCATATAAATTATGATCAAAGTCTAATCCAATGATAAAATAATAAAGTCTCAGAGTTGGAAAGGACCCCAGTCACCAACACTCAATCTATAACAAATCTCTTCTTATAATACAGAGAAAATTTATTTATTGAAAATGTATTGAGCCCTTGCTCTTTCTAGGCACAATGCTATGTGATTTACAGCCACCATCTCATTTAATTCTCATCACAAGAGAACCAATAAGTCAGTACAGGAAGGTTGACAAATACAACACCAATGTACACATTTAATTATATTTCAAAATATCAGCAACAAAAATGGAAAACAAAATAGCACCATTAACAATATTATAAAAATTCACTAAATACCTAGGAACACATTTATTAGGTAGTAGGAAGGATTTCTATGCTCAGAACTACAAAACTTAAACCCAGCACTTTGGGAGACTTAGGGAGGAGGATCACTTGAGTCCAGGAGTTAAAGGCCAGCCTGAACAACATGGCAGTGCCTCATCTCTACAAAAATAAAAAAATAGCTGAGCATGGTAGTATGCACCTGTGGTCCCAGCTACTTGGGAACCCAAGGTGGGAGGATTGCTTGAACCTAGGAAGTCAAGGCTGCAGTCAGCCATATTCATAGCCTGAGCAACAGAGCAAGACCCTGTCTCAAAAAGAAAAAAGAAATACATGACAAGAGTAATAAACCATACATATGAATTGGAAAACTTCATGGTGAAAAGATGTTGATGTCAATTCTTCTTAAATTGGGATATACATTTAGTTCAGTCCCAGTCAAAATATTAGGAAGTATTTTTTTAAATTTTTTGTTTTTGTTTTTTGCAAAGAAAACCTGACAAGCTGGTTTCATAGTCTATATAGAGGTACAAAGAGTTAAATACAGTCAGAGCAATTATAAAGAAGAATGAAACTAGAGAAATTACAAAAGCAGATATTAACATCTATTAAAAGGTATGTTGCTTTAGATAAAGGTAGTATTGGCACACAGATTAGCAAATTGACCAGTGGAATATAATAGACCTTGCAATAAATAATACTTTCTGGCAAAGATGACACCGAGGTGTTTTCAATAAAAATACTTTAGTCAATTGGATATTCATATTAAAAGTGATATATCTTGACCTGTACCTCACACCATACACAGGAATCACTTTCAGATGAACTGCAAATTTAAAAGTAAAAGGTAACAAAACAAAGTCTTTAGACAAAAACATGGAAGACTATCTTTGGGTCTATGAAATAAGCAAATATTTGTTAAACTGGGACAAAAAGCCAAAGGAAGAAATAGATACATTGGATCATATTAAATATATATGACTTTTGTGCAAACTACTAAAAAAGCAGGTCATAGATTGGGGATGACTCATATCTAGTAATATAAACAACTTCTACAAACCAGTAATTAAAATGTAGTCAACCAAAGAGAAATATAGATAAAAGACAAACAAATACTTTCTGAAGGAGGATATTCAGTAATCAATAAACATATAAAATGGGCTCCACTCAGCAACAATCAGGGCAATGCAAATTTAAATTTAAACCATAATGCAACACTACTATACATCCACCAAATTGGCTAACATGAAAAAGAGAGAAGATAGCAAATGTCAATGAGGATGTGAGAACACATAAGCGCAGAATATTGTAGAGAAATGATTCGACTTAAAGTTTTCTGTTTTGTATTGATAGGAGATAGGTAGAATTATTGATTGATATTAATCTTAAAAAAACGAGTCAGGAGAATTGCCTGAACCCAGGAGGCGGAAGTTGCAGTGAGCCGAGATCGCGCCATTGCACTCCAGCCTGGGTAACAAGAGCAAAACTCCGTCTCAAAAAAAAAAAAAAAGTATTACAAATGTGTATCTGAAATATTAAAATATTAAAAGAATAAAAATAGAACATACAACATTCAAACATCTAGAGGAGGAAAAAGTAAAATAATGAAAACTGAATTGTGCTAATATAAGGCAATTAATCAAAAAAGCATGGTAAATAGAAACATAAGCTAAAAGATGTAAATATTAATAAATCTGAATTTCCAATACAATTGCATAAGATAGTCTGTTTTCCTTTTCCTAGAAAAAATATAAGGTAATATTTGTCATCTGCCTTTCAAAAATCGGAAATGATGTTAGGAAACTAATCTTGTAAGCCAGGCTGCTGCCTTAAACAAGAATCCTCTTACTCCTTTCTCCTTTAGTATTGTCAATGGATGAGACACAAGTTTCGAAAATCCCATATCTTTTTACTTCTTGAGGAGTGAAAAAGAAGGAAAAGATCAAGGAAGGAAAGAGAGTGGTTTTAGCAGGTCTCTGTTCTATCTACTATTGGCTCTGGCAGGGGAAAAGAGCATGAATGAAGTGGGGGCAGAGGAATGATCTGGTCTCCACCTCCTTGGTGGGTTGATGGCTTCAGCAAAAAGCCAACTGGCAGGCTATGGCTACATTGTCTTAGAGGTGGCAGAGGAAGGCAAAAGTAGCTCTATACCAACTAAAGATATCACATGTTTTCTACGCAGCCAGTTCAAAGTATACATTGAATTTTACAATCCTGTTTCATGATACATTAAGTAAAAGCTTAAACTGAGATTTAAAGTATATATTTTCAAGATATCTGTTTTAACATTTAAACTATTGCTTATAGTCTTAAATAATGATATAATTTTACTTTTTTCTTTTACATCCAGATTTATTTGCTCAGTCTATAGAAATATAGAAATAAAATTATAAGTTACTTATTTTAAAATATCTGTTCCCCAGTATTTAAAATGTTTTAAAATTTGGTTTTGAGTAAATTTGACAAAAATCTTTTCATAGAAGATTGCTACAATGGTCTATATTCTAGCTTGCCCTCGTCCACATACCCTGCTCCAGATCATAGTATAAATAAAGGTTCATGCAATGAAATTAAATTCCAAGAAAAAAAACAGTAAAGAAGATGCTGTCAAACATTTTAATTATGGCCTTTAATTCTGGTACGTTTTGTATTGGTAAGAGGTAGGTAGAATTATTGGAATGATAATTGACACCATCCCATAAGAACTCTGACATCATTCTCATGATTTATATAAGTCAAATATATCAAAAGCCCATTCAAATGAACAAAAATGATAAAATATATGAGAAAAACACTTTAGAATACTCTTCATCTGTCAAATGAAAGAATAAATACTGCGTTCAGCTCTAATGAATTTATAGTTCAATATAATTCACTTTCATTAATACCTATTTATGTTATTAGGAAGGCTAAATTTTCATATAATTAATATATGACAGTTTTATTTCATCTCTTCAATAAGGAGGCCATTTTGTTTTGACAAATATATGTCTTTTTACCAGTAACATCCTTCTCATGAAGTAGATTTGACAAATGTTTCTTTGTGTCATCTTATTATATTTTATTTACGATAAAGTAGCATTTCATAAAATATAGAAAAAATATAATCATCTATAATTCAACTATCTAAATATAATTATCCTTATTTGTTTAATAGTCTTTTACATATTTTTACATTTACATAAATTTTTTTAATGAAAGTAGGTTATTTTTCACATTTGAAAGCTCACTTTTTTAACCACATACTTTTTGAATATCTTTATTTCCTCATCAGTAAATAAAAATATATCTACAATTAAATATTCCATAATTTTTTTCTTATGATAAATTGTTCACACCGTATACTCAGCTAGGCGTTATTTTGGTATATTTTGATTTTCATATATTTTATAGTTTTTGTTTATTTGAATAGCATTTGATGTATTTGACTTATATAAATTATGAGAATGATATCACAGGTTCTTATGAGATGGTCTGAATTATTCCAAAAATTCAGAGGTACAGAAAGCCTTATTTCAGTGTTCACTCTTAAACAAGTTCTCTGAATGTATCAGTTAATCAACACATTTTCATTTTTTCCTTGTCTATACAGATAACTAGGCAAATTCTAATGATCCTGAAGATATTAAACTCAATCCTGTGGTTTTTTTTCTGGTTTTTACTCTTTAAAAAGTTATGTGTGGCTGACACTGCTGTTGCTTACCCAATATCTATTTTCTCTATTTTAAATAAAAATGTTCATCGTTCTTCAGAGTATCAGTGTGTCCCATAAAAATCATGCAATCTCCTAGCCTCCGTTGCAGCTAAGACGTTAATCCTAAGCTTTTCTGTATTGGTATTTAAGCAGCAGAGCCAGAGCACCCTCATCTCCCAACCTAATTTCTTAATTGGAGACAGTAATCAGCTATGGTTTATGCTTTTCTAACACTGTATCTTACCTCTTGTGGAGGAATCTTTCAGCCAATCTATACTGAAACCCAGTAGTATCACAAACAAACTTGTCTACAAGGCCATGCAGGTAACATAAATGTATAAATGTAGTGTAAATCAGATAGAGATAGAAGCTGTGATTAAGAGAAGAAAACAAGTATAGCCTAAGGCATTCATGTTCAATTTTTCAAGAGATATTTTTGGCCAAGAAAAGCAAGGTTGTGGGTTTTATTTATTTATGGGCACTAATTTGCAGCCTCCACCCTCCTCCATGCTAAGCATTGTGCAAGACACTGGGGGGATACTGGACAGCCTAAGTCCACTGTCCTCAAGCATTTACTTTAGGAAGCAAGATGAACAGTCATGAATCACTGACAGCAATACAAAACAGTACATAATTACCTACTAGGGTATCCAGTATTGACCACAAATGTTGTAGGTGTTTTGAAAAAGGCATGAGAATAAATGCTGGGAAAATTGAGAATGGTTTTGAGAGAGATGGCCTTTGATCTTAAAGTATGAAGAACGGGTAGAATTTGGCTATTCATAGTGATGTGGAGAATAATGGGAAGCCAAAAAGGGAACCCAGAATGAAGACATTAAAATGGGAATGAGTCTAGTGTGTTTTTGTATGGGACACTAGAGATTGGCCTCACAGAGAACAGAAACATTTGTACCATTTGGGGGAATAGTACAAGTTAGTTTGGATAGGTAGAACAAAATCAGGTTGGTGAGGTCTTTGGAAAATCGACAATTAGATTCCAGATAGTGGGAAAAACTTAAAAACTGTAAAAACAAAAGAACATCGAGAGCAAAAAGTCTGACACAAAAGAAAGAAATTTAATAAGAAAAGTACTCAGGAGATGAATGAAAAAAAGGCAGTATATACTTTCCTTAGGTAACTATGCCATTTATTCATCCATTCACTGACTTCTGCATTCAGTAAGTGTTTGATCAGCATATATGTATATCCCAAAGGCTAAACTAGGTTCTGGAGTTACAATCCTAAAACAAGCAAACAAAGAAACAAAACATCAATAGCATGCAATTGGGTTATACAAAATGTAGTGAGAGGACCTACAAATATCTAAGAGTATTCTTCTTAAAGTGCTCTCAAAACAAGCTAAAATCATGCAATGAGATTTCCCACTCAAAGAACATTTAATATAGTTTTGGGTGTGCTAGCTGACTTAATTAGGTACCAGAAAGACAAGACAATGGAAAGAAGAAAGTAAATATATCATTTGTAGATAATAACATTGTACTTCAAGAAACCATAGTAAGAGAGTCTTATCCTCTAAGTGGAATACCTACTTGTTTTTGGTTAAGAAGACTAAAAAGATAAAGATTTATATATTAGCTTGTAATTTTAGCATGTTTACAACTAAATTACTTCACTTATCTGTGACTCACCTGTAACACAAGAGTAATAATAAAACCTACCTATGGAGTTGCTATGAAAATGAGTTAAGAGTGTGTAGTTAGCACTCTATAAGTGATAGATAGATAGATAGATAGATAGATAGATAGATAGATAGATAGATAGAATACCAATGGATATCTTTACGATAGAGGTTGGGGGAGACAATATTCTTTGTTTACATGAAAAAATAAACATACTAAATAACTCAGAAAATTCTTAAAAATAAGCTAAAGTATAAATTAAAGATTTGATGTTAGCATAGATTGAGTAAACAGATGAACAATCCAGAAACAGATTCAAATGTCTATGGGAATTTAGTATATGATAAATATACCCTTTCAAATCAGCAGAGAAATATGAATTAGTCAGCCTGACCAACATGGAGAAACGCCATCTCTACTAAAAATACAAAAAATTAGCTGGAAGTGGCAGCACATGCCTATAATCGCAGCTACTTGGGAGGCTGAGGCAGGAGAATCACTTGAACCTGGGAGGCAGAGGTTGTAGTGAGCCCAGACTGTGCCATTGCACTCCAGCCTGGGCTACAAGAAGAAAGACCCGATCTAAAATAAAATAAAATAAAATAAAATAAAATAAAATAAAATAAAATAAAAATATGAATTACTTAGCAGATTAGATTATAGCAAAAAAATGACTATCCGTAATGAATTAAGTTGTAACAAGCTGACTTAAGTTTATTGAGTATGTACAGTTCAGTTTGTATATGTAGCAGTAGCCACTGAAAACCCCTGAGAAGATGGACAAAGTCAGGTATTCCTTTGGTTAAAAAGTGAGCAAGTTTCTAAACAAATGCATATACAAACACTGATTGAACAATCAACAGCAAACAGCACAAACAGTCCATGACCTGCTCTGTAAACTTGATGAAGTCCAGTTGACTAAAATTTGAGGGGTTCTAACCACAAACTTACTTAAAAGATGCACATTTGGTATACCTGACAACATTCATGAGAAAAGATTCTGTCACCCATATAATCAGCAGCATCATATAATCAACATCAACCAGTCTTTTAAATCAATGGCTGGAGCTGGAACTGTTTTAAGATTCAAGGCTCTATCTCCATGCCTAAAGGTGGGAAATATGGCCTCGATACATTCTTAAATCCTGTTCATGCATGAATAGAGAGTAACTCCAAATTTTTTCGACCTATCCATACATCTTAAAGACCTTTAATTTCATCAATAAAATTGCATTTCTAGTTTTCATCAAGCTAGTGAGCAGATAACGATTTTCAACAAATTTTTTTAAAATAAAAACTCTATGATATCCAATATACGAATTAGAAAAGCAAAGCTTAATGGAGATTGGGATACAGAAGAGCCTGTGGTTACTCCTCAGGAGTTCTGGTTTCTGATGTAACACTAGCTTGTCTGCAAGACAGCATAAGCTAAGTGACACACACGGTATCACACTATACGTGCAAGAAAAAACCTTCCAAATAAATTATAGACATAGTGTCAGTTGAACTCATACATCACTTTTTAGAGACAAATACATCCAGGTAAAGCATTTTTTATATAATGTTGACTTTAAAAGGTAGATGAGGTTACAAAGGTTGCTAAAAAAAATGTGAGAAACATTTTGAACTCTCTTATTCTCTCTCTTAGTAATCAAACAAAAACCAGATGCAATTGAAATAAGATATATTTGACTTCCTAAAAATAAAAGTTTTAACATAAATTAGTTCAAATGATAAATAAAAATTCAGAAAAAACATTTGCAACACAAAAGATGATAAGAACTAATTTCATTAATATAATAAGCTTGTACAAATCAACCATCCAATAGAGAAATAGGTAAAGAAAATAAAAAGTCAAATCTAAATAGTACTTATACAAAAGGATGCTGGACCCTATTTATAATAGAGAAATGCAAAATAAAGCTAAATGAGTCCAGACTTTTCAGTCAGGATAGAAAAAGTAAAAATTTGATAACATTTGTGACATGGAGAAGCCATGACCATCCATACATTATGTGAGATTATAAACTTGCAAATTAGAAATGTCTCTCAAAATAGTAAGTATACATACTTTACTCCCCAGCAATTACACATTTG
The DNA here is from genome assembly GCA_028533165.1 of Leontopithecus rosalia. Lineage (NCBI taxonomy): Eukaryota > Metazoa > Chordata > Mammalia > Primates > Cebidae > Leontopithecus > Leontopithecus rosalia. The sequence goes on along the minus strand of CM052649.1, from coordinate 98,973,664 downwards.
GGAATTTATTCTACAGATATTTATCCCTTATGTACAAAGAATATGTACTTGAATATACATTACCACATTGTTTGTAGTAACATAAAAGCAAAAACCACCTAAATTTTCACCAGTAGGATATATGTTCCATGCTGCTATGTCTATACAATGGCAGTCACAGATGTTAAACATAAATATTCCTAAACAGAAAATCTCTTATATATATCATTAAGTGAAATGAAGATTCAAAAAGTATTTGTGATATGTGAACCATTGAGAAAAATTAAAAATTTAACATCCATGTATATACACATGTATGGCATAGACTATATCTAGAATGATTCGCATTAAATTGGCTGCTCCCCAGCAGATGTGTATGGGGAGAGAGACAAGAGCCTGGTGATGAGCCATCAACCTGTTTTTACTGTATACTTTTGTACTTTAATTTTTTTACTGTTAAGTATTACTCCTTCAAGGGAGTGTGTGAGAGGGAGAAGGAAGGAAGTAAAGACGGGGGTGGAAGGAATATTAATTTTAGAGTTTTACTGGCAGTCAATATTAAGATTTTTATCTTTATGACAGCTAGAATATTCACTTGTCTAGCATTGCTAACTATTGTTTTTGGATTGAGCATTAAAATGAAAATATGGTCAGTTATTTTATTCTTAACTTCAAATGGATTCTCTTCTGTGAGTCAATAAATGTCAGTATAAATGTACATAACAATGCTCCATATATGACCAATTTGGTTTTCTCATTTTCTATGGTGAATGAAGACCAACACAGAATATTGCAACGAATGGATGTAAGACTTCTGTATGGAAACGGTATCAATCCATTGATTTTGAGGAAAGGAAGAGGTAATTATTTCATGAACAACTATTTGTGGGTAGAAAGCAATTCTTGGAATGAAATGCTTATGTTTTTCCTGGGAAAGCAGGCAATAATAGTGCTGAGAATGTATTATAGTGTACCACATATCATCATGAAATGAAATTTATTTGACAGACGATCCAAGATGGCCCTTTAGGAGCAGCTCAGGATTGCAGCTCCCAGTGAAAGCACAGAGAGTGAGTGGATGCCACATTTCCAAATGGATCTTTATTGCCCACAGACCATGAGATTCCCAGGCGGAGGAGCCCCACGGGTCGCCAGCGTGGCTGTTTTGGCCAGTGTGGCTGTTTTACCAGCACCCTGCACAGCAGCTCTCCATACAAAATACACTGGTCTGGTTGCCCTTGTAAGCTGGCAATTGGAGCTCCAGGAAGGCAGATTCACCCATTCATCTGATTAAATGGGTCTGAAACAGGGAGCCAGGCCAGGATATTCCTGGGCAGCGCCGTTGTTTCAGCTAGTGCAGTGGGTCTTCACATGGGAAATTGCACAGATCCCAGCACCATTTCAGGAAGCAACTGGATCACCTGGGAGAGAGTCAACTGTTCAACTTAAAAAAAAAAAGGCTCTGAGGCAGAGAGCCAGGTGATCAGGTTCGGCGGGTCCCACCCCCACGAAAACAAACAAACAAACAAAAACAGCAATTGGAAACACTCGGGGTTGAGAGTTTCATGGCAAGCACAGCTGAACCCAGGACAGTGCAGCTCAGTGGGGGAGGGGCATCTGCCATTACCGAGGCACTCCATCCCTACAGAGGTAGTCTGCCATTGCTGAGGCAGTCTGCCATTGCCGAGGCAACCCGCCATAACAGAGAGAGTCCGCCATTACAGAGGCAGGCCACCATTGCCAAGGCAGTTCTAACCACACCCATATAAGCAGGACTGCAGGGAAGTTCACATGGCAGCAGGGCAGGGCCCACAGCAGCTCAGCAAAACCTCTGCAGGCAGACAGTGACTAGGCTGCCTCCTTGCTGAACAGGGCAGCCCTGAAAATAAAAAAAAAAAGGCAGCAGCACAACGGATACTCATAAATAAAGCCCTAACTCCCCAGGACAGAGCACCTGGGGAAAAAAAGGGGGTTTATGAGTTCTGCTGCAGCAGACTTAAACGTACCTGCCTAGCAGCTCTAAATGAGCATCAGAGCTCAAAGCCCAGCACTTGAGCTCCTATAAAGAACAGACTGTCTCCTCAAGCAGCTCCTTGACCCCCATATATCCAAAGAGTCACCTCACAGAGGACTGATCAGACTGACATTTGGCGGGCATCATTCTGGGACAAAGATAGCAGCAGAAGAAACTGGTAGCAACCCTTACTGTTCTGCAGCTGATACAGGTGATTCCCAGGCAAGCAGGGCCTGGAGTGGACCTCAGCAGTCCTACAGCAGAGGGGCCAGACTGTTAGAAGGAAAACTGAGAAACAGAAATAACTTCATCATCAACAATCGGGAGGTCCACTCAGAGACCCAATCTGAAAATCAGCAACCACACAGATGACAGGAGGATAAATCCACAAAGATGGGAAGAAACCAGCACAAAAAGGAGGAAAACACCCGAAACCAGAACACCTCTCCTCCTACAGGGGATCACAACTCCTCACCAGCAAGGGAACAAAGCTGGATGGAGAATGAGTGTGATGAAACGACAGACTCAGACTTCAGAAGGTGGGTAATGAGAAACTTCCATGAGCTAAAAGAACATGTCTAACTCAATGCAAAGAAACTAAGAACCTTGAAAACAGATTTGAGGATATGATAACAAGAATGGACAACTTAGAGAGGAATATGAGTGAATTGATGGAGCTGAAAAACACAACACAAGAACTTCGCGAAGCGTGCACAAGTTTCAACAGCCGAATTGACCAAGCAGAAGAAAGGATATCAGAGGTCGAAGATCAACTCAATGAAATAAAATGAGAAG
>CM052649.1:98955241-98970376 GCA_028533165.1 Leontopithecus rosalia | reverse complement strand
CACTTATTGCTATATATTTTCCTCTAGATACTGCTTTAAATGTGTCCCAGAGATTCTGGTATGTTGTGTCTTTGTTCTCGTTGGTTTCGAAGAACTTCTTTATTTCTGCCTTCATTTCATTGTTTATCCAATCAACATTCAAGAGCCAGTTGTTCAGTTTCCATGAGGCTGTGCAGTTCTGAGTTAGTTTCTGGATTCTGAGTTCTAATTTGATTGCACTATGGTCTGAGAGAGTGTTTGTTATTATTTCAGTTGCTTTGCATTTGCTGAGGAGTGATTTATTTCCAATTATGTGGTCAGTTTTAGAGTAGGTGTGATGTGGTGCTGAGAAGAATGTATATTCTGTGGATTTTGGGTGGAGAGTTCTGTAAATGTCTATCAGGTTTGAGTTCAAGTCCTGGGTTTCCTTGTTAATTTTCTGTCTGGTTGATCTGTCTAATATTGACAGTGGTGTGTTAAAGTCTCCCACTATTATTGTGTGGGAGTCTAAGTCTCTTTGTAAGTCATTAAGAACTTGCTTTATATATCTGGGTGCTCCTGTATTGGGTCCATATAGATTTAGGATCGTTAGCTCTTCTTGTTCTAACGATCCTTTTACTATTATGTAATGTCTTTCTTTGTCTCTTTTGATCTCTGTTGCTTTAAAGTCTGTTTTATCGGAGACGACAATTGCAACTCCTGCTTTTTTTTGCTCTCCATTTGCTTGGCAAATCTTCCTCCATCCCTTTATTTTGAGCCTTTGTGTATCCTTGCATGTGTGATGGGTTTCCTGGATACAGCACACCAATGGGTTTTGACTTTTTATCAAATTTGCCATTCTGTGTCTTTTGGTTGGTGCATTTAGCCCATTTACATTTAGGGTTAATATTGTTATGTGTGAATTTGACACTGCCATTTTGATGCTAGCTGACTGTTTTGCCCGATAGATGATGCAGATTCTTCATTTTGTTCATGCTGTTTAGCATTTGGTATGTTTTTGGAATGGCTGGTGCTGGTTGTTCCTTTCTATGTGAAGTACCTCTTTCAGGAGCTCTTGTAAAGCAGGCCTGGTGGTGACAAAATCTCTGAGTACTTGCTTGTTCACAAAGGATTTTATTTTTCCTTCACTTATGAAGCTCAGTTTGGCTGGATATGAAATTCTGGGTTGAAAGTTATTTTCTTTAAGGATGTTGAATATTGGCCCCCACTCTCTTCTGGCTTGTAGAGTTTCTGCCAAGAGATCTGCTGTGAGTCTGATGGGTTCCCCTTTGTGGGTGACCCCACCTTTCTCTCTGTCTGCCCTTAGCATTTTCTCCTTCATTTCAACCCTGGTGAATCTGACAATTATATGCCTTGGGGTTGCTCTTCTTGCGGAGTATTTTTGTGGTGTTCTCTGTATTTCCTGGACTTGGGTATTGGCCTGCCTTTCTAGGTTGGGGAAATTTTCCTGGATAATATCCTGAAGAGTATTTTCCAGCTTGTAGTAATTCTCTTCATCACATGCAGGTACACCTATCAAACGTAGATTAGGTCTCTTCACATAGTACCACATTTCTTAGAGACTTTGTTCATTCCTTTTTGTGCTTTTTTCTCTAATCTTGGCTTCTCATTTTATTTCATTGAGTTGATCTTAGACTTCTGATATCCTTTCTTTTGCTTGATCAATTTGGCTGTTGAAACTTGTGCATGCTTCACGAAGATCTCGTGTTGTGTTTTTCAGCTCCTTTAATTCATTCATATTCCTCTTTAAGTTGTCCATTCTTCTTATCATTTCCTCAAATCTTTTTTCAAGGTTCTTAGTTTCTTTGCATTGATTTAGAACATGTTCTTTTAGTTGACAGACGTTTCTCATTACCAACCTTCTGAAGTCTGATTCCGTCATTTCATCATTCTCATTCTCTGTCCAGCTTTGTTCCCTTGTTAGTAAGGAGTTTTGGTCCTTTGTAGGTCATAAGGTGTTCTGGTTTCAGGTGTTTTCCTCCTTTTCGTGCTGGTTTCTTCCCATCTTTGTGGATTTAAACACCTGTCATCTGAGTAGTTGCTGATTTTTCAATTGGGTTTCTGAGTAGAGGTCCAGATTATTGATGATGAAATATTTCTGTTTCTTAGTTTTCCTTCTAACAGTCTAGCCCCTCTGCTATAAGACTGCTGAGGTCCACTCCAGGCCCTGCTTGCCTGGGGTAACCCTGTAGCAGCTGGGGAACAGTGAGGGATGCTACCAGTTTCTTCCACTATCTTTGTTCCAGAATGATGCCCGCCAAATGTCAGTCTGATCAGTCCTTTTTGAGGTGAGTCTTTGGGTATACAGGGGTCAGGGAGCTGCTTGAGGAGATGGTCTGTACTTTATAGGAGCTCAAGTGCTGAGCTGTGAGCTCCGTTATTCATTCAGTGCTGCTAGGCAAGTACATTTAAGTCTGTTGCAGCAGAACTCATAAAACCCCTTTTTTCCCTCAGATGCTCTGTTTTGGGCAGTTAGGGCTTTGTTTATGAGTATCTGTTGCTCTGTCCTGCCCAGCTAGGAGGCAGTTTAGTCACTATTTGCCTGCTGAGGCTCCACCCTGCTGGTGTGGAGTCTGACCTTTTGCTGTGGGCTCCGCCCTGCTGTTGTGGGCTCTGCCTGCTGCTGTCGGCTCCGTCCTGCTGTTTTGGGCTCTGCCCTACTGACATGGTCTCTGCCCTGCTGACGTGGGCTCTGCCCTGTTGGCAGAGTCTCTCTGTTATGGCAGGTTGCCTCGGCAATGGCTGGCTGCATCAGCAATGGGCGAGTACCTCAGTAGGGGTGGAAGGTCTCGGTAATGGTGGACTCCCCTCCCCCACGGAGCTGCACAGTCCTGGGTTCAGCTGTTCCTGCAGTGAAACTCTCAACCCCAAACATTTCGAATAGCCATTTTGTTTGTCCCTGTTGGGGTGGGACCCGTCGAGCCTGATCACTTGGCTCCCTGCCTCAGAGCCTTTTTGCTTTTTTTTTTTAAGTTGTACGGTTGACTCTCTGCCAGGTGTTTCAGTCCCTGACTGAAAGGGCACCGGGATCTGTGTGATTTCCCATGCAGCGACCTGCTGTGCCAGCTCACAGTTCACCTCCTGGGAATCTCCTGGCCTGGCTCACTGTCCAAATCCCGTTTAATCAGATGAATATGCTAATCTGCCCTCCCAAATCTCAAATTGCTGGTTTAACAGGGCACCCAGACTGGTGCATTTTGTGTGGTGTACCGCTGTGCTGCAGTGCCGGCCGTTTGGCCGCGCTAGCGGAGACTGCTGCGCTGGGTCCCATTTCTCTCCTACACCTGGGAATTTCCCCATTCTGTGGGCAACGAAGATCTGTCTGGAAATGCAGTGTGAACTCACCCTCTGCGTCTTGACTGAGAGCTACAATCCTGAGTTGCTTCTATAGCGCCATCTTCCCCCGTCTCACCCAAAAGTGTGCATTTTAAGAGAAGTATTGCAATAGCTCTTAATTGTGGGAGAAAGAAATTCTGGTCTTTTAAGAAAAAAAGGAATTTATTGTAATGATCTTGCATTGATTTAAGAATCTCAGAGGAAGATGGCGAAGGTGCTCACAAGCTCTGCAGGCAGAAACAATGCTTAAAGTAATCCAGCAGAAATGGACTACTTGGAACACCAACATCATCATTACTGATATACGCACTAAGTACTTCAGTTTGTACTGCCACTATCACCAGTACTGGATTCTGGACACAGCCATAACACCACTCTCATGGCTGTCCTGAAAACTTTATCTCACTGCAACCACAGCTGCCAGAGGGTTCTCCAGTTCTCCATGCTCTATGTTACTAGCTTGCAACTTACAGATGCATTTGATTAGCAGAACTAGGTCACATACTCACACTCTCAATATGAGGAAGTCTGGGAAAGAAATAATGTAGCATCTTCAGCCTCTCTTCCATTCTTTAAAGCCTTGTCATCATCTGCATTGAGGCTAAGTTTCATGGATTCCAGACGTTGCAAAGGGGAAAGAAAATGAAACACGGAAGAAACAGGTCTGGAGATCTTAAGTCACAGAGCTGGAAGTGGCACACATGACATTTGTTCAAATTCCTTTGAGAAGAAATTAACGTAGTCACAACTAACGTCAAAAAAGACCAGGAAATTGTGTATGTCTGGGAACCTCTATGTCAACTTGCAATTCTATTTCTATGAAGGAAGAAGATAATGGATTTTGGTGGACGGTGAGCAGTCTCTGCTACAGTCAAGTATGTGAAGGTGGCTAACAAGATAAATTTAAGAGCCATTGAACATCAAAATTTATGAGATGAGGAATTCTTCAAACATAGGAAGAAGGCTTAGATACTGCGCAGGCAAAAACAATCATAAATATCTAAGCAAAGAGCAGGATGTACTACCATATCTGTGTACAGTCCTGCATGATCACCTTCATGAGCTCCTCTTCTGCATGTTGCTGCCTCCTCCTTTGCTCTCTTTTCTGATCTGAACACACACTCTTGTGATCTCATCCACTCTCATAGTTCAGTGGCTCTTAAATATACCTCATTAGCCACCTTCACATACTTGACTGTAGCAGAGACTGCTCACTGTCCACCAAAATCTATTATCTTCTTCCTTCATAGAAATAGAATTGCAAGTTGACGTAGAGGTTCCCAGACATACACAATTTCCCAGTCTTTTTTGATGTTAGTTGTAATCACGTTAATTTCTCCTCCAAAGGAATGTGAACAAATGTCATGTGTGCCACTTCCAGCTCTGCGACTTAAGATGTCCAGATCTGTTTCTTCTATATTTCATTTTCCTTTCCCCTTTGCAGCCTCTGGAATCTATGGAACTTAGCCTCAGTGCAGATGATGACAAGGCTTTAAAGCATGGAAGAGCACCTAGGAACCTGGGTTACTGAATAAGAAGCAGAGCTGCCCACCAACCTGGAATGCTGACCTTGAACTAAAGTGTGGGAGGCTGTATTTAAAGGCCTATCTCAGGTAAGGTACTGGATTATTGTTAGTTATCTTTACCTTTTTAAAGCTGTTTAGTCTTATCCTAACACACACGCACATACACATGCACACACACACTAACAAATTTACCATCTCTCAATAAAATCAGTTATGTACCCAACTGGGTACAAACCTTGGATTGACCTAGATTCCTCTTTCTCTCTTGCTCTCCAAATTCAACAGAACACTAAATTATGTTATTTATACTGCACTCAACTATTTCTTTCTTTAAATCTAAAGCTACCACTTCAGTTTGGGCTCTGAGCTTATTGTTCCCAGTGTGCCTTTGTTTAGTTGCCCTCTCTGCATCGAATGTCTTCTCTCTCTCTTTCTGTTTTTAGAAATGGAATCTCTCTGTGTTATCCAGGCTGGACTTGAACTCTTGGGCTCAACCAATCCTCCCACCATGGCCTTCCAAAGTGCTGGGATTACAGGCATGAGCCACTGCTCCTCATTTGCTCTCTCTTTTTCTCTAGCTTTTAAAAAAATGTTAACTTAATTTTAAGTCCTGGGATGTGCAGGTTTGATAGATACATAAGTGTGTGCCATGGTGGTTTGCTGCACCTATCAACCCACCTCTAGCTATTTTTACTCATCTTTCAGGTCTCAACTTAGTTCCTATCTTCAACAAGGTTCCCCAATGATACACAAATGTTCTTCCTCTATGATCCACTAGGACACAGTGGCTATCTCTAGCTTAGCAGTTACCCTAAAACATTGAAATTAATTATACATATGAATAGGTAGACTGTGAAAACCTTGAGGCAGAGATTGCATCTGTTGATAGAATGACTATACTCCACTATTCAGATGTATAAAGAAATGATTACAACTTTACTCCCTTGCTATATCAGCCTTGCTGCTTGCCTGACACTGAGCTCCCTACAGGAGATTGCAGGAAATGCAGATACCTTTTATTGTGCCTGAGGGCAAAGACAGACTCAGAGAGCAGTACTTTTGCCTGTTTCTTTACCTTAATCTCTCCCTTAGCTGCTACTAATTAATTATCTACAAAACAGTTTGAAATCTTTCCAATCTTCCAAAAAAGCAAGGAGTAAGCTACTTCTCTCTGGGACTGTTCCATTTTTTTTTCTGGGGATTCTAACCATATTTCCAGGGTTTTGGTACAGGAAAGAGTTACACTCTTTTCAGACTTTCTTTTCTGTGTGGATGGAACCCTCCTTGCATTCTCTCTACATTATGACTTTAAATTAATTCTAAGATCCGGAATCATATCCAGCAAGTTTCTTCATATATAAAAATAAAATGTGCAAAGAAAATTTGAAATTTACAATTCTTCTTCTCACACAACAAATACTGGATTTCAATATTATTATCCTGATATGAATTCAAAAACTCTAATTTGGATGTTCAAAGATGACTCCTTTGCATATCTACCCTACTGCTAATGTTCCTAGAGAAAAAGATATCTCTGACAGAAGAGCAGTTCTCTCATTGGAGGAAAGTACACAAAAACATTTTTCTTAGGTTAATTCCCAAGAGACAGAATCTGAGGTGGAGAATTGTGTGCAGGAAGTTGACTAGGGAGTGGTCTCAGCCACAATCTCATAGAGGAAATTGGGAAAGCAGAGGGAGAAGTCGAATTGCTGTTCAGGTGCAATTAACCCTTTAATTGCACCATGTGTGCTCTGGAGCAAGCAGAGAACTGATGAGAATGGCTTTAAATTTTCATAGGCCAAGTGTGGTAGATTATCTTTTCCAAGATGGCCCTAGCAATATTTCCCATTCTACATGCTCTTTTGCAATGTTACCTCCCTCACTCTGCCATCAGGAGATGAGATCTGTTTCCCATACCCTTGAATCTGGCTGGATAACCTGAAGCAGAAGTGATGCAGTATAACATCTAAGCCTGGGCCTAAAGAGATCCCTGCTTCTGACTTCAATATTGAGATAGTTCTTGGAAGCCAGCTACCATGCAAGAAATCATTCTACCATGAGACCACCATTTTGTGAGGAAGCCCAAGCTACACATATGAAGAGAAACAGGATACAAGAGAAGCACAAAAATACAATGTATAAATATGCAAATAAAGCCTTCTTGGACCTCTAAGAAACTAACTTAGTTCAGTTGACTGAGCGACCTGGCCAATGTCACCACTAAAGCCTGCTTGAATTCTTGACCCATAGAATCATGAGCACATAAAATGGTGGTTGTTTTAAGTCACTACATTTTGATATAGTTTGTTACACCACAATAGACATGGATGAAGAACTCAGCATCATAATTTTTTCAGATCTTTAGAGCATGTCCCACTGACATCTAGATTTCATTGTCTTAAACAGCCATCCATGCAGAAGACTTTCCAATTATTCCAACTTTCTACACATAGGAAACAGTCAAGTTGGACTCCTGCTATAACAGTTAAAAGACTGTAATCTCCCACTTCATTCACCCTTAGTCTTACTTGATTCTGCCTATCACTTCCTTTCCTAGACTTCTGAAGCTAAAGACCACTCAAATTTCAGTAGAAACCATGACTTTTAAATCGGAACAATTTCATTTCCTTGAGAAGAAATTTCTGAGTTCTGAAGCCAGTCCCCTGAGAAAATGCTGATGGAAAACAGCATCCTAAAGCATTAGGATTCCTGTCCTGATTACAACAAAAGACTCATGGGATTTCCATGAGACAGCCACTCCTGGAAACGGTTCTATAATTGGGATAAAAGGCAAAAGGAAAATGAAATTCAGATCAATTCCTTGGGTTCTTCCTGTTTATCCTTATTCTAAATTTTCACATAACAAGATGAAGTAAGAGTTCAGTCTGCTATTCTAGCATTCACTGTTTCCTTGCCTCTGGTATCCAAGTTTTCAAACCCTGATGTAGTGCATAGAAATAATAGAAAATTCTCATACTGTGCCTCTGGTTGGATGGAATCATCCTATGTCAATACTATGTAATGCAGCTTCCAGGGAGTCAACTGACTTGTCTGATTTTGCAAAGTCATCACCATTAATCATGGCAGAATTTTTTTATAGAGACCATGGTGGCTATTAAATTGTCTTATTCTGTTTCTGCTGCTACTATAAAACATATGAGACCAGATAATTTGTTATAACAACTTATTTCTTACAGTTCTGGACATAGGAAGTCCAAGATCAAGGTCCCTGCAGATTCAAGATATGGTGAGGTAAGGCATTCCTGTTGCATCTTCACATGGCAGAGGGGGCAAATGGACAGAAGAGATGAATGCTGTGTCTTCATATTTTGGAAGGGAGAAGGGCAAAAAGGACCTAGTTAGTTCCCTCCAGCTTTTTATAAGGTCACTAATTCCATTTACAATCATGACTTAATCTCCTCCAAAAGGCTCTATCTCTTTATATTATAATTCATATCATCACATTGGCAATTACGTTTCAACATATGAATTTTGAAGGACACATTTAGATCATAGCACAGATTGTAATTATGGAAAATAATAGAAAACAACAAATTATGTTGTCATACTCCTCCTACAGCCTCATTTCATTAAATTGTTGAACTCTGACCTTGTAACCTGCAAAAACAGCATCTCCATAGGCTTCGACCTAATACAAATAATAAAACTAAAGCGTATAACAAATCGAGTGACTGCCCAAAGGTAACCCAACTAGTTGGACAGTGGCAGGGCTGCTATTAGAATCCAGTGTTCACTTGACACTCCCTATGATGATTCCTTTTACACTCTGCTACCTCTTATTATCAATCAACATTTTAATGATGTTAGGTGGAAAAAGCTCAGGATTTGGAGACCTTGATAAATTCAGAATACAGTGTTCCAAGTCATTGAAGTTCCATGAGCCATTTATTCTTTACCTGTAGAATGGAAATAGTAAATTCAAAATCAAGGAGGCTGCATATAAAGCATCTATTATTCATGCAGAGCCTGTGAATAAGTAGGTTGGGCTGCCACATATGTAGAGAGTTCTTTGACCTCCCAGAGGAAGTCCCTGAAAGACTCCATTCAGCACCCTTCAATCTGACATCCTCATCTCCCTTGTTTGGTTACTTTTGGGAATGTAAAGTGTTGTATATTGAGAAGACCTCTTACTTATTTAAATATCTTTACCTGGTAGGGGGTTTGCATCTTTCCTTTTGGTGAGTTTAGTTAATGAAACTAGTTAGAACAACCAACTATCATTCTACTCAGAAAGTTGGTTTGATTCTATTGAAGTCTTGAAGGAAAAATGAGAGATCTATATTCAAATAATGACTCTTCATTATTAATGTCATCAGTCATAGTTTGAATAATAGAAAAATTAACAAGTAGACATATTAAGAAAGGTCTCATGGAAGAAAAAATATGTGAACAAAGTTTTAAAAGTTAGCATTTGACCTTGCCAATATACAACAAAACAAGGTAAAATGTAATGAGACTTTGAGGATTCATAGGGAAATATTTCTCAGATAAGATTCTTCATTTGCAAGAAAGAGGAAACAACTCTGGTTACTTAAGCAATAAAGGGGATGTATTAAGGGGATAACAAGCAGCTCATGAAATGGACAAGAGCCTGGAAACCCAAGTTTGGATGCCAGGGAGGAATCAGCACCAGATGCAAGAGCAACTCTGGCTATAGAGACCGCATTGTTTTTTTCTATTCATGTGTCTTTTTGTGGGTCTAAGGGTGAGGGAATTAATGGGACAAGTCTAGATCAAGTCCACAGAGAATAAAGCTACCAATTTAGAGCTGCACCAGAACTGTACAGGATAGATAATTCTACCAAAAGAAAATCAGGTTGTTTTCAGGAAGAAGAATACATGTTGAACAGACGTATGAACCAGTAAGTGTCCACCCTAGAGTAGAACACAAGACCAGGTGGTTTGAGTAGGAAGGAAAAGAAATTCATTGAAGACTTTCTTTGTGCTAGGTACTGTGGTATTTCCTACTTTCTATCATTTAATTTTCAAAACAACCCTGAAAATCAATTATTTTCACCTTTTGCTAATGAGAAAACAAGCCAGGTTAAGGAAATTGCTTAGGTTTGTATGGCCAATAAGCATTTGGGCTGGGATTTGCATTTGTGCTTTTTTAAAATGAGAGACAAGGCAAAGTCAGTAGTGCTGCTAGCCTTTAGGAGGAGCAGGCTAGCTTAGATGTCATAGCAGGAGGACTGGCAGAGTTGTGGGTCCTGCAGAGGAGAATAGAAAGAGAACAGAGGAGAGAGAGCAGTGAAAAGATCAGCAAGCGGGTACCAAGACAGAACTGGAGAATAACAGAGGAAGGATGAAAGCTATAAAAATCTCCCCACAGGCTAGTGATTAGTCTTACTTTACTTTTTTAAAATAAATGAATAATAAAAACAAACACAAGTACACTGACCTCCAGGTTGGCAGGACAGGAGATGGGGCAGAGGGACAGAAATAAAGGATGAAAAGGGTATGAAGCAGGAAGGAAGCTGAGTGTTGGAGTTGGTCCAGTGTCCAAATGTCAGTAATTTTTATAAATGGACAGATGCTTCTTTTTCCAATAATTTAGCACTAAAAATGTTTATTGAACACTTCCTATAGAAACTACAGTAACAAAGAAAGAGAGTAGTGTAAACTGAGATTTGTGAAACAGGCAGGAAATCAAGTAGGCCTGGCGGCCATGGGAAGGAGACCTGCTGTCATTAACTTTAAGAACAACTTGGAGCTATTGAAAGATTTCAAAGATGGGAGTGACATAATCTCGTTTATACTTCATCAAAATTACTCTGGCTACAGGGTAGCAAATAGACTGAATGGAAAAGAATGGCAGCAAGATATCCACTTATTTCTATGGAGTCACTTCCTGAGTGAAGGAGAAAACCTTCCTTAATTGAATTTAGTCCCTATGACGTTAGCCTTTGCAAGTGTTCAGGGGAGAATTGTGCAGTGAGCTCTCTGGACCTAGTGCCTGCTATGGTTTGGATGTCTGTCCCCTTCTAAACCTTAAGTTGAAATTTGATATTCAAGGTTGGGTCTCCCAGGAGGCATTTGGGTCATGGGGGCAGATCCTTCATGAATAGATTAATGCCTTTTCTTAGGGGCTCATTTTGTTAGTTCTTTGTTTGTTTTGAGACAGAGTCTCACTTCTTACCCAGGCAGGAGTGCAGTGGTGTGATCCTGGCTCACTGTTAGCTCTGCTTCCCAGGTTCAAGCAATTGTCATGCCTCAGACTCTCAAATAGCTGAGATTATAGGCAGACATCACCACGCCCAGCTAATTTTTGTGGTTTTAGTAGAGACAAAGTTTCATCATGTTGGTTAGGGTGGTCTTGAATTCCTGACCTCAAGTAATCTGCCTACTTCAGTTTCCCAAAGTGCTGGGACGGTAGGTGTGAGCCACTGTGCCTGGCCTCATTCTGTTTGTTTCCGCAAGAGCTGGTTGTTAAAAATAGTTTGGTGCCTCCCACCCCCTCACTTGCTTCCTGTCTTGCCATGTGATCTCTGCACACACTGGATCCCTTTCACCTTCCACCATGAGCAGTAGCAGTTTGAGGCCCTCACTGGGTGCTGAATCTTGAACTTTCCAGGCATCAGAATTGTGAGTGAAATAATTACTCAGCCTCAGGCATTTCTTTTTAGCAACACAAAATAGACTCATATAAATCCCTTCCCGGCCTGTATTAATACTCTTAATTCCTCATTTCCCATTTATATTGTTGAATAAAGAGCCTCCACTTTCTTTTTTTCTTTTTTGTGGTGTAGCATTTAGTCACCTGACTAGGAAGACACTTAAACAAATTCAATAACTGATGACATTCTAAACAGTGATCTTTCCCCTGTAGGAGGGATGTTCACATTTTAAAAGGTGCAATCCATTGAAAAAACAAGAGCGTTAATGGTCAATTTTCAGTCTTGAGTCACTGAGGGGGCTATCAAGGTGTTTGAGGTTGGTGAATTGGAACACTACTCAAATCTATCACCAAGTCTGAAATATGTAGGCCTACATTTGGACTCCAGTGAAAGGTTACTTTTGACGTCAAAAAGCATGTCTTCGTATAATTGACAAAACCAAAGGTCTTACAGGTTAGCACATGGACCAGTCCATTAGGCACAGACTGCACAACAGACACAGAGACTCACTCATCCCACCATCCCCCTGCCACTTTGTTGGAGCTCATATCAGGGCCTGAAATTAAATTTGGCATCAATTTTAAACTCTTCATTGAGGGACCTAACATCCATTTTAGTCATAAACCTCCCATTTATGACCTGGACCTTTATGATTCAGGGTACACCTGAGTGTTGTAAATGTTTTTCAGACTTTTTGCTCATGCTTTCTTTTCTGTATAAAGAATCATATTATTTAAGTGGTTTGAAATTTTTGGAGTTTTTCCGGGTGTCTTAGTCTGTGTAGACTGCTATAACAAAATAAACCGAGTGGCTTATAAACAATGGAAATTAATTTCTCCTGGTTTTAGAGGCTGGGAAGTCTAAGATTAAGGTGCCAACAGGCTCAGTGTCTGATGAGGGCTTTCTGACTCATAGCACCTTCTAGCTATGTCCTCAGATGGTGAAAGGGGCAAAGCAGCTCTCTGAAGCCTTTTATATTTTTTAATATAAACTTTCTTTGAATGGAACTATTTCTTTTTTAAAAAGTTAATTTTATTATGTTCATTTAAGTCATACGACATGATGTTGCAGGATACATATATAGTAAGATGGTTACTACAGGGGCCAGATTAACATATCCATCTTCTCACTTTGTTACCCATTTTGCTTTTCTGGGGCCTCTTTTATAAGGGCACTAATTCCATTGATGAGGGCGCTCTTCACTAAAAACCTAATCACCTCCTAAAGGCTCCAGATCCTAATACCATCACTTTGGGGATTAAGATTTCAACATGTGTATTGTAAGTAACTCAGGAATGGAAAACCAAACATATGTTCTCACTGATATGTGGGAGCCGAACTATGAGGATGCAAAGGCATAAGACTGATACAATGGACACTGGGGACTTGGGAAGAAGAATGGGAGGGGGCAAGGGATAAAAGACTACAAATTTGGTGCAATTTGTATACTGCTGGGTGAGAGGTGCACCAAAATCTCACAAATCACCACTAAAGAACTTGCTTCTGTAATACCACCTGTATCCTGATGTCCTATGGAAAAATTTAAAAAATAAACATTGACACATAGAAAAGGTTAAAAACATAGCAAAATAAAAAAGATTTCAACATACGTATTTTGGGAAAACAAAACATTCAGATCATACAATGAGTCTAGAGAGGCAATAATGTTTAAGTGTCGGAAAGATAATAACAGGATGCACAGCACTGGGATCTAAACAGTGTGAGCCTTCGTGCTGTGCTCTGAGCGCTTTTAAATATGTTATACCTTGTATTTCTCAGTACAGCTCTAAGAGACAGGGGCATTAACATTTCCAAATAATAAATAAGGAAATATAGCTAACTGACTTGAAGGCATTCAGCTCATAAGGGCAGCACACATGAAAGGTAAAGTGCATTGGATGGAACCTCAAATGGTGCATCTCTGCTGCTTACCAATTAAGTGACTGATATGGTTTGTTGCTGTCCCCACCCAAATCTCATATTATAGTTCCTATAATCCCCACATGTGGTGGGAGGAACCCAGTGGGAGGTAGCTGACATGGAGGCTGTTTTCCCCATGCCATTCTCGTGATAGTGAGTAAATTCTTCTAAGAGCTGATGGATGTATAAGGGGCTTCCCCCCTCACCCAGTTCTCATTCTTCTCCTTATTGCCACCATGTGAAGAAGGACGTGTTTGCTTCTCCTTCTGCCATGATTGTCAGTTTCCTGAGGTCTCTACAGCTCTGCAGAACTGTAAGTCAATTAAACCTCTTTCCTTTATAATTTATCCAGTGTCAGGCAGTTCTTTATAGCAGCATCAGAATGGACTAATACAGTTTCCTTGGCCAAGTTATTGAAACACACTCTTGTTTCTTTGGTTGCCTTATATGTGATATAGAAATAATGCCAGTATTTCACATATACACCATAGAATACCATGAAGCCATAAAAAAGAATGAATTCTGGCCGGGCGCAGTGGCTCAAGCCTGTTATCCCAGCACTTTGGGAGTCCGAGGTGGGTGGATCACGAGGTCAAGAGATTGAGACCATCCTGGTCAACATGGTGAAAACCCGTCTCTACTAAAAGTACAAAAAATTAGCTGGGCATGGTGACGCGTGCCTGTAATCCCCGCTACTCAGGAGGCTGAGGCAGGAGAATTGCCTGAACCCAGGACTTGGAGGTTGCAGTGAGCCAAGATCGCGCCATTGCACTCCAGCCTGGGTAACAAGAGCGAAACTCCATCTCAAAAAAAAAAAAGAATGAATTCATGTCCTTTGCAGGGACATGGATGAACTGGAAGCCTTTGTTCTCAGCAAACTAATACAGGAGCAGAAATCCAAACACCACATGTACCCATTCATAAGTGGGAGTTGAACAATGAGAACACATGGACACAGGGAGGGGAACATCACACACTGGGACCTGTCAGGGAGTGGGGGGCAGGGGAGAGCATTAGGACAAGCACCTAATGCATGTGGGGCTTAAAACCTAAATGACAGATTGATAGGTGCAGAAAACCACCATGGCATATGTATACCTATATAACAAACCTGCATTTTCTGCACATGTATCCCGGAACTTAAAGTAAAATTAAATAAAAGCAAGCAGGAAAGCAAGAGGAAGAAAAAAAAGAAAGCATGCCAGTATTCTCCTGTAGGGTTGTTTTAAGGCTTAACTAAAGAAGTGATTTTATTGTCTCCCTGTCTTCTGTAACCTGTTCTTCTACTGTCTACTGAGCTCCCCAGTGGCCCCACAACTAGAACTTTGGTGCCCACTGAGCCTGTCCTCTTTGAGCCACGCCCAAATCTTTAGCATTGCTCACTTCTTCCTGACATGGTCAAACTCCGAAGCTCTCTTCCCTCGTGTCCCTTTCACGCAAAGAACATCCATTGAAAAACAACTATAACAAATTAATAACAAACAAATTTGTTTTACCATCTCTCTCTGCAACAAGGAAATGCATACATGATGGTAGATGTGCAGACACCATGACTTTTTCCTAAGGAAGAGTAGGGGCCTTCCCAGTTTCACAGATTACACACAATAGGTAATCACCAACTCTGTACTTGGGTGAGATTAGCCCATTTAAGCAACTAATTGCAACAAGGAGTGATGGGAGCCCTAAGCCAAGGGCAGGTGTTTGCGATACGGGCTGCAAAATAGAATCACCTGGAA
>CM052649.1:98933860-98954741 GCA_028533165.1 Leontopithecus rosalia | reverse complement strand
TTGTGTATCCTTGCATGTGAGATGGGTTTCCTGGATACAGCACACTGATGGGTTTTGGCTTTTTATCAAATTTGCCAGTCTGTGTCTTTTTATTGGTGCATTTAGCCCTTTTACATTTAGGGTTAATGTTGTTATGTGTGAATTTGATACTGTCATTTTGATGCTAGCTGGCTGTTTTCCCCATTAGCTGATGCAGATTCTTCATTTTGTTGATGCTCTTTAGCATTTGGTATGCTTTTGGAATGGCTGGGGCTGGTTGTTCCTTTCTATGTGTAGTGCCTCTTTCAGGAGCTCTTGTAAAGCAGGCCTGGTGGTGACAAAGTCTCTGAATACTTGCTTGTTCACAAAGGGTTTTATTTTTCCTTCACTTATGAAGCTCAGTTTGGCTGGATATGAAATTCTGGGTTGAAAGTTCTTTTCTTTAAGGATGTTGAATATTGGCCCCCACTCTCTTCTGGCTTGTAGGGTTTCTGCCAAGAGATCTGCTATGAGTCTGATGGGCTTCCCTTTGTGGGTGACTTGACCTTTCTCTCTGGTTGCCCTTAGCATTTTCTCCTTCATTTCAACCCTGGTGAATCTGACAATTATATGCCTTGGGGTTGCTCTTCTTGAGCATTATCTTTATGGTGTTCTCTGTATTTCCTAGACTTGAATATTGGCCTGCCTTGCTAGGTTGGGGAAATTTTCCTGGATAGTATCCTGATATTTTCCAGCTTGGATTCATTCTCTTAATCCCATTCAGGTACACCTATCAAACGTAGATTAGGTCTCTTCACATAGTCCCACATTTCTTAGAGACTTTGTTCATTCCGTTTTGTGCTTTTTTCTCTAATCTTGACTTCTCGTTTTATTTCATTGAGTTGATCTTCGACCTCTGATATCCTTTCTTCTGCTTGGTCAATTTGGCTGTTGAAACTTGTGTATGCTTTGCGAAGTTCTCATGTTGTGTTTTTCAGCTCCATCAATTCACTCATATTCCTCTCTAAGTTGTCCACTCTTGTTATTATATCCTCAAATCTATTTTCAAGGTTCTTAGTTTCTTTGCATTGAGTTAGAACGTGTTCTTTTAGTTCACGGAAGTTTTTCATTACCCACCTTCTGAAGTCCGATTCTGTCATTTCATCACACTCATTCTCCATCCAGCTTTGTTCCCTTGCTGGTGAGGGGTTGTGGTCCCTTGTAGGAGGCAAGGTGTTCTGGTTTCAGATGTTTTCCTCCTTTTTGCGCTGGTTTCTTCCCATCTTTGTGGATTTATCCTCCTGTAGTCTGAGTAGTTGCTGACTTTCCAATTGGGTCTCTGAGTGGACGTCCAGATTGTTGATGATGAAGTATTTCTGTTTCTTAGTTTTCCTTCTAACAGTCTAGCCCCTCTGCTGTAGGACTGCTGAGGTCCACTCCAGGCCCTGCTTGCCTGGGAATCACCTGTAGCAGCTGCGGAACAGTGAGGGTTGCTACCAGTTTCTTCTTCTGCTATCTTTGTCCCATAATGATGCCTGCCAAATGTCAGTCTGATCAGTCCTTTGTGAGGTGACTCTTTGGATATAGGGTGGTCAGTGAGCTGCTTGAGGAGACAGTCTGTACTTTAGAGGAGCTCAAGTGCTGAGCTGTGAGCTCCGTTGTTCATTCAGGGCTGCTAGGCAGGTACATTTAAGTCTGCTGCAGCAGAAAAAAAGCCCCTTTTTTTCCTCAGATGCTCTGTCTCGGTGAGTTAGGGCTTTATTTATGAGTATCCGTTGCACTGTCCTGCCCAGCAAGGAGGCAGTCTAGTCACTGCCTGCCTGCAGAGGCTATGCTGAGCTGCTCTGGGCTCCGCCCTGCTGCTGTGGGCTCTGCCCTGTTGCCATGGGCTCTGCCCTGCTGCCATGGGCTCCGCCCTCCTGCCATGTGTAATTCCCTGTAGTCCTGTTTATATGGGTGTGGTTAGAACTGCCGTGGTGATGGTGGCCCACCTCGGTAATGGTGGACTTTCTCTGTTATGGCAGGTTGTCTCTGCAATGGCGGGTTGCCTCGGCAATGGCAGGCTGCATCAGCAATGGCAGAGTACCTCCGTAGGGGTGGAGTGCCTCGGTAATGGCAGGCGCCCCCCCACCCCCACCGAGCTTCACTGTCCTGGGTTCAGCTGTGCTTGCCATGAAACTCTCAATACCGAGCGTTTCCAATTGCTGTTTAGTTTGTTTTTGTCGGGGTGGGACCCACCGAGCCTGATCACCTGGCTCCCTGCCTCAGAGCCCTTTTTATTTTAAGTTGAATGGTTGACTCTCTCCCAGGTGTTCCAGTCACCTGCTGAAAGGGCGCCGGGATCTGTGTGATTTCCCATGTGGCGACCCACTGTGCCAGCTGAAACAACAGCGCTGCCCGGGAATCTCCTGGCCTGGCTTACTGTTTAAGTCCCGTTTAATCAGATGAATGTGCTAATCTGTCTTCCCAAATCTCAAATTGCCAGTTTAACAGGGCAACCAGACCAGTGTATTTTGTACAGAGTGCTGCTGAGCTGCAGCACCGGCCGAAACAGCCGCGCCGGCCAAAACAGCCATGCTGGCATCCTGTGGGGCTCCTACACCTGGGAATCTCCTGGTCTGTGGGCAATAAAGATCCGTCTGGGAATGTGGCGTCCACTCACTCTCTGCGCTTTCACTGGGAATTGCAATCCTGAGTTGCTCCTATAGTGCCATCTTTTCCTCCTTAATAGTTGCATTTTAGTAAATGATACAGTGGTCAAGGTGGAAGGGCACTTAGAACTCATTAGAATGAAGCATACTGTACTCCAGTGGCCCTGTGTACTGGATAATTGGATAGTCTGCCAACAAATATAACAAAACCACTTCTTTTAGAAACAATATGTAATGGTCACTCAATAGCTTTCAAAATACATTTTTGTATTATAGCACTGCACAACCTATTCTAAAAGTGATCTGACATCATCATTCCTGCAAGACTTGCTTTGGAGAGAGGAAGCTTGCTTGGGACAGTTGTATAATATGGAAGTTTTAAGTACCTCAGGAAGAAAGAGCCATGTAAATATATGTAATAAACTGATGCATATGTAAAATTTTCTTGGCCTTTATCCTACAAAAAAATCAAATATTTTAATATGAATTTTCTGACTGTAAAATTAGGGACTGTTCTTTATACTATGGCCTAATTTTAAAGGCCCAAAATAATATTTTTTAAGTGTGCCCTTATGCTGAAGTGCCAGTGTATGCATGTTATACTTGATTTGGCTGTAAACTATATTTCAAAGTAAATCCCAGTGTAATAAGTTTTATAACCTAAAAGATTTAGGCTGCTGAAATATTATTTTTAAGAGATATAAAGTGCAGTGGAGGACTATGGTTTTTGCTTCTCTAAGCCAGAGAAGAACTACTACGGGGTTCTTCCAACCCTGAAGATTTGTTTTGGCTTGTACCAAGACTTGTAACCTCTGATATAAAGATAGTTTAGTCTGCGGTGCCAGTGGTGTTTGTTTTTTGTTTAGTCAAGAGTAAATTAACCTAGGGGACCACTTATGCAAAATATGTAAACTCTTGCATAATACATTGATAACATGTTTTACCAACTTCAAGGGTAAATGCTAAATATAAGTTAACCAAAGAGCAAGTTAAAAG
Source organism: Leontopithecus rosalia (assembly GCA_028533165.1). Classification (NCBI taxonomy): domain Eukaryota; kingdom Metazoa; phylum Chordata; class Mammalia; order Primates; family Cebidae; genus Leontopithecus; species Leontopithecus rosalia. The sequence continues at coordinate 98,951,136 of CM052649.1, read as the reverse complement.
TAAAAAAGGATGAGGGTCCATTTAAAATTTCTAATTGTTAATGCCCTGTTTTCTAATTTGTCATCTTTTGTGATGTTTATAAGGAGACAGCTAAGTTGTATTTATCCAAATAAATTCAGATGAATTAATATTGCCTAAGTTAAATATTAATATTCTAAAGACAAGTTTATATAGTGCTTAATTTATATAACATGAATTTAAAGCATAAAATTAATAAAATTGTTTCACCCTCCCCCAAAGAAAAGAAATATCAAACATCATGTGATCAATCAGTAAAGAAATAACAGAACCCACATTTCACCCACAGAAATGACTTGTGGGAGCTGTGTAGTCCTAAAAGCTTGTCCTCTCTGCATCTTGCCATTTAGGATTTTTGATGCCCTGATAAAGAATATTTGTTAAGAAAAATTATCCAAGTTTGGAAATAAGGAAAAAATATTACTGCATGTCTTTCAAAAGTTACACTAGAACATTAGCTAAGAAGCCACATTGTCTGACGAGAGTCATCTGATGATGTAAGGGAAGGTTACTTTGAATGATTATTTACATTTGACTAAGGCCCTGATTCTGTAAAGTTATTTGTTAGCTTGTAGAAGATTGAAAAGTTGTTAAAAACTGTATGCCAGTAGAGATACGAGTAATTTCTTTTCAGAAAAGATATCCCAAATTTTGATATTTATTGCTCTGTAGAACATTAACTAATTTTTATGTTTTAAAATAACTATTTATTAACAATGCAAACTTTTTGGTTTTATCCAAATATAAATTATGATATTCTTAGTTAGTGGCAAAGCATCAAAGGTTTTATACCTAACTGAGCAATGGATTTGAGCAGTCTTTCTTTTAGTCTCTTGTACCCTCTTAAAACCAGCTTTCCTTTCCTAACATTCCTAATAGTTCCATCATTGAGTTAAAATATATTTTTAGTTTTCTTAAAATTATATTTTGTCATACTCTCTTTTTCTACCCTCATTTAAATTAAATTAGGAAATAGACAAAAGTTTAATAAAGGTGATATACTTAAAGATGACAAACTCAAAATATAGCCATGTGTTGTTTATTGACAGGGATATATTCTAAGAAATGCATTCTTAGGCAATTTTGTCATTGCATGCACATCATAGAGCATACTAACACAAACCTAGATGGTATAGCCTACTACAGTAAGACTTGAAATATCTGTGGAAAAATATAATTAAAAGACAAAAATAAATAATATAAACTTTATTTCTCAACATAAGCTCCATAAACTTCAAGATATTTTTGTAAGTGATGACAGTAGCCATTTGGTCTATTCCTACAGAACTGAGGGTCGTGAGAATTTAACCATGTCAACACAGCCCTTTCTACAGTATTAACTGAAGAAAAACGGGTGCCATTTAAAGATGTTTAAAATTAGGAAATAAAAGTCAGAAGGAGCTACATCAAGGCTATAAGGTAGATGTCTAATGGTTTCCCATGGAAACTCTTGAAAACTTTCCCTTGTTTGATAAGAAAAATGAACAGGGGCATTGTCATTGTTGGAGAAAGACTCTCTGGGGAAGCTTTCCTGCGTGTTTTTGTCCTATAGTTTTGGCTAATTTTCTCAAAACACTCTCATAATAACTGTCATCATTCTTTGGCCCTTCAGAAAGTCAACAAACAAAATGCCTTCAATATTTCAAAAAACTGTTTTCAAGACCTTTGCTCTCGACTGGTCTGCTTTTGTTTTGACCAGACCATTTTTCACCTCTTGGTAGCCATTGCTTTATTGTTCTTTATCTTCAAGATTGTACTGGTAAAGCCATGTTTCATTTACTGTTACAATTCTTCAAAGAAATGCTTTTATGAAGCATCTTCAAAGTGGAATTATTCCACTTATTTAAATTTTCATTGAAAGCTCTGCTCTTGTCTGCAGCTGATATGGACTTACTGATTTTGGTACCCATCAAGTGGAAAGTTTGCTCAGCTTTAATTTTTCAGTCAGAATTGTGTCACCTAAACCAATTGAGATGTCTTTGGTATTGGCTATTGTTTCTGCTGTTAATTGTCAGTCTTCTTCAATTAGAGAAATAACAAGATTAATTTTTTCCTTAAAAATCCAAGTAGCAGGTCTAGGCTATGCACTTCAACTTCAACATCATTGATGCTTAATGAGAAGTTTATGAATACAATGTCCCCAAAACATCAGCAGTTTACAAATGAATAAACCTTTTTAAAAAGGGAAGAGATGATGCTGAAGTTGCAGTGCATAGCCTAGACCTGCTACTTGGATTTTTAAGGAAAAAAATAATCTTGCTATTCTCTAATTGAAGAGGACTGACAATTAACAGCAGAAACAATAGCCAATACCACAGACATCTCAACTGGTTTAGGTGACACAATTCTGACTCTTTCACACACACACACACAGAATTTCTTATCATGGTGAATGACAATTACACAATCATCCATCCAGTACTACAAATAGAAACCCAGGAATTGACTTTAATAACCACTTCTCAACTATCACCGTCTATTTCTACTTCCTAAGTATCTTGTGTCTTGTATTTGGATATGTATCCAGTAGTGGGACTGCTGGGTATGGTACTGCTATTTTTAATTTTTTGAGAAATCTTTATACTGAGAAATCTTTATACTTAAATGAATGTTTTATTTAATTTTTAGATTTATAATTGACACATAATAATTATATATTTATGTAGTACAACCTGATATTTCAGTGCCTCCAGGATACTTAAGAGTTAGAAATAGACTTGGTGATAGTTGAGAGGTGGTTATTAAAGTCAGTATAATGATATACTATATTTCTATTACTATTTAGTTCAAAACACTTTCTATATTGTGTCTGTTAAATCCATTCAATGAATGTTTTATTTAATTTTTAAATTTTTAATTGACATGTAATAATTGTACATTTAGTACAACCTGATACTTCAGTACACGTATGCATAGTATAAAGAGCAAATTGGGGTAATTATCATATTCACCACTTCAAATATTTATCATTTCTTTGTGGTAGCAGCATTCAAAACTCTTCTAGCTATCCTGTAATATTCACTATATTGTTACTTGCCATAGACACTAATGCAAGACACTAATGAAAATGCAAAGAAAAGGGAATTTTTATACACTGCTTGTGAGAAGATAAGTTGGTACAGTTATTATGGAAAACAGTGTAAAGATTTCTCAAAAAATTAAAAATACAAGTACCATATCCAGCAATCCCATTACTGGATACATATCCAAAGAAAATGAAATCAGTATGTTGAAAAGACATTTGCACCCCCTGTTTATTGCAGCAGTCTTCACAATAGCCAAGATAAAAAAAATCAACTTAAATGCTCATCTGCAGGTTAATGGATAAAGAAAATGTGGCATATATATAAACAATGGAATACTATTCAGTCATAAAACAGAATGAAATCCTGTCATTTGTAGCAACATAGACAAACCGAGAGGACATAAGTTTGAAAATAAGCCAAGTACAGAGAGAGAAACCACATGAACTCACTCACATGTGGAATCTAAAGTTGATACCAAAGAAGTAGAAAGTAGAATAGTGGCCACCAGAGGCTGGGAGGAGAGGGGAAAGGGAGGACTGGAAGAGGTTGGCCAGTGAATATACTAACTTTAGATATTTTACTTTTCAGTTCTAGAATATTATTTTAGTCATTGTCAGGAAATTATAATTGTTCTGTTAAAATTCTCCACCTTTTCATCCAGTTAGTTCATATTTTCTTCAACTTCCTCCTAATAGTTTCAATTTATCTCTGGTTTCAAATGTCTTCAGGCAGGATCAGTCCTGTGTGTATTACAGGTCCCTCCCTTTGGCAAGCCTTTGGGATCTCAGCACAATGAGTTGTCAAGAACTCCCTCTCTGACTTACTACCCAGCCTTCAGATTCCTGGGCTACCATGCACTCTCACCACAAGTCTCCTGAGGGAGAATTGGTGGGCAGAACTTGGCCTCCAAACTCTCCAGATTTCCAGCTGGTCTCACTAACCCACATACAGACATTTAAAACTCCACTGACTGCACCTTACCCAGGAAGAGTCTCCCTGCTTGAATCAGGCCCAATTCTCACCATCCCACGCCTGACTCAGCAGTTGCCCCTGGGGAAGATAATGGCTACTGATTTTCATTCTCTAGGAAGCACTTTTCTCTTTGGAATAGGGTTCCTTTAGACTTCTTCCTATCCACAACATTTTGACGGCTTAAAAAATATGTTATTATATTATACTTTATTTTTTTTAGTTGTTTACAACTAAAACTGCAAGCCTCTTGTTATATGATCAATAGTATGTAGTGAAATGCTATAGTCAAATTCATAAACAGCCCTTGAATGCATCCAGTTTTCTCTGCCTCTACTCTACCACCTGATCCAAGCCACAACATCTTCCCCAAATTCCTCATTGATCTCCCTGCTTTTATTCTCATTTCACTGGTCTTGAATCTGTTCTGCATTCTGCAGTCATTGAACTCTTTAAATTGCATACCTAATGATAGCACCCTCTTAATGAACACTCTTCAATATCTTACGGATTTTGATAAAGATCAAAATCCTTAATGCGTGGTTTTGGGTGATAATGCTGTGTCAAAGTAGGTTCATCAACTATAACAAATATGCCACCCTGGTACACAGAGGAGATTGTGCCTGTTTGAGGGGAGGTTTTGTTTCTCATATATGCATATGGGAAATCTCTGTACTTCCTTCTCAATTTTGCTGTGAATCTAAAACTGCTCTAAAAATAAAATCCATTAAAAATATGTAAGTACATACAATCTGTCCACAAATAATTATTTTTACAGGCTATTTATCCTGACAGATGAGGTGATGGAAAGCCTGACTCATCAGTACTTTGCTCAGGCATTCTAGACTAGACCTGAGATTGACCTTCATTCTTCTTGCTGAATGAGTGTGGGGTCAACAGAGGGCACTCCAACCCCAACCCAGAATCCAACTTATCTTTACATTGCTTTAACAATTATTTTTTTTGCTGGGTGTGATGGCTCCTGTCTGTAATCCCAGCACTTTGAGAGGCCGAGGTGGGCGGTTCACCAGGTTGGGAGTTCAAGACCAGCATGACCAACATGGTGCAACCCTGTCTCTACTAAAAACGCAAAAGAAAAAAAAAAAGGCAGACTGACCAACATGGCGAAACCCCATCTCTACTAAAAATGAAAAAAAAAAGAAAAAACAATGAGAGAGAGAGAGAGAGAGAGAGAGAGAGAGAGAGAGAGAGAGAGAGAGAGAGAAAGACAATTATTTTATTAGCAACTTCGCTCATAAGTGACTTAATCAGTGGAGTTGGGACTGGGGTTGAGAGCAGTGAGACCACCTGGTGCCAGCCTTAAGTGGGAAGAGGCCAGAATTTGGGATGCTGTTTAGCAAGCTTATAGAAAAGAGTAGGGACACTGTCACAACTGTCACCTTCTTTTCGGAGATGGAGTCTTGCTCTGTCACCAGACTAGAGTGCAGTGATGTGATCTCTGCTCACTACTACAACCTCCGCCTCCTGGGTTCAAGCAATTCTTGTGCCTCAGCCTCTCAAGTAATTGGGATTACAGGCATGCGCCACCACACCCAGCTAATTTTTGTATTTTTAGTAGAGATGGGGTTTCACCATGTTGGCCAGAACGATCTCGATCTCCTGACCTCATGATCCACCAGCCTCAGCCTCCCAAAGTGCTGGGATTACTGGCATAAACCACTGTGCCTAGCCTCTTTTCTTTCTCTTAATTTAATATTTAAAATTTCAATTGTTATTTGAGTACAGGTCATTTTTGGTTATATGGATAAGTTCTTTAGTGGCAATTTAGTGTACCTTTAGTGAGATTTTAGTGTACTTGTCCCCTGAGCTGTGTACACTGTATCTGAAATGTAGTCTTTTATCCCTCTCTCCTTTTTCAACCTTCTCTAAGTCCCCAAAGTTTATTATATCATTCTTATGCTTTTTCATCCTCATAGCTTAGCTCTCACTTACAAGTGAGGACATACAATATTTAATTTTGCATTCCTGAGTTACTACTTCACTTAGAATAATTGCCTCCAGTTCTATTCAAGTTGCTGCAAAAGACTTTTTTATGGCTGTGTAATGTTTCATAATATACATTTTGCCCATTTTCTTTACCTACTTGTTAGTCAATAGACACTTAGGTTGGTTCCATATCTTTGCTATTGTGAATTGTGCTGCTATTCACATGTGGGTGCATGCGTCTTTTTCATATAATGACTTCTTTTCCTTCGGGTAGATACCCAGCAGTGGGATTGCAGGATCAAATGGTAGTTCTACTTTTAATTCTTTTTTTTTTTTTTTTGAGACGGAGTTTCGCTCTTGTTACCCAGGCTGGAGTGCAATGGTGCGATCTCGGCTCACCGCAACCTCCGCCTCCTGGGTTCCGGCAATTCTCCTGCCTCAGCCTCCCGAGTAACTGGGATTACAGGCACGTGCCACCATGCCCAGCTACTTTTTTCTATCTTTAGTAGAGACGGGGTTTCACCATTTCGACCAGGATGGTCTCAATCTCTTGACCTCGTGATCCACCCGCCTCGGCCTCCCAAAGTGCTGGGATTACAGGTGTCAGCCACCGCGCCCGGCCTACTTTTAATTCTTTAAGGAATCTCTATACTGTTTTCCATAGTGGTTTGTGGTTGGACCAATTTACATTCCCACCAGCAGTGTAAACTTGTTCCCTTTTCACAACATCCACACCGACATCTATTGTTTTTTATTTTTTAACTATAGCCATGACTGCAGGAGTAATGTAGTAGGTATTTCATTGCAGTTTTGATTTGCATTTCCCTGATGATTAATGATATTGAGCATTTTTTCACATGTTTTTTGGTTGCTTGTATATCTTATTTTGAGAAATGTCTTTTCATGTCCTTTGCCCACTTTTTGATGGGGTTGTTTCTTTCTTGTTGATTTGTTTGAAATTTTTGTAGATTCTGCCTACTAGTCCTTTGTTAGATACATAGTTTGCAAATAGTTTCTCCTACTCTGTGCATTGTCTGTTTACTCTGCTGATTATTTCTTTTGCTATGCAGAAGATTTTTGTTTAATTAGGTTTATTTATTCTTCTTTTTGTTGCATTTGCTTTTGGGGTCTTAGTCATGCCTAAGCCAATGTCCAGAAGAGATTTACTGATGCTACCTTCTAGAATTTTTATGGTTTCAGATCTTAGATTTAAGTCTTTGATCCATTTTCAGTTGATTTTTTGTATAAGGTGAGAGATGGGTATCCAGTTCTGTTCCACATGTAACTTGCCAGTTTCTTCATCACTCCTTATTGAATATGTCCTTTCCCCAATTTATGATTTGGTATGCTATGTTGAAGATCAGTTGGCTGTAAGTATTTTGCTTTATTCCTGGGTTCTCTCTTCTGTTCCATTGGTCTACATGCCTATTTTTATGCCATGCTGTTTTGGTAACTAAAGCCTTGTAGTATAATTTGAAGTCAGGTAATGTGATGCCTCCAGCTTTGTTCTTTTTGCTTAGTATTGCCTTGGCTATGTGGACTCCTTTTTGGTTCCATATGAATTTTAGGATGGTTTTTTTTCTAGTTTTGTGAAGACTTATGATGGTATTTTGATGAGAATTGGATTGAATCTATATATTGCTTTTGGCAATATGATCATTTTCACAATATTGATTATTCCCATCCGTGAGCATTGGATGTGTTTCCATTTGTTTGTCATCTGTAATTTCTTTCAGCAGTGTTTTGTAGTTTTCCTTGTAGAAATCTTTCATCTCCATGGTTAAGTATATTTCTAAGGTTTTCTTTTCTTGTTTTTTTTTTTTCTGTTGTAAAAGGGATTGAGTTCTTTATTTGATTCTCTGCTTGGTTGTTGTTGATGTATAGCAGTGATGCTAATTTGTGTACATTGACTTTTTGTCCTGAGACTTTACTAAATTCATTTATCAGATCTAGCAGCTTTCTGGATGATTCCTTATAGTTTCCTAGGTGTACAATCACATCAGCAGCAAACAGTGACAGTTTGACTTCCTCTTTTCTAATTTGGATGTACTTTCTTTCTTTCTCTTGCTTGATTGCTCTGGCTAGGACTTCCAGTACTATGTTGAAAAGAAGTGGTGAAAGTGGGTATCCTTGTCTTGTTCCAGTTCTTAGGGGAATGCTTTCAACTTTTCTCCATTCAGTATGTTGGCTGTGGGTTTGTCATATATGGCTGTGGCTACTTTGAGGTTAAGTCCCTTCTATGCCTATTTTGTTGAGGACTTTGATTGTAAAGGATGCTAGATTTCATCAAATGCTTTTTCTCCAGTTATTGAGATGATCATACGAGTTTTGTTTTAATGCTGCTTATGTGATTTATCACATTTATTGACTTGTGTAGGTTAAATTATTTCTGCGTCACTGGGATGAAGCCCACTTGGTCATGACGCATTATCTTTTTAGCGTGCTGTTGGATGGAGTTAGCTAGTATTTTGTTGAGGATTTTTGCCTCTCTGCTCACCAAGGATATTGGTCTGTAGTTTTCTTTTTTGTTATGGCCTTTGCTGGCTTTGGTATTAGGGTGATACTGGCTTCATAGCATGAATTAGGGAGGATTCCCTGTTTCCCTCTTTTGGAATAGTTTCAGTAAAATGGGTACCAATTCTTCTTTAAATGTCTGGTAGAATTCAGCTGTAAATCCATCTGCTCCTGGGCTTTTTTTTTTCACAGCGATTTATAAATTACTGATTCAATTTTGCTGCTTGTTATTGGTCTGTTCAGGGTTTCTATTTCTTCCTGATTTAATCTAGAAGGGTTGCTTATTACCAGAAATTTATCTATTTCCTCTAGATGTTCTAGTCGGCGCACATATAGGTGTTCATAGTAGATTTTAATGATCTTTTGTATTTCGGTGGTATTGGTTTTAATATGTCACCTTTTTTCTATGAGCCATGGTACTGCCAATTCTAGAAATATTGTTCAACACTTACAGCTACTTAGAGATGCTGAACCAGGTTCCTAAGCCAGAACAAGTGGGAGTATTTGTATCAGCTGTTTTATTTCACACTAAAATGTTTCACCATCGATAAGGTATACATCAAAATTTATTTAGTTTAAAGCATCCCATCTATAACATGCATGAAAACTATCTCTATAGATAGTGAATGGTGTAGGAGGAGTATTGGGCCTTATGAAATAGAAGACAGGATCTGTTGCCAGTGTAACGACAGGTTCTGCTTTCCCTTTCTTTCTAACAGTGTCTTAATTTTGTGTTTAAATAGTGGCCAGAGGTATCTTTCCTATGCCTCTTTGACTTCCTGCTTGAGAAGGTTCTCTGAGGTCTGATCTCTATAGCTGTGGCAGTCAGCTTGAGCCTGCAAAATGACAAACATAAGGAATAAAAAGCCTTGTTGTAAAAATGAAGCAGAGGAAGTAGGGGGAAAAGGCCCATGTCTTTCTCAGGACCATTGAATAATGTTACCATTGTGAAAAACTATCTACCAGACTTCTTTATGTGTGAGAAAAATTAATTTTTACTTGTGAAAATCAAGGTTAGTTGTTAACTTAGTCTTGAATTATTTTTTTTGAGATGGAGTCTCACTCTGTCCCCCATGCTGGAGTGCAGTGGCTGGATCTTGGTTCACTGCAACCTCCACCTTCCAGGTTCAAGTGATTCTCCTGCCTCAGCCTCCCTAGTAGCTGGGACTACAGGTGTACACTACCACGCCCAGCTAATTTTTTGTATTTTTAGTACAGATGGGATTTCACCATGTTAGCTAGCTGGGAAAATATTCTTAGCTAATAGAGAATTGTCTCTTATTTTAGGAAAACACACAGCAAGATGTTTTTCCTTCTGCAAAGGATAGTATTTTATTATAGTTGCTGCTGTTATTGCTACTAGGAAGTTTAAGTGTGAAAATTTCCCAGTGTGTTGCGAAGTTAGGCAGCCAACGGGAAGATTCTCCTACTTTCGACTCGCAATACTTTGCAAACACCCTTCTTTGAGTGGGGAATTCCCCACTTAGAGTCTCTGCTTCCTGAACATAGAACCTTCATCTCTCAGCATTGGGTATAAGCCTGAGCCCTAGACTGTTCCAACTAAATGCACTAACATTACAATATGAGTTGTAAGTGCCGTGGAGAAGCAGATACTGTGAGTGAGGCATTGGAGACAGAGGTTCCAGTATCTGGCCAGTATCAGCCATGTGTACTAGGGATGGCCTAGATGTGGTTCTCAGCCACTAAGTCTTCAAGGGTCTTGGAAAAAGCCTTAATGTACTTAAATACTATTTTCTGCTGAAAATAGCTGAAACTGATTCTAAACATGCAGAGTGATACATTTCATTATGTTAATTAAAGCGTTTTTGATTTATGACTTAATTATTTTATTCTAAAGTTTTCCATCTAGTCCCAATTGAACTCAATAGGTGGCTGATCCAACTACATCTGAGGTTGAATGGAGTTTTAAAACCTGAGACCAGCCCTGATCCCACTGGCTCTCTCAGAGGATCAAGAGCAGTTCTGATTCATATTGCATAGCTTGGAACATTAGATGTAAGGCATTTTCAGAGATATGCATTAGGTGTTAGTATATGCTAGCACCTCTTGGTAAGGCTATGTATTTCTCTAACCAATCAATTAATGCAATGATTCTCAACATTTTTGGTCTTAGGCGCCCTTCACATTCTAAAAAATTATTGAGGATCTCAGTGTTACCTGAATTATATCTATTGATATTTCCTGTACTTGAAATACTGTAAGTAAACAGCTTTATGAAAATAGATTTTCATTATATTTTGCTGACCATCTGAAAATATTTGAAAACCCCCAAGGGAACACTGGACAGACAACTCTCAGAAAACCACTAAATTAGGTATTTATGGAACACTTGTGTGTACAAAATTTAAATGGGCTCTATAGTAAATTTGGAAGGTTAGCTGATGGCAGAATGAAACTTCCACACTGGCACAAGAGGAGGAAACCAACCATCAAGGGCATTGGAGATGCAGGCAAACAGTGACAGACGCGGTCTTGCATGATCTAAATTTACCCTAAGTGCCTCTGGGCAGTGCTATTTATTTAGGAGGTTTGCTACAACCAAGGCTATGAGAAAAAAAAAAGGCCTTATGTTTCATAAAAGAATAGTATTTTGTTTATAGATAAAACTTGTTTCAAGTGACACAAGGTATGGTATATTTGCTGCTTGATTGTCCTTTATCAGCAGGAAGAGAATGGTAATTTCCATCTTTGAGCTCTGGTAAAGGGAAAAGAGATAAGCTAATGTAAAATTATGCTTTTCTTCAACATTTAGTTCCTGTGGAATCAAGTGGATTATTTCTATTTGTTGTTGAAAGAGTGAAACTCTCCGCCCTGATATTCTTCATGCTTTCTGGGAAATCTCAGGCAGGTACCACACCATTGAAATGAGGATCTCTTCTGCCAAGAGCCACCCTTCCCACCACTTCCTGGAGAAGTTTCTGGCTCAGCCAAGCTACGTGACTCATAGCAACTCCCTCGGGTCTTCTGCCTCCCAATTCATTCCAGCTGAGTACAGAGAGAAAGAGACAGGGCTCAGTGCTGACCTAGAGACTACTCACGCCTCATAAAGACCCAATGTCAGGGAGTTGCATACAAAAGACTGTGGTTAGGTCAAGTGGTGGCCTGGAGTTTTGGGAAAGGTCGGTCACTTGGGTGACAAACACAGTTGTAACTTCCAAAGGCCACCTTGCAGAGGAAATAAGATCTGGCCAGCCACACAAGATATATCCATGAAGTAGGATGGATGGATGGATGGATGGATGGATGGATGGATGGATAGATGGTTAGAGATGTATACATACATTTTATTTGAAAAGCTAAAGAAAAAAAAGTAAAATACATTAAAAAAACTAAATTGAATATGAAGTGCATAAAAATATATAGGCAGCAACACCCAGAATCAATATTTGTTGATATTTTATCTTAATTTAAAAATACACAAAACATTGCAGAAAAAAAGTCTCCTTTGTGCCCAGTTCCAGGACCATCAACCCCCACATATTCCCAGAGGTAGCAGCTGACATGATTTTGGACACCCCTGACTTTCTATTGCCTTTTTCATGGCCCCCATCTCTGCATGCTGTCCTGTCTCTCTCTGCAATACCATGCCCCTCCCACTCCATTTGTTCAAGATCAATGGCAGCTGTCCTCTTTGTGCAGCCTCCCCTGGCTCCAAGAAGGTGGATGTGTGCTGCCTCTCCTCCTGCAAGGCTCGTCTCCTGTACTTGGGGGTCAGGGACCTTGTCTTATATGCGTTGGGATCTCTGTCCTGCAATACCCCATACAGGATTATTGAATGAACCACTGAGAAAAGGGAATGGAATGGGTTGAGAGAAGCACAAAGTTCCACGTACACCTTTTTCCTTACCTGTTGTATCCCACATTTTTTAAGTACCTTCACTTCACCTCCTTGTCACCACAGCAACAGAGATGAACAATTCATCTCTGCCCCCTGCCTCCACCTTTCCACACAGTGTGCCAAGAGCTAAAACTGCACCCAGCCTCCTGGGGGATGGCCCTCGGCTCCAGGAACCACGTCTGACAAACTGCAAGGCTGATTCCTAGTCTCTGCTTCCCTAAGCCTGGTCATCAATTATCAGCCAGAGAATGGAGACATGCTGTCTTCCAAGGAAACAAAAATAGTTTTTTCCTCCTTAGTTGTTTTATCTCTTCATATGCACAGCTTTTCTAAGTTACCAAACCCTTTGTTAAAATGAGAATGGTAGTGAAGCAGCATGCAGGCATTTATTCATATTGTACTTTCTTCCCTTCAGGTTATCTATGTGTATTTTGAGGTTACTCAGGAATTCCTGTACATGTACACACACACACACACACACACACACACACACACACCCATGTGTGCCACACTTTGAAACAAAGGGAGAAACTCAGCCGGGCGCAGTGGCTCAAGCCTGTAATCCCAGCACTTTGGGAGGCCGAGATGGGCAGATCATGAGGTCAAGAGATCAAGACCATCCTGGCTAACATGATGAAACCCCGTCTCTACTAAAAATACAAAAATTAGCTGGGCGTGGTGGTGCAGGCCTGTAGTCCCAGCTACTTGGGAGGCTGAGGCAGGAGAATTGCTTCAACCTGGGAGGCGGAGGTTGCAGTGAGCTGAGATGGCACCACTGCACTCCAGTCTGGTGCCTGGTGACGGACTGAGACTGTTTCAAACAAAACAAAAAAAAAAGGGAGAAACTCCTAGTAGTCACTCTTTGCAGAGTGTGAAGGCTTAGAAACATCTCCTTTATCTTGGTTCTAAAAAAGAGCAAGGCAAAAGGCTAAGTGAAATAATATAAAAGAATAATGAGCTAAAATACAAGCTTCATAAGGCCAGGGATTTTTATATGCTTTGTTTTCTAAACTTTCTCAAGACAATAGAACAGCATCTGAGACAGGGTCAGAGCTAAGTATTTGTTGAAGATAGAATGAATAAATTAATGATTGAAGGAAGGAAAAAGGAATGATCACAGCACTGTGAGCTGGATGGGGAAGATGGCAGGTATGTGACTCCTTTTTTGGTATATGATGCTTCATGGAAATTAAATCCATGTGGTAGCATGAGCCCAGGCTTCTCTAACTCACTCACTCACCATTCCGTCACCCACTGGGCTTGCATCATATTTTACTCTAGAGAATAGGGTGTGGCCAGGAGTGAGGAAACAGGGCCAGATTTCTGAGGCAGACGTCATTCTGCGAAAGTTCAAATGAGAAAAAATAAATTAATAGTAAAGGCTGGAATTTAGCTAGAGATAGTGGAGAAAAAAAAAAGGGTAGCCAAACCAAACCAAACCAAACAAAACAAAAACCCTGGCTCTGAAATATTCATTCTTGGCTGTGGTAGCAATAAACAATATTGTTAAATTTTTTAAAATTGTTTGCAAGGATTTATGGAATTTTTATATTTTCAGAGAACAGTAAACTATTATTATCTACATGTCTGCGGTGTCAATAAATCATCTTAGCAAAATAGAGATAAAACTAAGTTTTGAATATTTTATGGACCTTTTCAAAGACATTCTGTAGCTTCAGCTAGAATTGGAAATTAACATAATTGGAATTGGAAAATTCAGTATATTGTACACAGACACTGGAAAAAAGATCCCTACAGAATTCTTTTTTTTATATATCCAACCGATTAAATCTCACCACGAACCCTCATATTACTAGATTTAGGATGGGGAACAAAATTACCAATTAAAAAGTATCTTAGTCTCTTTCTCATTAGCTTAGGCTCTTTTGGATAATACTTTTGAGATTTTATGTTCAAATTTCCTGCCATGTCTGTTTCTTTCCTCACAAAGTAAGGTTCATGACGTGTGACTGCCTTCTGAGTTGCCACACTCTCTTCTCATCTGCCTCCACCAGGGCCATGGTCCCACCTAGCCTGTGCCCTGAGTCTCTGCCCGTCTTCCAACTGGGCCCTGGGCCATACGGTGGAGCAGCCACACTCTGCCCCAGCAGGCCTACTGGCATTCTACCCCCAGCTGCCTCACTCATTCCCCTCAGGGAGCAGGTGGAAACCTCCAGAGCCCTCCCAGTGTCACCCACAGTCATGGAAACTGTGTGAGCTGTCACTGTTATTTCTTCCTGCCTAAGTCACACCCATTGACTATGGCTACCCTATGTCAGGACAGAGGCCTTGTGAGTCAGTCTCCTCCAGGGGAGTCAGGACTTAGCCCCACAACTCCAGAGTTCTACTTAATGTACCCAGTGATTTCTCCAATGAATCCTCCATTCCCTCTTCCCCTTTTACTTCTAGATCTGGGGCCAGGGTCTACAAATCCTATCTTGAACCCTTTTCCTCACTTTCCCTCCTTGAGGTTTCTTCCTAGAACGAAGAGGGATCACAGGTGAGAATCTTATGCCTCATAGCCTTTTTTTCCCTTCTCCAGTTCTAAGTTCAGTTATATTAAATCACCAGCAAGATTTGTTAAAACACATATTGCTAGCCCCTGCCCACAGAGTTTTTATTTCAGTAGTTCTGTAGTGGGGCCTGCATTTCTAAGTTCCCAGGTGATGTTGATATTGCTAATTGGGGAACCACACTTTGAGAACCACTGACCTATACTGTTTGTTACCTTCTCTAATATCACTGCTCCCTTTCCCTTGCAGTAAGTCCATGGCTTAGCCTTAAGAGGGGAAGGACTGCAAGGTATATGCCTTATATTGTATCAAATTTATTTCTTAATCAGTGAGATTACTCTTGGAAACAATTTTGGCTTGAGAGTTTCAGGATCTCAAACTATTAACATCAGAAAACAAGAGTCTGCAGAGCACAGATAAGACTAATAATGACCAAAAATGTATAAGAATGATTCTTTAAAGACTGATGTGGTCTTGTTCCTTTGCCTTTCCAAACATATCACCTTGTCTGAGATTGAGGCAACTTTCTCATTAAAAGGAGACTACTTTTTTTTTTTTGCAGGGCTGTAAGGTAAAATATCATGCAAATACACAAAATATATCATTCAAAAAATTCAAAAATGGGATTTTTCAGTGACATGATAGCTTTCCATCCTCTAAAAATGTAATCTTCACTTTAGCATAACAGAGTTATGAGAGAGATGAAGACAGGAAGGTGGGGGCGAGCAAAGCTTTTTTGTCCCTGGAGGATGGTGAAAAGTTTATAAAAAGAAAACAAAGGGATTCCTCTTTCTCCAGATGAAGAAAGGGAAGTGTGATAAATGAGGGGAACACTTAGGACCCAGATGGGAGGGCTTTTAGTCACCAGTGCACAGTCTCAAACTCTAGGAAGAGGCTGCACATCAAGTGGATTGTTGACTGCCTTTGGCAGGTACTGGTTGCAGAGGAAAAACACAATCAAAGGAATGAAGCACTCTGCAAAGAAAAGCAGAATTCAGAGTACTTCTTGCATTTCTGTGTCACAGGTTACAAAAAATTCCTGAAAACAAAGTGACCTAACCTTTATTAGGTAATCCAGTATTCCTGAATTCTTAAATTTCCCTTCCTGTTTAAAGATAATAATTTGCAGTCAAGAGTCCTAAATAACATGACAGAAAATACAATTTAAAAAATATTAACATCAGCTTTGCAGGCAAACTCATTAGTAAAATCTTGTCTCAATGACCTGGCTCTCCCTGGGCAATTTGACTATTTAATGCTCATTTAGCTTGTCAGAAAACAAAATTACAACAGTTATAAATTTAATTGGCTTTTATTCACCATTCATCAGGGAAGCCCTTCATTCTATAAAGTAGAATGAGAACTCCCACTGGACAATAGCAGAACAGGGACTTTTATAAGATGAGAACAAGGAAATCGAACACTAGAGAAAAAAGATTAACGTCAGGTTACTTTTTTGTAAGGGTTAAAGTAGAAGAAATCACCTTATTGTGCTGATTCAGGTAGACTGAAATCTCCTGTTTTCGGAGGTAACAATGGTTTTGTAATCTACCTGCTTCACTGAAGTTTCAGTTTGATTATGTGGCATTTAGCATGAGTGACTTCATTATAGTTTGGTCTGGTCTGCTGCGACCCAGTGCAGAAAGCTCAGTGCAAAACTATGGCCTTCCCAAATTTTTTAACAAGCTGTTTATGTCAACCTAAAATAATCAAAAGTGTATGAATCTAATTTAAAGACAGTTTATAAATGTGCGAAGTTTAAGGATAGCTCACCCGGAAACCAACTCCAAAGAGTCAGTATTCTAAAGTAGAGAAGTTGAGGTTTCATTTCTGTAGGCAGAGACAGAGGAGTTTCTTTTAGCAGGATTATAACATTATTCATACAAGGTTGGGAAATAGTTATAGGAATTTGATTGGTTATAGGTTTTTTTCGGGGAAGGGTACATTTAGCATTTTTCATAGAGGGTGAAATACTTGTAAGTTTTCTGACATCTGGTCTAAGCAAAGCAGGATAATAAAGGGGAAATTGATCTATAACAAGGTCATTAAAAAGGCAAGAGGTTTTTTTGTTCTTGACATCATTTAATTATCTCTAGTCATTGCATAGAACAAGCAAAATAAGAAAGTGAGTTGATCTGTAATCTAAGAAAAATAAGTAGCCATATGTGACTGAGATCAAAGTCACATCTCTCTCAAGGCTTAAAATGTTTTGGGGATTATTACAGCTTTTAAATTATATTTATTTTCATACAATACAAAATATATATTTCAATCAGTCTACATTTTTTTATTGCATTTTAGGTTTTGGGGTGCATGTGAAGAACATGCAAGATAGTTGCATAGGTACACACGTGGCAGTGTGATTTGCTGTCTTCCTCCCCTTCACCCACATCTGGCATTTCTCCCCATGCTATCCATCCCCAGCTCCCC
>CM052649.1:98906977-98933760 GCA_028533165.1 Leontopithecus rosalia | reverse complement strand
TTTATAGTCCTTTGGATATATACCCAGTAATCGGATTGCTGGGTCAAATGGAATTTCTATTTCTAGGTCTTTGAGGAATTGCCACACTGTCTTCCACAATGGTTGAATTAATTTACACTCCCACCAGCAGTGTAAAAGTGTTCCTATTTCTCCACATCCTCTCCAGCATCTATTGTCTCCAGATTTTTTAATGATCGCCATTCTAACTGGCGTGAGATGGTATCTCAATGTAGTTTTGATTTGCATTTCTCTGATGACCAGTGATGATGAGCATTTTTTCATGTTTGTTGGCCTCATGTATGTCTTCTTTTGTAAAGTGTCTGTTCATATCCTTTGCCCATTTTTGAATGGGCTTGTTTGTTCAAACTATACAAGGCTAGTAATCAAAACTGCATGGTACTGGTACCAAAACAGAGATATAGACCAATGGAACACAACAGAGGCATTGGAGGCAACACAACATATCTACAACCATGCAATCTTTGATAAACCTGACAAAAACAAGCAATGGGGAAAGGATTCCCTGTTTAATAAATGGTGTTGGGAAAACTGGCTAGGCATGTGCAGAAAGCAGAAAACTGGACCCCTTCCGGACACCTTACACTAAAATTTACTCAAGATGGATTAAAGACTTAAACATAAGATTAAGTCTGGCACCATAAAAACCCTAGAAGAAAATCTAGGCAAAACCATTCAGGACATGGGAGTAGGCAAGGACTTCATGACCAAAACACCAAAAGCATTGGCAACAAAAGCCAAAATAGACAAATGGGACCTAATCAAACTCCACAGCCTCTGCATGGCAAAAGAAACAGTCACTAGAGGGAATCGGCAACCAACAGAATGGGAAAAAAATTTTGCAGTTTACCCATCTGACAAAGGGCTGATTTCCAGAATTTACAAAGAACTCAAGCAGATTTACAAGAAAAAAAGTCTACATATTTTCTATCCTCAGTGCTTTTATCTTTAAAAAGGGCATATATTTAAAGTATAAAACTTTCTAATGCACAAAAATTTCAAATACACAAATATTGGCTAGGAAATAAATTCTCATCAATTGCAGAAGATAAAATTCTTTTGGATTTTCTAGTGAGACTGCATTGACAATGTGTTCAGCAGTTGAGATTGAAATATAAAAACCAAAGCATTTTACCACAAACAGCAACAACCAAATAAAATCTGTATTAGAAAATGAAATTTCCTTATATTAACAAAATTCCCCGAATGTCAAAGTGTTTATTTTATATATTTATTATATATATATATATATATATATATATATATATATGAAAATCCATGAAACCAAAAGCTCTCCCACAAAAGATGATTTAATGAAGACATTCAATATTCTTGAAGGGAAATACAGGTGGTCCTGAACAACACAGGTTTGAAATGTGAAGGTTCACTTCTATGCAAATTTTTTCTCAACCAAACACAAATAAAACATATGGTATTTGAGGGATGAAAAACCCTCAAATACAAGGGCTGACTCTTCATATACATATGTGGGACCTGCTCGGATTTTGGTATCCACAGGACTCCTGTGACTGGATACCTAGGGAGGACTGTACTCAGTATTACAGGTCTCTCCGAATCAGTCCCGTAAATGTGGTGCAACCCATATCAAAACTTCAAGAGATATGATAACCAGCAGTCAACAAATTTTTATGAAACTTCAGGAAGGCTTTGCCCCAAATCTGAAAACATACCAAACTATAATCAAAGTAATGCATTATTAGGAATATCAAATAGCTCAATGAAAGAATTTAACACATAATGAAGTAGCATTTCAAATCGGACATTAAGAGTGGACTTTTCAATAAATGAGTTTTGAACAGACATTGGAGGCAGTGCTCTGTTTCACTCTTCACAAAAATCAATTCTAGATAAAGATCTACACATTAACTACTCACACAGAATCATGTCGTAGAGGAAAACATGATAAATGTGAAATGAACACATGTAAACATAGGAAGATATATATTGTAAATGTCTTAGAAAATAATTTGCTTTGGCCAGGCACAATGGGTCACACCTGTAATCCCAGCACTTTGGGAGGCTGAGGCGGGTGGATTACGAGGTCGGGAATTTCAGAACAGCCTGACAAACAAGGTGAAACCCTGTCTCTACTAAAAATACAAAAATTAGCCAGGTATGGTGGTGCGTGCCTGTAATCCCAGCTACTCGGGAGGCTGAGGGAGAATTGCTTGAACCTGGGAGGCAGAGGTTGCAGTGAGCCGAGGCCACAGAACTCCAGCCTGGGCGACAGTGCAAGACTGTTTCAAAAAATAATAATAATAATAATTTGCTTTATATCTTGGAGTAAAAGTCATGAAATTAATCAATTTGATTGTACACAAATATAAAACATTTATTTAAAAAGACACCATGTAAAATTAAAGCCAAATGGCTAAGTAGGAGAAGACACTGGCAACAGGCATAAAAGATTAACACAGAAAATACAAGAGAACTCCTAACAAATCTGAGATAAAAGGACAAAATCACGCAATAGAAAAATGATCAGTAGAGGAAAAAGACAATTCACAAATATGTTGATATGCTCTAAAATAAACATACAAAATAATGTCCATCTTCACTAGTGAGAAATTTGATTCAAAACAAAAATAATTTTTTAATTAGATTAATAAACATTACAAAAATCTAATAGCAAGTTTCATTACTTATGTGGGGAAGCAGATTCTCATTTGTTGCTGAGGGGAACTATAACTTGACCCAGCCATTCCGGAAGCCAAATGGAAGTATCTCTTCAAATTGAAAATGCTTATACTCCAGCCTGAAATTGAAATCCTAAGTATACACTACAGAGAAATCCGTGTATGTACAAAAAGGGCTCATGTAGAATGATGTTCCTTCCAGCATTGTTGGTAATTATAAAGGAAGGAAAAAAAAAGGAAAACTTCCTAAATGTCTATCATAGGCAAAACAGACTGTTGGACACTGCAAAAGAGATTAGGTAAATGTGAACGTACAAAAATAAAAAACTCCCGAGTAGAAACAGCAAGCTGTAGAATCATATACCTATATGTTCGTAAAAATCACAAGTATACATTTCCTGCGGCTGCAGATAATATATACACATTCTTAAACACTCATAAAAACAGTCTAAAACAAGATCTAGGAGAGTTAATAACTTACTTATACAGAGGGTATTGGGACTGAAGATGGTTTTCAAAAAAGTACACAACCAAAATGTAGTCACATATTACATGTGTACTTTAAAAATTTAAAGATAAACCAGTATGCAGAGATTGATATATTTTTAAGGAAAATACAGACAAATAAAATTATATTTTGTATTTCTTTCCTGCCCTTGATGGAAACAGTACATGAAAAGTCTAGAAGATTACCTGCCAAAATGATGATGTAATACTACCTAAATATATCTCTGATAGCAATACACTAAAGTCTATACGCTCACTTTAAAAAGAGAAGAAAATTTGGTCCATGATTTGTGTAAGAAATACAATTTCAGTTCATATGGCTTATCATTTTGTTTTAGTGATTTACAATCTTTACTAGGTACAGAATTTTATATTGGAATTTTTCCATATTCCAATTTAGAATATAGTATTTAGCAAAGAGGAAAATAAGTTTTTTAAGTTAGAACTTAAGTCATTATCAACATTTCCATCAGTGGCTTTAATAAGTCAATACACATTTCTAAAAAAACCCTGAAATTCAGTAAAATAACCAGATCAGTTTATTTCCTTAGTAGTTTACTAATTTTTACCTTACATCATTAAATAAAAACATGAACATTAAGGGTATCATCGGTGAACACCTTTTGCTTCTTCTGGAGATTATTCCCTAAAACTCTCTTATCTGAACAAGATGCTATTGGTGTTTGTATTCAACCCACCGCATTTCATGAAAGACCCAACTTTTGAGTGTATAAACTAAGAATAGTTTTTAGATCACTGTGCTTTAAAGAACTGCTTATTTTTAATTCATGTATTGCAAAAGTCTTGAGCCATAAAAAACACCAAAATGATGATGAGGGAAAAAAGAAAACTCCAGGGCTACCTGGTTTCAGAATGGTTGTGAAAGAAAAGTATATTCAGCAGTTTCCTCCCAAATAAAAAGGTCATCAGTGAGGAAGGAAAACCTTTGAAGGCCAACTTCCAATCGAATTTGGAATTTCCCTTACCTATCCTTGTCATCAGTTTAAATGTCTATAGCAATTTGCCTTGGGCAAGGAAGGGCCTCCCACATTTCTGATCCATGAACAACTTCCTTTCAGTATGTTACAATGGAGAAAGCACTATAGCTGACATTTTCAATTTAACTCTTATAGCTGACATTTTCAGTTTAATTCAGCAATATTTCACAGTGAACATGCAGCATCTCTTATATGAGACAGATACTCAAAAAACATAAGCAGGTAATAATTTTTTTTAAATCATATAAAAGTTAATGTGAAGAGACTCAGAAAATAAATCATTTGAGCAGATTCTTTAAGTTTTCAAAACAAAAGGTAGGTATAACTTATTTTTTTAAACTTTTTGTAGAGATGAGATCTTGCTTGCTATGTTGTCCAGGCTGGTCTCAAGCAATCCTCACACTTTGGCCTCCTGAAGTGCTGGAATTACAGGCATTATCCATGCCTAGACGGCATGTGTGATTTTACTTCAATAAATATTCAGCATTTAAAGTGGAGATTTACTGACAAGTCATGAGTGCTAGCCCTTATTTTCTTTTCACATTGACACTTGTAAAATAAGAAATGAGTTCAATTGAACCTATTTAATATCTAAGTCTTTGATTTGTTTGGTCACAAATTTATTTTCATAACAAAGCACTTTTGAGATAATTTAAAATACACATGCTTTGATTGAAGAGTGACTGCAAATGGATCCAGTTTTCTTCCACCTGGGATGACAAATTTGTTATTTCTTCTAGGAGTATTGGCTCTGAAGGAAGCATTTTAAGGTGCAACTGCAATAAAAAAAAAATGACGGTTTAACATTTAAGACAATTAAAATTTTAACTAATCTGGATTCAAGTTTTCAACCAAAGGAACCACATAAGACATTATCTGAATACTTTTTTCTTAAGTGTTGGTTTATTCCTATCTCCCATTTTCCCTTCCTCTATCAAACTTTTTTTTTTTATTATAAGCTCCTTTATGGTACTATCGCTTCTCTGGTAGAATTAAAGTGGCCATCACTCTTCTCCATCTAAAGACAGTCCTGATACAGATCCAGAAACAAGGTCCTACCTAGTTCTAACACTAAATTCACATTTCCACATTGCTGTATGTTTTTCCTCTCAATATACCCCATTGGTAATAAATGGCAGACAGGGTCCTTATCGTTTAAAATTTCAGTAAATTCATTTTGGAACTAATACTTAGCAACTTTGGAAAAAGATTTAGAGACAATTTGTGGCATTTCTGTATTTTAATCCTACATGTCACTTCATAAATATCTAACTTTTAAATAATTAGGTCAACTGAACTCGTTTTAGGCATGAATGGGATAAAAATCAAATCTATTATCATCGAAAATTGGCATCATCTACCTCCTTCAACACATTATCCCACTAAAGCAAACCCTCAAAACATGAGTTCTCCTCTATATTAATCTTAAAAGAACTCTCTTATTGTCAAATGATCAAAACTCCTTTACCAAGGATAGAAGTAAACATTTTGATTTCAGTAGTAAAACAAACAAAACCCAATTTTTCTATTCACAATCACAAAAAACTTCCAAAATGTAACTAACCACTGAAAAAAGAAAAGTTAATTGCTCAGCACACTGGTTCAAGCACACAGCATCAAGTCAGGGGGTAAAGTCAAAATTGTTTTGCAGTTGAGTAAAAAAGGAAAACAAGACTACCAAGCTGTACTGTTCAGCTGTCCAATGTGGTAGTCAATAGCCACATGTGGGTATTTAAATTTAAATTAATTAAAACTGTATAAAATTAAAAACTCAGTTTCTTGATCACATTGTCTACATTTCAAGTATTCAGTAGCTACATGTGGCAAGTGGCTACAATATTGGAAAGGGTGGATATAGAACATACCCATCTTTGCAGTAAGTTCTATTAGCACTGCCACAGAGGAAGACAAGCTGGGCAGTACCATCTGACATTAGACTTACCTTTAGAAACAATGCAAGGTATGCCTGGGCTAACTCGAAATCACGCTTTCTATCCAGCATCATCCCAATCATTTTCAAGAAGCTCTGCATGACTTCTATAGACCCACCACAATCAGGAGACAAGCTTCGCAGCTCTGTTTCAATTCCTGATGGGCCTAATTCTTTCAGAAGGTTGAGAGCCATGTCATCTGCATTAAATTTTAAAAAGAGTCCAGTTATGATTATAATCATTTAACATAGAAAACTACAGTTTTCCTTCCATACCCCAAACAGGATATATTTAAATGGCATGGGAAATTCTTCCTGTCAATTAATATTTTTCATATTATGTAGTAGAATGAAATTCAAAATAATTGAAAATCAGTACAAATGGTGACAGCAATAAAAAAAAGTATTTAAAATACTTTTTTCTGTAATTTAACCTTTTTTCCTATTAAAGAGGATCTAATGCCTCACAACAGACAATTTAAAATTTAAAAATGCTCATATCTCTCTCAGAGTAAATCCTAATATAAGGAGGATATAAAGATACAAACAAAAGTATTAATAGTGGCTAGCAGTGGGAATCTGATGAGGTATAATAATTTATTTTTGTTTTATTGTTATAAAGTTACAAAAGTACATAATCATTAGGAAATTTAATACTAACAATACAGAAATATATAAAATCAGAGAAAGACTCCACCCCTTATTCTTACCCAGCCCACTCCTACTTCTCCCTAGAAGTGTTGTTTCATATGCACCCTAGGAAAACGTACTCAATACACTTACAGCTATTTTTATGAGTCACTTAATATGAGAATTGCAATGACTATGCTTTAGCTTTCTGAAAAAGAACATCACCAGTGACAAAAGTCTGATTGATTTTAGATCCTTCAGTATATATTAAACAACAGTGTTTTTATTTCTTTGTGTCCCCATAAACATTAAGTCATTTACAAAGGCTTATTAGAATCATTCTTTGACTTTTGCTAATATGGACTCAAGTGGTCTTGGTATGAAAACAAAAGCATTTGAATCAAAACAAGAGGGTAAGTTAAAATTATCAGGAGAGTGACCATGATTTTTTAAGTGATTACAGTTCTTACGGCTGATCACTATTAGCTACAGAGTACAGCCTTCAAAATTTAAATATATTAACAAAAGAGGTAGATTAAAACATTTTCCTTTTAACAGAGTAATTTGCGAATATATGAAATCAGCTAAGCAGTCTGCTGTATTACAAATTATAAATAAAAACAAAAGGCTTGCATATTTTGATACAAAAATGACATACCAAACTTTTACACTCAATTCACATCAAGAAGGATCTTCTTATTATAAATGTAGTCAATAAATGTGTCCATCTCCAAATAGCAAAAAATATATTAGATATATGAAAACTCTTCAACAGATTTTTATAATATCAATACCATTTGAGTTTAGTGAACTTATTTAATATAAAAGCTAAAATTACTTGAAATTAAAACCAAAATTTCAATCATTTTAATTTTCACTATCTTCCCTTAACTACTGAGAACTCTGATAATACTTCTTTCAATTCTCCTCATATAAAGTAAAATAATCTGAAGATATTTGTGAAAATATTTTATAATTCGACTTACATTTATTATTTACCAGTCCTTCTTCAAGTTTCAAGCAGAAATCTGATTTTTGAGCCAAAACTCCAAGATTTACCACTTTAGACTTAAACAAAAACAAATACACATTATTCAAATAATACAAGTAACATCCAAAAATGTACAGTTTGTAATTAAAAGCTATCATTAATTTACCCTGTATCTGTAAAACTAGGTCTTGGTAAAGAAGTGCACAAAACACATACAAACATACATACACTCATATACTTAGAATGTTCTAATTTGTTTTTTACCTGCTGAGGATCATTATTTTGTTCAGGTGCAGCATATCTGGGTACAAGGCCAGGAATTGTTGGAATGAAAAATGGTGCTGATTTGGGTACTTTGGGTGGTTCCCTTGGTTTATTCTTTCTCTGATTAAGAGAAAATGAGAAAGAAAAATAGCAATTATCCTGCCAACAATTTCTAATATTTAATTTTAAATCAATTTTAAAACAAATACCAAAAAGTAAAAGAGGAATGAAACTCATAGAAAGTTAAAATACAATCTCTTCTGACAAATACCCAGAGCTAACCTTAACCTGGAATTTCCAATGCAGATCTCTTGCGCCCTTGCTAACAGGCTGAAAAAAAGTGACACAGGAGAAATTCTACCAAGGGCCCAGGAGAAATTCTAAGACAAACAAAGCTAATCTTTCTAAAATATAAAGATTTACGTGAATACTTAAAAAAACTTCTTTTTGTATTGAGTACAAACTCTTTCATAAAACAGGATGGAAAGCAAAATTTACATAAATTCTTAATAGAAAAGAGTTTCTCAAATTACTTTTCTCCAAAAGAACTTTGGAGCCACAAGCAGACTGACATTATACATAATTTGATAATCTTCTTGCAAAGTATAGCTCTTAATTCTTCTATTTCATTGGAATTTTAATTTTTCCTTAGTACTCTGTGCTTTTAAAATGCAAGAAAACATGATCGCTGGTTTGTAAATATTTCAAATGCTAGTAAAATTATACAAGGAAAAACTCCATTGCAACTTCCACTGAAAGAGTTTTGTTTTGGTGAGTACACTGCTACATATCAGTATCTCAGGAACATTTTCCTTTAGAGACAGAGTTCCATTTCATTGCCCAGGCTGCAGAGCAGTGAGCTCACTGCAATCTCCGCCTCCAGGGTTCAAGCAATTCTCCTGCCTCAGCCTCCTGAGCAGCTGGAATTACAGGCGTGTACCAACATGCCTAGCAAATTTTTATATTTTTAGTAGGGACAAGGTTTCACCATGTTGGCCAGGCTGGTCTCAAACTCCTGACCTCAAATGATCCACCTGCTTCGGCCTCCCAAAGTGGTGGGATTACAGGCATGTACCACCGCACCCTGCCTCCTAGGAATATTTGATGAAAGAGCCTTTCTATGGTAAAGTGCCTGATAAAGAAGTCTCACAATTTCACCTCACATTATTCTTCTATTCTTTATGAGCTCTGCAGCCATGGCATAAAAGAAAATGATTATGTGAACACAGGACAAAGCACTGCCAACTGTAGTGTAGAGCCCTTTAGGATGATGGAGACTGTAAGGAGTCACAGTTACCATTCTAACTCACCATTCTTGAGTTAGAAACGGGACAGTCACTGATTTGTTAAAACCATATGGAGAAACCATATGTTAAAACCACTATGGAAGAACTCCATAGTGCCCTGAAAATTATCTAATCTCACAAAGAAAAGCAAAAATTGAAGTTATCCACAGGACAAATATAAACCATTATCTTGGTACATTCTTATTTAATAGAAAATACCAAAAATATTAGAGGTTTTAGCATATTCCTCTCATAAAAGATAATCCACTCATGTTTTGATACAAGATTTTATGTAGTACAAACTGCATCTCAGTGAGGACCACAGTAGCCCAAAAACTCAGCTCAATTAATTGAGCATTATTCTAATTGCTCCCCTCACAGTAATCTTAAATGTACAGTTTAATGCCTTGCATTTGAACCATTTCATAAAGTACTCCCTTCAAAGCTGACAGTGTGGACACCATGACGAAGAGATTCGACGCCATGCTTCTAGACAGCACACCTTTATACAGATGACTAATCTCTCAAAAAGTTAGCAAGTAAAAAGCAATTTTAACTTCTGTGAGGAAATGTATATGAAAACTTCTCTTTCCTTATTCAAGACATGCATTTCTTTTTTTGTGTTATTAGTTACAAGGACAGTTACATCTTGTTAGTTACTTATGTCAGTGTTCCTTAAACTTTTTACCAGAGCCCATACTGTGACTCAAGTCACCTAGTGGATCTAGTGTATGTGTATGTCTAACCAACTCAAGTTTCACCAAACAATACTTGCATTCAGGATCAAAAGGTAACCTGAAATTTTTCACTCTATTGTATTCCTTTTGGTAGTTTTTGTTACTCATTAGTGAGGGTCATAAAACATACTCTAAAAAAATACTGATCTATACCATAGTTGTCCATTTTTCATGCATAATGATAAATTCCTCAAGGACATAGGGGCTAGGATTTTTCTTCACCACCATACTCTCCAGGTACATTATTTAGTACCTAGTTCATGTTACCTTATGTATCTGGCCCTGATACAGCAAGTTCTAAAAATCTTTCAGTAGCTGACAGAGTATGGGGTAAGACAGGGCATGGTGTGAAATAAAGGGTTAACTTAATAAAATGAAAACCTAGTGAAATTTCTCTGGTCCTCAAATGCCTACCAGTAGAAATACATTATAATAGCTATTTTTTTGTTCCTGCTTGTTTTAGAAACTTATATAAAAGTGATTTCTTAGGCTCGATTTTAAAGGATTAGTTTCCAATAGCTCTGTACAGGCTGAACTTTTGCCACATCCAAATGTCTGCTGAGTTTCTCAAAGTTGACATAAATATGAATATCTTGTGATAATCACACCATATTAAATAATACTTGATTAAATGGAATCGTCACTGTTATTATACATTAACTGTTCCTCCTAATGCCCTCAAAGTAGGGGAAGTTCTCTCTGCTTAAAAACATAAAAATGTGGGCTGGACGCAGTGGCTCAAGCCTGTAATCCCAGCACTTTGGGAGGCCAAGGCAGGTAGATCACGAGGTCAAGAGATCGAGACCATCCTGGTCAACATGGTGAAACCCTGTCTCTACTAAAAATACAAAAAATTAGCTGGGCATGGTGGCGCATGCCTGTAATCCAAGCTGCTCAGGAGTCTGAGGCAGGAGAATTGCCTGAACCCAGAAGGCAGAGGTTGCGGTAAGCCGAGATCAAGCCATTGCACTCCAGCCTAGGTAACGCGAGCAAAACTCCGTCTCAAAAAAAAAAAAAACCCATAAAAATGCTTCTGGATGCATGCTTAGGGTCTATTAAGTGCATTAATTAAGTGTACTAGAGTGTTACCTTAATAACATCAAGATTAAGAAGGTTTTTCCATCGTGATTCAGGAAGAAGTGAAAGAGTCACCAATTGCTCATCCAACTGTTCCGGTGAATCATACTCTATCATTTCATCACTTGGTTCTACTGTTTCTTCTGATACTTCTACATCTTTAAAAAATGTTCAGGTAAAACAAATTAACCCAAAATGAGATTTTTACCATATAAAAGCAACTTAATTCATTTCAAATTCATCTGTGTTTCACAACATGTTCACTCAATGCAGCCTTGTAAACTGTTCATTTATTTCATTTCCTTATCCCTGTCTGTTCCTTATTTTCTCATATTAACTACAACTCCCATCACTAGCCCCAAAACACCTTCTTCACTGGTATACTATTTGATATATTATCAATGCCACATCAATTATATTTCTGCATAAATTCACAAAGTCATTCAAAGTCTTTTTTATATCAGTTAAAAAACACTTTGGTTGAATGCACTAAACTTTGCCTTTGGTAGCAGTATCTCCTATATTAGGTTTATAATATTACACCTCAAAAATTACCTTGCAATTTTGTGATTACCTTGGGTTTGGCAAGTACCAGGAAGCATTACTACTGAAGGGACATAATCTGTAGGAAGTGGCCGTAATGAAACAACTGAATACAGAGAAATATTGGACCTGAGAAAACAAAACATAAGCAATATTTAAAAAATTATAAAAAGTTCCTTCAGGGAAACACTCTACAATCTTGAATTTGACTACAGACCTCTATTAGTTAAAGACCTCAAAGACAGACAGTATCAATCTAAAAATGCCTTGATTTATGTCATAGATGCCATTATAAATAATAAAGCTATGTAAATTATTGAGTCTCTTTCCTGACATAGTATTAAAGACAGACCAGTAGCAGATAATACTTTTATAAGGCAAAATAACGTTTTGACATATATCAACCTTTATTTAAGGATACTGTAACAGAAGGAAAAATGAACTCAGAGAGTAAGTCAGAGCGTGACTGTGTTGAGCATATTCTTGCAGTTGCTGAAAGATCATAGATTCCCCTTCTCTAGAATATCTCTCTAAATAGCCCTATTTCTGCTACTCAGTCTGCACCCTGGCCATGGATGACTAATGAAGATGTAGATACCTGTCCCAAAGTAGGGGACAGGTTTTTTTCCCCCCACACTTTATGAAGCTGGAATAGAAAATAAAAATTGAGAATCTCAGGTTTTGAGTTATTAATAGCAGTACTTTATAGAGAAAGGCCATACTCCTGCTGTGAGGTCTCATAGCTACTATTATTTTCTAAATTGTTGTAGACTCATGGACTCTAGGAGATACTCCGTTTTACAAATTAAGGTGAACAGGGTCTATTTCTATTATATATTAAAATTGTTTTGTATCTTCAAATATAATTATAAAATTTTATAATTAAATGTTTTTTTACAATCAATTTTTTCTTTTACCCAACAATAATAGTTAAAAGAATTAGATGTATAAAGTTAGAAAAGAGACAAAATTTTCTCTAAACACAGGTGATGTTCTATTTATTACGAGCAATCATAATCCCTTACAAGTTCATCATAAGAGAATTTGAAGATCATATAAGGATCTTTACATGGTTATGGAAAGTCATACAACTAGAATAAATCTCAGAAAGTATTCTACTTATACTTGTGCCTTTTTTTTTTTAAAGACAAAATAAGCTGAAGTTCAGAAGTGACTGGACAAGGTCATAAAGTAGTAGTGGGACACTGGCAGGAAAACCATGGCCTGGCTGAGGACTCCTTTTTGCTAAACTTTTAAAACTTACTTATTCTTTCTGCAAATAAAAGCCAAATACGATAACAGACAAATATCAATCATTTGGTTTAGAATATATACTTAAGCGAAGTGGTCTACATTATCAAGCACATGTTGAATCAATCACAGACTTATAGTGAATTAAGTATTTACGTTAACTTGTGACATTTCCATTTAATGACCACTTTAGCAAATATAACTCTCTGACAATACAATCTTTGTTATCCCAAAACAGCACTGTATGAAAGAACTTACCATAGATAAATTCCAAGGTGGTCCACATGGGATGTTGCCAGAAAGTCTCCAGTAGGAGACATAGAAACATTCAGAGGAGCCGAGTCCAACAAAAAGCAGTCTATCAGGCTACAGAAATAATTATAATACACATTAAAATTATTTGAACTCTACCAAAAAGGATATAATTCACAAAAATATTTTTGCTAAAAGGACAAGGGATAAGAGACGCAGAAAATGTGTGTTGGTGTTTTTTAAATCACCAGTATCAATCAGAAAGTCTCCACTAATAAACAGCTTTGTTAACTAAGTTACTATGTGAAAATAATCTCACTTAATGAGAAAGACACAACATTAACTAGACCAACTAACCGGAGAAGCAGTTTCAACAAAAGGGAGAAACGTGGAGGAAATCTGTTTTTCTGGAATACTAAATTTTGGTAGATTGACTTGGGGACAATTCTAAAGACAAAACATTTAAAATAAATCTAATTATTAGTATTCTGTATTTTTTGCTACTTCAGTGAAACTAGTAAAAAGCTTAGGCTAAAGGAGAAAGTAATATAACAAAATGGATGTAAATAAGAATGGTAATTAAAAAAAACCTTTTGAGCAACTGCACCTGTTTTTCAAATAGGTAGTCATGCTATACATGAAACACATGAAAATTCAGTCTCTAGAGCCATAAAGCAATTTATGGAAACTAGTCCCATAGCTTTAAAATCCTGAAGGTGTTTACAAGTTGGGGTGAAAGGGAGAGTAACCACAACCAGGTAGAGGACTCAGAATGGGCTTCACAGAGAACACTTGTGTTTGAGGGGAGCTTTACAAAGGGACAGGATTTCAATGGATATTGACGTCTAGTAAAGAAAGCATTTCCAGGCTAAGAGAAATGTGGCGGATAAGGCAAGGGAAACTACAATTGTGTATAGTGAGGAGAGGAGTGCAGTTTTGCAGGACCATTAAAGCATAAGCATAAGGCTGCAAACAATGTTTTATATACCAAACACCTGAGTTTATTTTAATCTTATAATTGATGGAAAGTCATTAACCACTTAAGAGGAGATAGTGGCATAATCTTCACTTTCATAGAAAATTAGCCATCAGAATGCAGAATATATTTGAACAGAGAGAATGGTAAGAATATGTAGTAATCAGCTAACAAGCAACAAAGATAACCAGGATGGTGGGAGCAAAAAGTGAAAAGAGGTATATTTAAGAAACAAAGAGAAAGGCCTATACTCATCTGAATCCTGCTGGAAAGACTCCTTAGGCTGCTTAAAAGTGAGAGTAGCTTTAAGCAGAGTATACTGGTTTTTAATGACAGCTATTCTTTTTTTTTTTTTTTTTGAGACGGAGTTTTCGCTCGTTACCCAGGCTGGAGTGCAATGGTGCGATCTTGACTCAACTTCTGCCTCCTGGGTTCAAGCAGTTCTCCTGCCTCAGCCTCCCGAGTAGCTGGGACTACAGGCACACGCCACCATGCCCAGCTAATTTTTGTATTTTTAGTAGAGACAGGGTTTCACCATGTTGACCAGGATGGTCTCAATCTCTTGACCTTGTGATCCACCCTCCCAAAGTGCTGGGTGGCATGAGCCACCACGCCCGGCCCAACGACAGCTATTCTGAAGTCAATATATTATCCTTAGGAAGGTACACACAAATGACTCAAGGTCAGGATGTACGTTAATAATACAAATTACTTCAAGAGTAACAGTTTTTTTTAGTGCTCTGTGTGAGGAAGTATCCTAGGCACTTGAGTGTGCTAACTAATCTAATCTTCACGAACCCCCCAAGGCAGATTGTCCTTACCACACAGTCCAGAAAACTGAGGTCCAGTAACATTTTAAATTCATTCAAAACAGGAAGCAATTGGGTCAGTATTTTCACCCAAGCAGTTCTACCCAATTCATACTGTTAGCTAATATACATTCTAGTAAAGCCACTACTGAAACTGAAGCACAAAAATGGCTTACACACACCCAGGGTATGCCTACATCAGTGATTCATAGGACACACTGTGAGCAGCTCAAATGTAAATGAAGACCGTCCAGTGGGAGGCATTAAGTTGCTTACCCAAGGTAAAATGCCTCTCTCAATTTGCTGAAAGAGTCAATAAAAATGTAAACCTTAAACAATGACTGCAAGAAAAGACAACAATTAAAAGCACTGGAAACAAACACACACCCATCAAACTGTGTTTAGGAAAAGGACTGCTGTTTAATTGTCCTTTATGGGAAAGGGAGCAATAACCTGTCTGATTTCTGTTTAAGTCTGCTTTGAAAGCGCCCAAGAATCGCTTTTGTTGGGAATCAAAGGAATTGGAGAAGCACTTGCTAAACACGTATTCTATGCCATAGACTGTTAAGTTATTTATGTTAAGCCATTTAATCCAAACAATCCAGAGATGAAGATATTATCCTAACACATACAGATGAATATTAAACCTACAACACAGCAATTTCAAATCTTAAGCTATCTCCTTTGTCTAAATATTACTCATCAAAAGTTTACGTATGTGAAGGGTAAAGTAAAACTTCCTAACATGTTTAGGAACTATCTGTTAAGAAGAAAACTTACTGCTTGAGCAAACTTATTTTACTTAAACTATAATTATCTTGTCAACTTCATTGTGTAACTTCATTTCCACAGCTGTGGTGTGTGGGTAGATGGGACTTCCATTATATAAAACCACCAAATTGAGGAAGGTGGTTTCCACATACACAGCATATTCTACACTGTCACATTAGTTCATAAAACATAAATGCACAGGCTCATCCCAGACCTAAAAGTACCATAAAGTTTCATGCTAATCTTAAAAAAATAAGTTCAGTCCCAGGTACCTTGTAATTTCTTCTGAAAGAATATTAATACAATTCCTATTCTAAGGGATCAGATTTACAAGATCAGAGCCCTGCATATACATTCAAGTAGGTTGTTTCTGATGATTATTCTGACCAAATGGAGACTGTTTCCATATGTTCTATTTTCAAAGTGCTAATATCATCTTCCACAGAAATCTTTAAGGAGTAGCACAAAGGGATGTTTTGCCTCAGTGAGAAATTCAAAACAATATTCTATTCCAATTCCTCTCATGTAATGCTCCTCAGGAAGTAGGGGTGGGGTAAAACAGAACAAATGAAGAATTATATGAAGACTATTAAATTTTATATATTTCTCACCCCTCAAAGAACTCAATCTGGACCAGGAGTGGTGGCTGAAGCCTGTAATCCCAGCACTTTGGAAGAATGAGGTGGGCAGATCATTTGAGGTCAGGAGTTCGAGACCAGCTTGGCCAACATGGTGAAACCCCATCTCCATTAAATATACAAAAAAAATTAGCTGGAGATGGTGGCGTGCGCCTGTGGTCCCAGCTGTTCGGGAGCCTGAGGCAGGAGAATCCCTTGAACCTGGTAGACATAGGTTGCAGTGAGCCAAGACTGCAACACTGCACTCCAGCCTGGGTGACAGAACAAGACTTTTGTCTTGGAAAAAAAAAAAGAATTCAATCTGAACTTCTGTTAGATCAAAAACAACCAGACATAAAAGGTGGTGGTAGTGGTAGAGGAATGATAATTTCAGAGATAAAAAATTTCAACTGTTTCTCTGAGAATTTTACAAACATAAAAAATGTTTTAGCACTTAAAAAAAAACTTCATAGGCAAGTCTAATACCTATGCAATTTGTTTAAAATAGGCAGAATTCCAGATGGATATCCTGTATGTTAATACACTCAAGGGTTTACTCATAGATAGCTTCACTTTCCAGGCTATGTAACGTGTTTTCATTATTCAAATTATTTAATTGAAAGAAAAACTAGGAATCTCCATAGGTTGAATTATATTTTTAAAAAAGAAGGGAATTCAAAAAAACCCAAGTTACCCCTGGTTGTATAATAAGACACTAATCTTAACTTTATTATCTTCTACATCAAGAAAATCAGTTCGTTCTTAAAACAAGACACAGTCTGAGCAAAAGTGATAATATAACAACAGTTCTTTCTCCTGTGCTTATTTTGGGCTCTGCCATTTATAAACTAAGTTGCCTTGGGCAAATCACTTAATTTTTCTAACAGCCTCTACTTCATCATTTTTGAAATGGGAATAACAACAGTAAAAGTACCTACAACCTCCTAGGATATGAAAAATAAAAGCATTCACAGTGCCTAGCAGCACATCGTAAATGTTAGCTTAGCTGCAATTAAGCAGCAGCAGTTGTTTGATAGTTATTCAAGCTCTCTCATTTGGTCCACTTCAAATTTTAACCAAAACCTATTTTTTTAAACAAAAATATGCTTTTTCCAATCATGTCCATTTTATTATATTTTCTTTTTTTTTTTTGAGACGGAGTTTTGTTCTTGTTACCCAGGCTGGAGTGCAATGGCATGATCTCGGCTAACCGCAACCTCCGCCTCCTGGGTTCAAGCAATTCTCCTGCCTCAGTCTCCTGAGTAGCTGGGACTACAGGTGTGCACCACCATGCCCAGCTAATTTTTGTATTTTTAGTAGATATGGGGTTTCACCATGTTGACCAGGATGGTCTTGATCTCTTGACCTCGTGATCCACCCGCCTCGGCCTCCTAAAGTACTGGGATTATAGGCATGAGCCACTGCGCCCGGACTTACATTTTAACAACTTGATGTGGTCACTTCTTGCTCTTATGCTACGCCCAGCTTCATGACTCTATTCATTTAAAATTGCCTATGCTCACCTAAAAATAAGCTACTAGAGTTGAAAATTTATCAGATTTTGATCTTTTCAACTTTTTACTGACATTAGAAATTCAGCAAAAGGCTAATGCTGAGTCAAAGGTTAGTGGTTTTGAATGCTACTTTCAGATCCTAATTTTTCCATTCCAAAGATGAATTAATCACTTTAAAAAAAAACTGCCAATTTTTTACTACTGAATAATCTATCTCTCCCACTGATATAAACTAAAACTATTAAAAAGAAAAATGAAAAAGGCACTATGCCAACTCTACTATTTATATAACTTTCTTACCTTAAAGCAACTCAAATTAGGTAACATTAACTTTTAGAAAATAAAATAGCAAAAGCCCAAGAAGTGGCAGACCACTAGTATTTCTAACAGTGTCTTTAACAAAATGTTTAATTAAAGAAATACCAACTTTAGGTGAACCTTCTAAAACTAAAGGAGGATACAGTCCATAAATTATATTTTGCTTTACTCTATTTTAAGTGAAAGAGACACACCTGTGGACAAAGATCCCTAGGTATTAGAGCTGGACCCACTAGCAACAATCCTTAGCTGTGCTTATTACAAATCCATTGTATACTCAAGATAGGTAGGTATGCCTCAGGCTTGTTTCAAACTTGAAGGGAACTGAGGACATCAGGGTTTTTCCTTCCTAAAGGTCAAACTGCTTTCACGTATGAGCTTATCCAATTCCTGAGTAGGAAGAAGAAGTGAACAGAGCTTAATTTAGGAAGATTTTAGATTAAAAGTACTACCTTCCTTCTCATTTTTCTCATCTATCTTTTTTTAATGGTATGGTACTGTTAAATTAGATGTTTTGCTATTCCCATAATTCTTCCTTTCTTTATACTCATCTAAGCAATCCTATGTTAAATGATATGATTTTAAATGGTATCTACACCTACATAATTTTTAACAACAAATCCCACACACATTCTGTATGTCTCCTCTGTTTATACCATTTACAGAATTTGGTTGTTTTCTCTTTAAAGTGCTGGATTAGGAGCAAATTTCAACACATGAAATAGATTTCTGAACATCTGTTAGGTTTTACCCAAATCTAAAGACACACATTTTTACTACTTTTAAGATATAGTTTGAACGTCCCCTCTAAAACTCATGTTTAAACTTAATCCACGACGTGACAGTATTGAGGGGGTGGGCCTTTAAGAGGTGACTGGATCATGAGGACTCTGTCCTCATTAATGGATTAACCCATTCATAGATTAATGGATTATCACAAAAGGGAAACTGGTGGCTTTATAAGAAAAGGAAGACAGACTTGAGCCATTACATTATCATGCTGAGTGATAGTCCCAAGGTGGTATGGGGTATCACCCTTACTAATGTGATACCCCATACCACCTTGGGACTATTCAGAGTCTCCAGCAAGAAGGCTCTCACCAGCTATGGCCTCTTGACCTGGGGCTTTTCAATCTCCTAAATTGTAAGAAATAAACTCCTTTTCTTTAGAAATAACAGAGTTTCAATATTCCAAGCAACAGAAAGTGCACTAAGACTATCTAAAATGCCTTCTTTTAAGAATTATGTGAGAGTACCTCAAGAGATATAATATACAAAAAGGAAAAGTTAGAGGTTTTTACTTTCTAACTAAATTCAGCACGAATTAAAAAAACTCAAAATAAAAGTTTGTCATCCTTAAGTCTGAGCTTTATCAAAAAGGCCAAATGAGCTTTCCTAAGGTTTAGGCAACTTGCTTCTGTATCTCAATTTCGCAGAATTAGAAAACCTAAGAGAGATTTCACTTTTCTATTATCTTTCATGACACTACTACCTGCTGTTTAATTATCATTAAAAACACTCCAAGGACACAACAGAGTTATGTCAGAAAAATCTCCAAATATAGTCACATTGGAAAAGCATATAATCCATTAACTACTTGTAAAAGTCACATGTGAAGAAAATAACTTAGAAATCTTCTTATAGAGATTAGGGATTTAGAAATATAAACTTACCACCCAGAAGGAAGGTCCCAAGTCCTAACAGAGCAATCCATTGCAGCGCTTATTAACCAACGACCATCAGGACTAAAAGCCTTTAAATTAAAAAAATATAATATACACATATATATAATATATATGAATATATTTATATGTATGCATGTATGTATATAAAGTTAACACCTTAAAGAATGCAATAAATGAAAAGATAATGCAGGCTTTATAAAAAATTAATTTGACTGAGTAACATTCAGGCTGTCTTATTTCATATAAAAGAAAACACCACTTCCTAAATACCACTGATATGGAATTTGGATAAAGATTAGGCTTTTAAATGAATCACTAAAAGTTAAAAAAAATAAAGTGTATTGCATTAATTTTCAAACCATAATTTTCCACTTATTTACAAACAATATGTTTGTGTGTGATTAAGAGCCTATTTTTCTTGAAGCTTATGTTAAACATCTTTTCTCTTTTAATAATGCTTTATTTATAAACATAAGCCATAATAATCAGATTTTTAAAAAACAAATTTAAATAAACTACTTATGCCACCCATTATCTTTTCTAGCTATAAAAATGGATAAATAATAGATCTCTTTGCCTGTGGTACCTAAGGGTCATCAGGCACAAATTAGATCACATGTGAAAAATGACCCAAAAAGAAAAACCCAAAAAGGTTTGTAGTTGTAGTATACTGTTCATCCAGCAGTTTAAATTAGTGGGTGATACTGGAACATGTAAATGTTAATTTGTTCATCAGGCTGCAGTAATATAATGGGAACTCAAATCTCAAGTTACAAATAGATCAACTTACAGAAGTGTCGTACAGATAACAAAGCATGGGAAAGAGTGACTCTGAGAGGTAAAATCATGTTATAAATGCTCACAGATTTAACTAAAAGGAGTAACTTATTACTGAATAGGGAAACTCCAGCTATACAAGTTGAAAGTAAGGTTTGAAAAAGAAAGAAAAAGGAAGAGCAAGTTGACACTTACAGATGTTTTCAAAATTGCCATTTCAGCACAACCCACTCCCACCCTCATTTCTACAGATGTTGTCAAAACAAATTCTGTTGATATGTAATTCTGCCAGCCTCTGATCTGTAGAACACAATGTCCTGACCAGGTTTTTTTTCCTTCAATTTTTAAGGAAAGGAATAAATTCTAATTTTTGGTGTGAGAACTAGTAAATGTAGCTATTGGGTTTGTCACTAAGTATTAGGGTTTTATTTTTATTTTACTTTTTCTATTTTCAAGCAAATCAAGATATCTGCAATTGATGAAAAATAATAACATAGACTTAATATGGTCCTCAAATGACAAATTTATTTTAAAAGTTCTTTTGAATAAAATATGCTTTTAAAACTACTTTACTTCTTACCATAGCATATATCCCACTATAGGAACATAATAGTAAACTTAGATATTTTTATTAATTAAACCCTTTCAGAATTAACATACATAAACTCCAGAAACAGCACTAAACTAAAATAAACCACATACCAAATTTTCCAAGCAAATGGTCTTTTACTATTAATTCATTCCATACATAGTAAAACAGAAATAAATTCTCCCAGCTTATTTTAATATTAAGTTAAAAATGACATAAATCAATGGATCATTCATATCTATAGTACACTCTGGCCTTGTTTAATGAAAAAAAGATGAGCTCTAAAACTTACACTTTAATTTGATGGCATCAACTCCCTGAAAAGTATTTAACTTTTAATTTAAAACTTTCTTTAAAAATATTTGAAAAATGGCCTGCAAATTAAAATTGATAACCTCATATAATAATTTTAAGGCTATTAAAGGATAACACACCCAAACAGAAGTAGAAATAAGTCGAGTTTTATCAGCTAGAGTTTGTTTTACCATGTCATTTATTTGGCCTTGGTGTCCAGAAAACTCTCTGACAATCTTCCTAGTTTCTATGTCCAGAACACTAATGGAGAAGTCATCCAAGGCGAGTCCCAGAATGCCACTAGCAAGATAAATGGACCAGTTTTAGTAAATAAAAAACCCCTGAACTAAAAGTCTTATATCCACTTGAATTTTGTTAAATCAAATACACTTAGGTGGAAATTAAGCCAAATGCTGTTCTTTATTAAATATGCTGATTTTTCTCACTTGGTAAATTGTGACTTTAAAACTTTTACCAAAAGAATCAAAGAGAAAATCCATGATCATTAAAAGTTTACCTGTCCCTATGTAGCAACATGATATTTGGAGATGAACTTAGGCCCACAGAATGGATTAAACTTTTGCTTTTAAAGTTCCAGAATTTGAGTAATCCTTCACTACCAGTTGTAACTGTCAACTGGTTTAATCCATCCACTGAAACACCTCTAATAGATCCCTTGTGAGCTGTAAGGTACATGTCAAAAGAAAAAAGAAATCAGAATTGGCAGTGTCTCTCTGAACAATACACCAAGTGATTCCTTCATTCAAATACATAAGCTGCCACTTAAATATCCTTGAAAAATTTTGAAATTAATCTGAATTTTAGGGGGGTAAGGAGAAGAATCTTAATTATTAACACTGTTTGAGTAAAAAAACAGAAATGAGGTTGATAACACATAGGTTTGAAAATTTTGTTAAAATTTTCTGCTTAAAGCAGAAGAGAAAAAAATTTTAATCTGCGTAATATCCACATAACTCTTAGGTACCCATGACTTTTCTCTTTCAACATGGTCCTTATGATACAAGTGCAGTATCTGCCATATAGGGTTGATGATAACCTATCTTAAACTTTAGCAAAATGCCCAGCACTTAAATATTATAAATGCAAGCTATCATTACTAGTCTTGTATTTATCTGTATTAATTTTAAAAAAGGAAGAATTTCTATACCTTGATCCTTGCCAAAACTTCCTCGATGTATACCAGACTGCATGTTATATACATCTACAGTTCCTGATGAGAGGCCAATTACAGCAAAGTTTCCACAAGAAGTTATATCCACTGCCTTTAAGAAAAAAAAAAAAACCACAAATGACAAAGAAAATTTTTATTGCACTTTATGCTTGCCAGAGTATTTTTTTAATCTATTATTTGTTCCTTTTTATTTAAAAAAAAAGCATGATAAATAAATTGCTAAATTGCTTCATTAGTTTTTTTTAAACATAATTATATTTGGGTGTGTAAGAATATATGTTACATTCTATCTCCATTCTTTTAAAAGTATCAAGAATTATTATCTAAGAAAACAAAACATAACTAAGGTTAACTCAATTTAAATGTACAAAGTCAGGAGAACTACATAAGGGACTAGCCTTCAATTTTTATTTTATTAACAAGGCTAAAGTCAAAACATTTGATTGCCTAATTTCTTTTTGTTTTGCCTTTTTTATCTGCTTCCACAGCTGTCATCAAACCATAAAGATACCATTAGTTAGAATGCCCAGGCAAAAGCCCAAAATATTTTAATTATGACGTTTTAGGAGGGGAATATATAAGATACTACAGGGAGAACATTTGGTTTATAAGCAAGTTCTATTATAAACCCATTTTACTACTTAAAATATCAATAGTGTATCAATATATTTTTTTCTATATTTCAGCAGAGGTAACAAGATCATTCAATGGAGAAAGAATGGTCTTGTGAACAAATGGTGCTGAGACAACTGGATATCCACATGCAAAAAAATGAATTTGGATCCCTGTATCATACCATATACAAAAATCAATTCAGAGAGAAAAAATCCAAATATAAGAGCTAAAACTAGGAAGCTCTTATCAGTCACAGAAGCAAATCTTAGTTTTCTTCAGCTACACAATGCTTTTTCAAAAAGCATAAGCAATATAATAAACTGAACTTCATCAAAATTCAAAACTTTTAATTAAAAATGATACCAAAAAGAAAATGAAATAATAGCCTACAGAATGGAAGAAAACATTTGTAATTCAAATATCTGATAAGGGACTTGTATTGAGAATATATAAAGAGATATTACAAGTTAATTATTTTTAAATATTTCTCCAAAAAGACATACAAATGGTCTATAACCACATGAAAAGATGTTCATTCTTCATGTCAGTGGGGAAATAGAAATCAGAACCACAATGAGATAATACCTCATACCAATTTCAAATAAATGACTGTAACTTGGAAAGCTTAAAACTATTAAGGAATAACTTCAAAATGTTAAACTATGTTTTTTTTTCAACCAATATTATCAGGAGAAACCTTGAGTACAACAAGATTCCTATAGGAAAGTTTTAAAGTGAAATTATCCTTATAAACAAGCTCACTTACTGTTGCAGTTATGTCATCTTTCTTCAATTCTTTTGGCTTGAGAAAGTAAGCACCTATTGTAGATTTTTGATAATTCCAGGTTGAGCAAGATAGCTTACCTTGATGGCAAGCAATGATACCATCCCAGTCACTCTCACGAGCTTCCTCTAAAACGTAATAAAAATCATTAATCAAATTACTTTTCATTCATCTATTACTTATTAGGCATCTAATATTTCAGGTTATCATCAGACACTAGGGATACAATGGTAAACCAAACAGGTAATACCTGATATTAATGTTTCCAATCTAACAAGAGGTTATCATTTTTTTAATTGACAAATTAAAATGTGTGTATTTATGTGTTTTTAGTATACAACAAACTAACAAGAGATTTGAATTAGAAGAAATCACAGTAAAATATGATAGTGTCTTATAAAACCACTCAGGAGATTTGGGGAAAATAAATGTCTCTCTGGATGGAGTGGTAGAACAAGTAGAAATTACCTGGGGTGGGGGGATAACATGCACAAGAAAAAAAAATGAACAAAACTGAGGACAGCAAGTAAGTGTAGTATCTTTTGGGAGGAATGAAAGTCGAGGAAGGCAATCAGGACCACACTACCAAAGGTCTTGAAAGTCATGTTAAGGAGATGAGATTCCACTCTAAAGGTGTAAGAAGCCACTAAAAAATTTTAAGCAGGTGAGTAATGTGATTTAGATGTGTTTTTAGAAACATCACTCAAGCTCTAAGAAAAGTCAGAAAGGTGGTCTTAATAATAACCTTCGAATAGAAATAGTGCCCACACAGTAATTTCCCATGATAGATTTCAGGCAACAAACCCATTATCTCTACATTTTTCTTAAAATCACTTCTTTGAAAGAAGCACTGGTCAAACGACATAGCATACTAAATCCTCAGTATTCTTAAATCTTAATTAGTTAGAGCTCTATGTTCTCATACTTTGCTGTTCCAGTTCTTTTTACATTAGTGACTTTCATTATACTAGGCATATGACAGAATAAAAAGAAAGGCTATAAAATCAAATATTGGTAATAGCTATTATGAAGAACAAAGCCTGAAGTTAATAGATAATAAGTTCATATTTAAAAGAACTCATTTTAGTCTTCACACAAGATCAGCATGTACCTGGAGTTACTTCCTGAATGCTTATTAATATCTGTAAAAGCATTTATTAAAACAGAGAAAATAAAATAGCACAGAGTAGGAAACAATGACAAAGGAGAATGTCTCGAAACACAGTATGAAGTTACTTACCTGCTGCAAACTTTGTGATGGGTGGAAGTCTCACTGACATGGTATTCTGAAGTCCTTTACGTTTGACTCTCTTTTTATTTATTAATCCTGGGGTTGGAGGCAAGGGGGACATAGAAAGCTATGAATCCTTCTTAATTAAAAAAAAAATGTATATAAAAGAAAAGCTATCATTGTCATATAACTATAAAGTTCAAGATATTCCCATTTAAGCCAGAAACAAAACAAAGATGTTATTACCACTGTTATTTTTTAATTCTGAGAAATTAGTGATTAAAAAAATATTAAATTTCATCTGAAAGTATATACATACATGAATAGTAAAGATAGCCACTTAAAAATTAGTAATAAAACTGAAAAAGATTTTCTTGTTTAATAAACAAAAATCTTTCAAAGGCTGGAAACCATGGAAAGGAAAGGAGAATAAAATGATTGCTTTAAAGCAAAAGAATTGGACACTGCTTACTTTGATGCTTTCTCTAAGCTACTTTCCATTTTAAAAACCGTGCACTCTACAGATAGCTCAAGAGAGGCCATCAACATCTTTGGGTGGCAGCAGTATGTTTTTACCACCCAAGGTGTCTAACTTTTTCCAGTAACCTCATAGCAGAACTTCAACCACTTCTTATGGTTTATGTTTATCTATTTCATCCAAGAACAGAGAAAAGGTATTGATGAAACTTTCTCCAGTTGTCTCATAGAATGTTAAAATGTTTCTTTTGTGACCAGCTTATTTTGTCTTGCAAAGGACCTACCATGTCCCAAACTCTTATTGAATTTTTCATGTACCGTGGAAAATGACTGAAGAGTTCCATCTTGACCTGTTGACATACACAGAAAATCTCTAATCAAGGTTCATCAAAACAATGGACTATGTGAATCACAAATTTTATAAAATTCTATTTGAAAAACTTGAAGTTACAATTTGGGACACTTTAAAGGGAAAGCCAGATTGCAACTACATTAAAACACTCAACTTTTATTTTCTTGAGACGGAGTTTTGCTCTTGTCGCCAGGCTGGAGTATAATGGCGCAATGTTGGCTCACTGCAACCTCTGCCTCCTGGGTTCAGGCAATTCTCCTGCCTCAGCCTCCCTGGTATCTGGGATTACAGGCATACGCCACCACGCCTGGCTAATATTTTGTATTTTTAGTAGAGACGGGGTTTCTCAATGTTTGTCAGGCTGGTCTTGAACTCCCGACCTCAGGTAATCCGCCCACCTCGGCCTCCCAAAGTGCTGAGATTACAGGCATGAGCCACCATGCCTGGCCTAAAATACTCAACTTTTTATAGAATGGCATTTAGTGAGAATAAAGGATAAAATGAAAACGAGATACTAATGATTTTCAGCAGACTAACAGAATTTTTAGAATCTGACCATTCTGTCTCTGAGGATTAGTAAACAGAAGGACACATTAAGTACACATAATAACTTTAAGTCACTCAAAGAGATATGCAAATCT
>CM052649.1:98866986-98906877 GCA_028533165.1 Leontopithecus rosalia | reverse complement strand
AAATACAAAAACTTAGCTGGGCATGGTGACGCGTGCCTGTAATCCCAGCTACTCGGGAGGCTGAGGCAGGAGAATTGCCTGAACCCAGGAGGCGGAGGTTGCGGTGAGCCGAGATCGCGCCATTGCACTCCAGCCTGGGTAACAAGAGCGAAACTCCGTCTCAAAAAAAAAGAAAAAGAAAAAAAAAAAAAAAAAAAAAGAGATATGCAAATCTAAATATGTGTAAATATCAAACCTAATACTGGGCACCCACATCTCAACACTTGCTGAAATAGACTAATAGTATGAAGCAGAAGCTCACTTGCGCTTAGAATCTGTTGTCCATTCTGTCCATAGTATCTGATACTGGTAAGAGGAGCACTATGACCCATTCTGAATCTCAAAAGTCGGCCTTCACCTGTAGGACCATCAAATATCCATATCTGCCAAGAAATAAAAATGTAAAGTTCTTATCTGCAAGCAGTCAAATCACCCCCTATATACATCAACTGGCATTGTGTAGTGCTTGCTAAGCCACTGATTCTGGAATTACAAGGGGGAGAGTGGGTCTTGTGGGAGAAATAAACTGTAATTCTCTCCTGCTTCACTGCAATCATGTCACCTACTGTGCTTTTTCTTTCACCTATACCAATACCTCCTCCTTCCATATTCCTTTCTTCTTCTAGGTTGAAAGCTGATACATTAAAGCAAGCTTGTGATAACCCAAAGGGTAAGTTAGATGAGCCAGGAAGATGATAACAATCATCATAATACCCTGAGAGCATTGTCACCGCCATTTGTGACAAGAAGTGGCTCTCTATGGAGAAATGTCAGTCCGGCAAT
This sequence comes from Leontopithecus rosalia, assembly GCA_028533165.1. Classification (NCBI taxonomy): domain Eukaryota; kingdom Metazoa; phylum Chordata; class Mammalia; order Primates; family Cebidae; genus Leontopithecus; species Leontopithecus rosalia. The sequence continues at coordinate 98,906,055 of CM052649.1, read as the reverse complement.
TGCTGTAGAGTGTGCATTTCTCATTTGATTGATTAATCTTTTGTCCTCTAGATCCCAGAGTCCAATATGGCCACATGGGCTTCCAGCTGCCATTACAGGATGACCATCTGTTATTAAAATAAAACACATTAAGAAAAATACTTATAGATCCTCCCAAAATAAAAAAGAATTCTTCTCTCTGCCCTTTTATTCCATAGTTAGAAAAAAACTATATACCAATTATTTATTCAAATTTCTTTGCCTCCTTTTACTCCGGTATTCATTCACTTCTAATAGATTAAGCTACCAGACGACAAAAAAAATTTCTGAATTTTAAGGTAATGAATTTTAAGTTTCCTTAACTCTTATCAGTAAGTATGTTAAAAGTTACCTGTGCGAAATGAAATTGAAGTAATGGGTCCCCAGTCTTGACGAAACTTCATTAATGTTTCATTAAATTTAATGTTGTGAATGATAACTTGACCTGACATAAGACCAATAGCAACAACATCCACAGCTGGTGCCTAAAAATTAAATTGTTCAAACTTTTGTTTTGTTTTCTTAAACAAAATAGCTTTAATAATCCTTATGACATGCATCATTTCTTAGGTGTTATCAAAAGAAATAATGAAGTATCTGCCTAAAGGTGGCAGAAAAACTCAACAAGTATTACTATTCTGGCATACTTTTTTATTCAGCAAAGAAGTATTCAGAATGATTTTTCCAAATTACTTCCCAGCTTCAATTCAGCCAGTCAACATCCCATCCCCATCCCCAAAACGTAGCTGGTAAGATTCTGATAAGAAAATAGCCACAACAGAAAAGATAGCTATGTACAAAATCACTACGGATCACTGGATTGGATGGAAACAGAAAAGGGAGACAACTCCTAGAAAACATACAAGGCCTGTGACATGCATGGCAATGTGTAACCAATTACAGAGGAAGTGAAAGACTGTTTACCCAAGAAAGTAGAAAAACTTACAAAACATGGGAAAAGACAAAAAAATGTATTACAATGAGCCTGTTCCAGTTCTAATATTCTATGGTTATAATGGTCTATAATACAATAGTCTTACAGGCTCTATTATGCATTTCTTTACTTTAGCAAAGATCAATGTCCAATATCATTAGAGAATGGAATCAGGCTACACGTTTTATTAATTTGTCATCAAGTGTCTACTCAGCATCGGACCCTGTGTAGAAACTGGAGATACTGAAACAAATAATCCCTTGTCCTCAAAGGACCTAATCCTCTGATATTTATGGAGTCTTCTGGATAGGCAAAATTGGAGCGAGATTGATGGCAGTAAGAGAAGATAAGGAATACATATAAATTGGGCAAGCACAGTCAGTGAATGCTGAGAAAAATAACTGTATACTGGCTACCTATGTGGCCAATAGAAACACAAGATTCAATGCAGGCATGCATTCATTTATACATATTTTGCAGAGTCATTAAAAAAAGCAGTTATTTCTTAAACAGTCCATCATCAAATCAAACATTAGGATTTTGGCTCCAATTATTTCAGACCATAAATCTCAACATCTTGACAAATTTATCTGCATGACTTACAATAGCCCTTGCACTGCGGAACACTCATTTCCAGTCTACACAAGACACTGGACTAAATATCTCTGCAAAATGATTAGTAAAGAAGGATCCATAGCAACCATAGGTTTAAAGTCAAACTATAAGCACAAAGGATTCCAAAATTGTTATTGGCAAAGGCAATATTACTTGTTTTAAACTACATTTCCAAAACACTATTTCTTCAGGGTAACAATTTTAAAGGTAAACCATGCTATATATTGTTTTGTCTTTATGTCTAAAATTATGATTGATTCCTGAAACGAAAATATTTTCCTATTAACTTTGTTTCCTCTTTGATTTAACAGAAAAATACTAACCTGCTGAAGAGCTGTCACTCCAACTTTCCATCCTGGAAATGTATACAGAAGTTTACTACAAGAAGAAGAGTTGAAAGCTTTTTTTTTTGGAGGAAAACAAAATCAGCTATACATTTAAAAAATGAAATAATAGGTGATATTTATTAATTTCTTACTCTTCCATTCAGTTCTGATAATTAAGCTAATGTCACAAGGTTAGTAATATTATCCAGACAAATTCTAGATCTCAAACTACTATGCTATGCCACCTCTTTAAGAAATTAAATGTCCAAAGTGGGAAAAAAAAATTGTGAGTGATAAACCATTTCATATTACAGACAACAAGAAAAAAAATTTAGGACTGCAAAAAGATCGTCATGAAAGGGACTAACTTATATTTTAACAGCAATATTATCTGCATGTTATATGACAAGAGTAATGCTGCTCTCAATTTCAGAAGCAAGCCACGAATGATAAATAACACATGCATGGAACAAACGAAGTATCGGAAATCATAATAATTATCATTAAAGTATTAAATCACATATTAAATTGTGTAAATGGGTACAGATTAGTTTACTGAATACAATGGCTATTTAAAGTACGGTAAAGAATGTACATATCAAATAAAGAACTACAGAAAATAACCGTAAGGGCAAAGACGGTATTTCAGTCACCATCCCTGAACCTAGCACAAAGCAGGCAGTCAATGGTATTTCTTAAATTGAAATGAAGCACTGATTTAAAACGTTATACCTTTAATAATCTTATTTTCCCTTCTGAATTTATAAAGACTTTGGAAAAAACAATTTGGATGGTCAAATATTTTTATTTGCTTTTTAAAATGCTACACAAAGAAGTCTGAGCTGCCACCTTTTTTTACTGATAAATGTTTAAATAATGGGTAGAAGTATTCAAAATCATGTATCCAGCCCTCCAGCTATTATCAATATTATAGTATTCACTGTATCTATGGGAAATGATGAAAATACTTCTAAGCCTGAAAATCATTTCTAAATGCTAGCACTAAATTATCATTGATTTACTTTTCCATCTTTTACCTTCTTCATATATGGAAAATTTTCATGTCTGGAAAACTAGAAGCTCCCCAAGAATAATCTCATAATTATTATTTTCTGACAGATCTCATATTACTTTATTAGAGCCTTCTGTATAGCAATTCTTTACAGTTATTAGGCCATCAGTACATACTTTTCAATGAGCATTTATGAAGCTGTCTCACATGTGTTAGGATCACATGCCAGCTCATATATGTGATGCCACCAGCAACAACTCCAAAAGCAAGCATACAGTTATATAGCTCAGTATCCCTGGGGGATTGGTTCCAGGTCTTCCCAACCTCTCTGCTGATATGAAAGTTAAGAGATACTCAAGTTCCTTACATAAAATGCATATAACTATCACACATTTATGCATATACTTTAATCTCTAGCTTATTCAAAAAACCTAATACTACATAAATATTATGTAAATAGCTGTTATTCTGTACTATTTTAAAATGTGATTTTTATTGTTGTATTATTATTTATTTTTTCTTGAATATTTTTGATCCAAAGTTGGTTGACTCCTCTGATACAGAGGACCAACTGTATTTATAGATAACCCTCCAAATAAATATACAACAGCAGGAGAAATGAGACTTAAGTATGCATTAGGAAGTAATAGATGAGGATAAGGTGACAATTATATTATTTTCTCACTAAAATACTTACTTGGATTTTACATTCCACAATTGCAGGCTTCCTTGTTCACTGCCCAGAAGTATTTTATTCAAGTAGGTACTTGGATGCAAAATTGCAGAAATTTTAAATACTGTCTTATCAAAAGTCAATTGCAAGTATTCTTCTACAAAAGTGAAAGTTATAATTATTTTTTATAAAAGTTTAAAATGTTTTTATAACCATATATTTATTGCTTAAAGTCTATCATATCAAAGATTTATATGCTAAAATAAACCAAAGAATTAGATACTAATCTACAAACATTCCTCGAGAAAATAAATGAAGGGCAACTTGTAAATGTAATTTAGACTGTGAAAAATTTTCCATAACTTCTAATAAAAATACTATTAAAAGTTTCATTCCCTTTTGAATTACTTTACAGAAAAGGAAAATAAAGTTTAAAAAAAGATCAGCATTAATGTTTCTGTAATTTGATCTATAAGCAGGAGTGAATATTCCAAGTGAAGTGCTTATACTAAGCTTTTCCAGGGAATGAAGACCTAACTATATGGAAAGTTTGATGGGCCATTCAAAAAATGCCAAAAATAAAAGGCACATCTCAGTGAAAGTAGTAAGAGTACTTGTCACACATTTCCACAAAAGAACCTCTAATAAAGGAAAAGAAAAAAAATTTACAACCCTGTGGAGTGCAGGGTGGCACAGCCAGTGGTCACTTGCTCCAAGATCAAAAAATTCTCTGAAATCTTTGGTTATATTCAAAATTTCTATGTTTGAATTCTGCTTTTTACTTTACAGTTCCTCCACAATTAAAACAATGTTTCACTAAATTTTCCAATAAATTTGTGTATCAAAGAAGGTATTTTATTGAGGAAAGGTGTAGATATTCTAGGAATAAATTCTTCATGTTTAAAGATACATGATCCCATAAACATAGCCACTGTCTATCACAGTTGAAAGAAACTGATTCATATACCTAGGAAAAGGATGTATATTTTCCTTCTGATTATAAGATCAAGTTTACTATTAAAGTCTCCTTTACTAAAAGTTGAATACAAACCAAGAATTATTCAGGTATGAAAATATATCAATATTCACTCCATGGGGAAAACAATATAACAAATCAAATTTGTAATAATATATTATAACAAAATAGCAATGGAAAATATATTAGTTGAGGTAAGCACATCCAACAATTTATGGGTAGTTAACTTGCTAAAGTTGATTATCTCTTTCTTACTTAGAACTTTTTTCTTATATATGTTAAAGATTTTTAATTTTTTTTTTTTTTTTTACTATTTACAGGCAAAACCTCTGGCACAGATATTTTCACAGATTTTAAATTTTAACTAAACACATACTACCCTAAGATAAAGTAAATAAACTGTTAACTCTTACCTTCTGAATATATGTGCCAAATAATAAGAATGCTGTCAGTATCCACAGAGATAATGTGGTCTCCAAAGGGTTGCAAGAGATGGATTTCTGCCTTATGACCCTTAAAGGTATGTACTATCTGCAACATCAAAGTTTAAAAGAATTTCATATTACTCAGTCATCATGTCATATTGTTCATATTATCCCAAAAACATGCTAATCCTGAGATGCTTCTGTTAAGAAATGTAGCCCAACTCTTGATTATTCCAGGTTAGGATGAACAAATAAATATCAAGGAACCAGGCGGGTTCATCTGTTCCCTCATCCAGTTCAACAATAAGAAGGTAAACTGTTCATTAAGAACAAAGAAATGAGACCTCTGAGGCTCAGCCTTCCAACTTAGGTTAGAGAGGAGGCATGCACACAGACCTAGGTCCCTCACCCAATTCAATCAGTGCAACTACATATATCCTAGCAAGATGGTATGTTCCAGAAGGCTGATCTCTATATACTCCATAATCAACTGGCCATCAGATGAGTTAGGAAAGGGGTATTCGGGGTCTTCTTCCCCATACCTCTCTGCTTTCACAGAGACCCTTACGGTAGCTGATCCTTCCAAAAGTATAGCCCTTTCTCTGTGGTTTCAGTCCTCACGAGATTCCAATAACACAGTTTCTTCTCCTTGGCCCTTTGGCATTAGGGGTGGTAACAACTTCCTACAGTTGATAGTATCTGATGTCTCCCCACCCCTACTTTGTTCCACTAACCCTGACCATACCTGTGCATATAGGTCCTTTATTAAAGTCTCTGCATATAGGATATACATATAGGATAAAGTCTCCTCATGTGAATCACTATATCTCCCTGAGAAAACTATAAACAATATAAAAATGAACATTCTTCCCAATTCTAAAAATCTAAACACCTTCTATTAAAGAACTCCACAGGTAAGTTACCTTCCTCTGCCACAGGTAGTGATAAAAGACTGAGAACTACCTCACTCCAAGTCCCTGACAAGTACAGTGATATTATCATTTGGCTACCTTTGTGTCCCCATTCCTACTTTTCCTTTAATTCTAGACCATTAAAGCCAGATCATCTCTCTAGCTAGTTGTTTAGGACAAATTCAGAAAACAACTGGTAGATTTAGACCCGAAAAGCTCTTTTCTTAGCGGTGGAGAAAACATAGAATCTAGCATTCTGTAAATAGGGAACAAACATCTGGTTTTTAGAAAAAGAGTTATGAGCTAAGTTATGCATAGTGAATAACCAATCCACATAAAGTGGTAGTAAAATATTCCCAGGAAAGCATTAAAAAAAAAACTTAATAATACATATTACATCCTATCTCAACAAATACACAGAAAAACTCATGAGATGGGAACTGACTGGGCATAAAAAATTTTAAAGAAGGTATCCAAGTAATTCTGATACTCATCCCTGACAAAGAAACTGAGTAAAGCACCAGTTTTAAGTAAGCCTTTTCTGAAAATTTATCTTCCTCCAGAAAACTGAATATACATTAGAAATAAAATACTGTATATTTCCAGAGTGTGCCAGGTAAAGAATGACAAAATTAAAGTTCCCTCCACTATCATGACAAATAACTACTGACTGCAAAAGACAAATAAATTAAAATAGTTTAGTGCTACAAACCTCCTTATTACGGGCAAATGCAGAGAAAACATTTCCATATGCAGCAAAGACTAATCTGCCATCAGCTGCCATACAGCAGATATCCTGTGGAACAGAATTACCTAGGAGAAAATACAAAATGGATGAAACAATAATTTTTAAGATGTTAAAGAGAAACCTCAAGTATATATATATATATATATATATAAAACATTTTTCATGGCTATAATTTAAAAATATTTATAAGATCAAAGTTGAGAATCAGAGTATAAAATTTTGACTAAAATATTTTAGATATCTAGAAGTAACTATGAAACTAAGGATAGGAAATCACCTTTTCTTTCCCTAAGAGAACAAATGTCTAGGATTTGCAGAAATAAAAACATAATCCTAGAGAAATGAAAAGAAGCTTTTTGAGGTTATTTGGAAAAAAACTGTCATTTGATACACAAAGCTCTGACAGACAGTCATCCAGTCTTCATGTGAACACCTTTTTTTTCTTTTTTTTGAGATGTAGTCTCGTTGTGCCACGTAGGCTGTAATGCAGTCGTGCAATCTCGGCACACTCCAATATCCGCCTCCTGAGTTCAAGTGATTCTCCTGCCTCAGCCTCCCAAGTAGCTAGGAATACCAGTCTGTACCAACTATGACCAGCTAATTTTTGCATTTTTAGTAGAGGCAGGGTTTTGTCACGTTAGACAGGCTGGTCTTTAACTCCTGACCACAGGTAATCTGCCCGCCTCAGCCTTCCAAAGTGCTGCGATTACAGGCATGAGCCACCGTGCTTGGCCCATATGAACATGTGAATATCTTCTGGAACATCAAGTTGACTAATAACTCCAGAAAAATTTTAAAAGTAACTCAAAACCTAGATCTCTAACTCTGCCCTTCGGACCAACCCAAAAATATTCCTATGGTATTCTGTATGTCTCCTCCTAAAACATTTAAAGACAATGTTGTTTCTACAGTCTTCTCCAGGTAAATATGCCTATCAATCTAGCATTTCTCACATGACATGTGATTCTTCTCTCATTATCCTGGTCATACCGACCTTTGCATTTCCTCTTTTGGGGTGTGAGGGTTAGAAGACACGGGATTGTTGTATTTTTTCATGCTGCAAATTCCATATTAGGATTTGTTTGCATAATCCTGTTTCTATAGGTTTATCATTTACTTTTGTATTCAACTTAAGTTCCAATGCCTTTCTTCTGCCTTCTATTATTAAAATGTAAGTTTAATAGATATACACATTACAGTCCTTGTAGGTCTTTTCTGTTTCTCTCACAATGACCATATTTGATGGTAAAAGCATTTCTCAGCCCTGAGAAATGCTTTATCCTATGAGTTTAAAAAAAATAATAATAAAACAAGGTTGGTGGAATGGCTCAAGCCTGTAATGCCAGTACTTTGGGAGGTTGAGATGTGCGGATCAACTGAGGTCAGGATTTCGAGACCAGCCTGACCAGAATGGAGAATCCCCATCTCTACTAAAAATACAAAATTAGCTGGGCATAGAGGCGCATGCCTGTAATTGCAGCTACTCAGGAGGCCAAGGCAAGATAATCACTTGAACTCAGGAGATGGAGGTTGCAGTGAGCCAAGATCGTGCCACTGCATTCCAGCCTGGGCAAGAAGAGCTAAACTCCATCTCAAAAACAAAACAAAACAAAACTCTTCCACTGAAAAAACATACCAAAATGTGAGAAAAGGGAAAACTATTCCTTACAGTAGAAGGAATAATGGCAAAAGAAAATCACTTCAGGCTGACAATGCTTTATCTGAAATGCTTGAGACCAGAAGGGTTTCAGATTTCAGAGTGTTTTGGATTTGGGACTATTTGCGTAACCAGGTGTACATTACTAATCTGAAAATCTGAAATCAGAAATGTTCCAATGAACATTTCCCTTTGAACATTATGTCAGTTCTCAAAAAGTTTCAGACTTTGGAGCATTTTGGGTTTCAAATTTTTAGATTAAAGATGATCAAAATGTATTTGGCAACCATCATACTAAGAACTGATTCAGGCAAGTATCATCATAAAATGCTAAAAGCAGAGGTGATAACTTTGAAGAGTACTACGTTATTTACATAGTCCCAGTGCTTATTACCAAAGGATACTTATTGTCAACCCAGGCCAAAACACTGACTTTAAAATGGAGCCTCCTAACCAGTGACTGCCAGGAATAGAACTAACCAACAGCATGTGCCTTCCGATACAATTCACTGTGATTCCTGCCATAGGGTACAACCTGAATTTAATCCTGAAAACATGTCAAAAAAACTCAAACTGAAGGACATTCTAAATAAGCCTGTACTCTTCAAAAATGTCAATGTGTCAATATCATGAAGCACAAAGAAAGTCTAAAGAACAGTTTCAGATTAAAAAAGATAAAAAGATATGTAACAACTGAAAGCAAAACATGATTCTATCCTGGTATCCCTTTTTGTTTCTGATATGTAAGTTTATCAGACATACATGTTACCCTGGCTTCCTTATATGATCCATAAATCTCAAATTTATGTCAAAATAAAAAAATTTTTTTAGATATGCATAAATTCAGAATAAAGTCTATACTTACTTACTGCAACCAGACTCAGTTTCTGAACCTGTTTAAGAAAAGAAAAAAGGTTAAATTTTCATTAACAAACACAATCATAATAACCTAATACCCGAAGATAAAAATACAACCTCATACACATATTTGCTACGCTGTCCTTCATGAGAAAGACACTTACTGACCCAAATTTTTGTTATTAGGAAAGTTTATATTTTCAACTATATTTTACCAGGAGTGGTGATGAAAAGGGTAGGCAAAAGTTTTCTATAATGAGCCAAATATTAAATACTTCAGGCTTTGCAGGCCATGCACGTAGTCTCTGTTGCAACTACTCACTTCTGCCTCTGTAGCACAAAAACAACCATACACAATACATAAATAATGTGCATGGGTGTATTAAACTTTTATCCATACATACTGACATTTGATTTTCACAAAGTTTGCATGTCACGAAATATCCTTCTCCCCACCCTCGGCCTGACCCTGCAAACATTTAAACATGTCAAAATCATTCAGAACTCCTGGGACATACAAAAACAAGCAGTGGGCTAGACTGGCTTGCAGACTCTAATTTGCTGACTCAATCATGGCTACTGATCCAACTGCACAACCCTAGAAGAATAAGCTCCCTGTGCCTCAAATTCTTCATCTATAAAACAGGAATTTATTTACTTTATGGGACTGTTAAAAGGATTCAATGAGTAAATCTGTGTAAAACAGAATAGGCCAGTCATATAGTAATTGCTCAATACATCATAGCTGCTACCATCACTACCACCACCTATTCACAACTTGTCTAGTTTCCCCTGTAGAAACAGCTACTCTGTAGGACTGTAGAAAGTCTGACTGGGGACAGCATATATAGCCATAGTCATGAGACGGAGCACTTGTAGACCCAATTAGTGACTTAGGTTCATTAGCACCATTTTTTTGTTTTTTTCACTCCCAAGTATTTTCAGTTTCAGAGGTCATAGCCCAATGCATTGGCTAGTCTGAGCAGTGTACAGTCTGGGTAAAGAGTATTTACATGCCATGATGTTACGAATGTATCATCAGCATTAGAACTAGAGGAGACCTTAAAAGCCATCTTTATTGTGACTAAATGTCAATACACTGTAAGTAAATTGTTAACTTTATAAAATGTGCAAATATGTAACTCCTAACCAAAGGGTTTCTTGGGCAGTAGAATGAAGGGGAAAACAGGTGTTTGTGTGGAACACAGTGTCAGGAAAGACACTGTACCAAAGACAAGATTTCAAAAGCTCTTTAAGAGAGAAACTTAGAAAAATTACATTTCCAAGAAGAAAACATAATCAGCAAAAGTTAGTGAGCAAGGACCAAGTGCAGAAAATGGTAATAATACTCTCACAGGATTAATGGTATGGTTCTAACCCACCCTGTCTCCATTACCAACACAGACTGAGAAACCCAACTGCTCTTGACCTCAACTCAGCCCTCACTTTCCTATTCCACTAACCCAACTGGTTCCCAACTCCCAGCTTTTCTTGCTAATAATCCATTTGATATTCACAATCTTCCAAGAGAGACAACTCTACAATATGTTTTCCAGAAAAGAAAGTACTTAACACTATTGCCATTCTCATTATCAAGGTTCCTGCTCTCAGAGCTTACATTCTTTTGGAGAAAACAAAAGAAATTAGTAAACAAGAGACACTATTACAACGATTGATGAGCTCTTAAAGGAAAAAGAAATCATCACTGACAAGTAACAATTTTTCTGAAATTTACTTATGTGCTTTTTTTTTTTTTTTGAAACCAGTGTTGCTCTGTCGCCAGGCTGGAGTGTAGTGGCCCAATCTCGGCTCACTGAAACCTCCACCTCACGGGTTCAAGCAATTCTCCTGCCTCAGCCTCCCAAGTAGCTGGGACTACTACAGGCGCGCGCCACCATGCCCAGCTAATTTTTGTATTTTTAGTAGAGTGTTTCACCAACAGTGTTTCACCCTGTTGGCCAGGATGGTCTCCATATCCTGACCTCGTGATCGGCCTGCGTTGGTCTCCCAAAGTGCTGGGATTACAGGCTGAGCCACCGCGTCCGGCCGAAATTTACCTTTATAGTTCACATAAAGGTGCTACAGTATAATGATATCTACCTTGCCAAGAAACGGCTGCAAGGCTTAGAGTGACAGTGCCAGACACTTAGCGTTAGTTGAAAATAACTGATTGCTAGCAGATATTTTCCCTAATCTCATCCTCTCTGATCCTCCCAATGTATTCTACCTAGTGTGAATTTCGAACCCAGATCGTGTCACCAGTAACGTAATAGCGTGCGTGTTTTTCTCTCTCATTAAGAATGCAAGAGGTAGAGATTTGTCTTAATTATGTTTCCACCTTCAAGGGAAGATCAGTAAGTATTCACTGAACAAATATTTTTGCCATAGAACTGAGATGTTGCCTAGCAGTTTCCCCTTGGCCAGCCTGTCTCTGAAACTCGCCCTAGGAGGGCTGCAAATGCTAAATCAGCACGTGTTATGTGACCGGATGGTGAAACATTAGTAGGACAAAGAAGGGTTAAAGAAGGTAAGCCCATGGTAGGTGGGAAGAGAGAACCGGCTTGCTCCAGGACAGAGTTAGGGGTCGGGGAGGATGATTCCTGGGAAGCCAACCAAAGTCACTCACGTCATAGGTGTGGAAACTCTTGCCTACGCAAGTTGTTACATAGAACCGGCGCTTGAGCGCGCTGAATCGCACCACGTGTGGAATGTCGTTGCTGAAAAGCCCCAAGGCCCGGAACCCCGCAAACAGCGCGCTGGCCGTGCGCCTTTCCGAGGCCTGTTCCATTGCTGCCGCGATCGCAGCTCCTCTCCGCTCCGGTCCTGAAGGAAAACACGTACCCAACCTCTTCAGCGTGTGTAGTGTAACCGTCCTCGGCCACAGCTAAAGACACAAGACCGCTTCCGGCGCCCGCGGCGAATCGCGTTTCCGGAGACTACCCTCAGTGCAACACATAAATCGCTCCCTCCAGAGCTCGTATGGGAGGCGTGACTTCAGTTCCGTAGGCTACAGTTTCCAGCACGTTGCCTCGCGTTGTTCTTCAGCTCTTTTGCTGCTGACTCCTCAGGTTCCCACCGGACTGCAAGGGCGGGAAGCACCAAGAGGGAAGCGCGACTCCCAGGAGAGTGGAGAGGAAATCAAAGTCTTGGAGATGAAAACGAGTTAAACATATGGTTATTTTAAAATGTACCAAAACATGAGACTGGAAAAATTTGAACACTGGATATCCGATGATGTTAAGGAATTATGTTTAATTTTTACATGTGATAGTAGCATTATGAATACATTTTTAAAGATTCGGCCGGGCGCGGTGGCTCAAGCCTGTAATCCCAGCACTTTGGGAGGCGGGTGGATCACCAGGTCAAGAGATCGAGACCATCCTGGTCAACATGGTGAAACCCCGTCTCTACTAAAAATACAAAAACTTAGCTGGGCATGGTGGCGTGTGCCTGTAATCCCAGCTACTCAGGAGGCTGAGGCAGGAGAATTGCCTGAACCCAGGAGGCGGAGGTTGCGGTGAGCCGAGATCGCGCCATTGCACTCCAGCCTGGGTAACACCAGTGAAACTCCGTCTCAAAAAAAAAAAAAAGATTCGCATCTTTTGGATACGTATTGACATATTTACAGTGGAAAACTATAATGGTCATTTCAAAGGGGACAGAGGGATACACCCACAGACTCCCTGGGGAGTAGAACTAATTACTCGGGGGAGGGAACTGCTCACTTGGGCAACTTGGATGGATATAGATTCCTCCCGGAAAATGAATATAAATATTAAATGTTATTGGGACCCCCGGATTAAGTCAGTATTCCTTGAGGTTGGCTGTCAAAAGCAGACAGTAGGGGCTCTAGAGAGGAGCTCGTCGTGATGCAAAGGGGAGTCTGGGCAGTTCATTAGAGCTAAGTGCCTTAGGGTGCCGAAAAAGACTGATTCCAGTGCAGTGGGTGTCAGATTCTTCACTCCTCAGGAGCCAGCTACCTTACCAAGTTTTAGGTTTGGGGAGCAGTCTCTGAGCATGTGAACTAAAACAGTGGTGACTTTAGAGCCCAGGACCAAAGTTCGACATATGGAATAAGCTCTTATCTTACTGTTTTGTTTCCATTTCATTTCTTTTATGAAAATGTTTTGGCAGCCTAATAAGGTTTGGATTGAGTGACTAATGGAACATACTTTTACTTGAAAGGGATAAAGAGGGTCTATTATACCTAATGAACAGAGATCAGTGTAAAATCTCTCGGGTGCCTTCCAGTTCTAAAATGTAATTATTGTATTATGAAACAAAAGTAACGTGTTAGCTAATTTGAATATCTGACACATACATTCTTGAACAGAAAAAAATGTGCATTTCTTGGCACAGAGCCTCAAACACTTTGGATGTTAAGATAATTAAGGAGCAGATGCTAACAGCATGAGAGCTTGTTATTTAGTTGACATGTTGTACTTAACTTGTACTTTTGTTTGTACCCTGCATTTCTCAATAGCGGTGCACATTTTCAGCCATGTTTGTGGTGTGACTTAAAAGTGGACAAGTTGCTAATTATTTGTAAATGTTATTTAAATTAAAAAGGAGGGAAAAAGAGCATCTCACTGTACTATTAACTTATTTATTAGGCTTATTTATCTTAAAAGTTTAGTGAGTAAGCTCCAAAAAGGTAGAGAATTTTTTTTCACTTTGTTCATTAATACATAACAAGCACCCGGAACAGTATATGGAACAAAAGGGGTGATTAATAAACATTGTTTAACAAAAAAGCTGCATTTAAGTAATAAAATGCTAAAAATGTGGAATGTTGTCCCTTTTTTATGTTAGTCATGTTCCCTCCCAAAGTAATGAGTTATGTACTTTAGCATCCCAATATTTAAACTCCCTCCTGCTGAAAGAGAAAGGCATGTCTCAAACAGAAGCTGCCTTTTCAGTCTGGGTCCTTGAAAAAAAGTCTGTAGATAAGACCTGCAGCCGACTTGAGGTTGCCGGTTTGTAATGAGAGAGAATTAACTGTTGTTGCAAGCCAGTAAGACTTGGTGTTTGTTTGCCTTCTAATTATAACCTAGCAAAAGTCTATGTGATTTTGGAGAAATGTGTGAGAATTAGCATCTAAAAATTTTAAAAAATTATAGTTTGTTTTTCTTTATACAAGTCTTAAAGCTGCATTACAGAAAGTGAGGACTGGGCTGCAGGTTCACAAATGACAAATATCCTCTAGTATGATTTTAAGGTTTCTGAATTATTCATGTTCTTAGTTATGTGTAAAAGGATGACACAGAATAAAGGCTCAGTGGATGTTTGATGCTTGAATAAATGCAAGTTTAATTTTTATTTTGCAGCTTTGGGAGAAAAGAAGGGACAGGGTTGTTTTAAAAGAAGCTGTGAAGAATAATGACAGGTTACAATAGCACTAATAGTTTCCTTTTCTTTTTGCACAGAAGCAGGTGACAGGAATCACATAGCTTATCTGATAGTTGCTGCTGCCAATTCAGTTTCTAACTCTTAATGGTCTTTAAAACAGTTTATTCATGGGAAACATCTATTTAGCTTTTAGTTCATTTTAATTTTTTCATTCCTTTACTCAGCATGTCTATTGAGAACTGCTATGTGCTAGATATTGTACCAAGATAAAGTATGGGCTACACTCTTAAATTATTAACAAATCTTCCTCAAACTCCACATACATTTGATATTTACCCTGAATTATTCTATAAACTTTATATCCATAATATCTGCTCCAAACACAATCTAAGTTCACCCTCAATGCAATTTGAAATGCCCTGCCACTCTCTTCCACACAAGAATAGCTAGCAGAAGGGAGAGTAGAACAGGGAAGGGTGTAGGGGCATAAAAAGACTGCATCTATGAGCACCATCTTGAAAAGTGGCATCTCAGCTACAATTGCCAAGGCAATGATCTATTGACATGAGAGTTGTTTATAGAAAGTTTCTTAGCCCATTTGTGCTGCTATAACAAAATACCTGAGACCAGGGAATTTGTAAACAACAAAAATTATTTCTCACAGTTCTGGGGCTGGGAAGTCCAAGATTTAGCTGCTAGTAGGTTTGGTGTGTAATGAAGTCCTGTTCCTCATATATAGCACTGGCAAGGTGTCAACACATTGCAGAAATGACAGAAAAGGCAAAGGGCGATGAACACTGTGTCCTCACACAGTAGAAGATGGGAAGAACAGGAGAAACTAGGCTAGTTTCCTCCAGCCTTTTTGTAAGGAACTAATCCATTCATGGGGTGGAGCCCTATGGATATAATCACTTCCCCAAATACAATGCGGATTTAAGCTTCAACATGAATTTTGGGTAGGACACATGCTTAAGCCACAGAAGGAAACAATGTGAAATATGTCAAATAATGGCATCCTCTTTACATGTTTACTTTTCCTGTATCTCCACCATCCCAGGTCACAATTTTAGGCTTGCTCCCTAAGATATTGGGGCTTACCTTCATCTTGCTCATCCCTTATTCCTACTTCAAATTAAATCAAGATTAATTTTGTCTTGGCATTCAGGTAAATTGTAGCATTAAACAGGAAGAAACAATAACCACCATTACAGCAAAACAAAAACAAAAATTTTATTTAACTAGCTCATGGAATAGGAAATCAAAAGAAGGGTGAGGTCAAGATGGATTAATCTACTTGTGTAATTATATATTTACAACGTCAAGCTATTTCCATCTTTCTCTGCCATCCATGGCTTCATCTCAATGCTGGTTTTAGGATAATTGCTAATTGTAGTTGCCACTGCATGTTTCTTTGTTTTTGTCTCATGAGAGGGGAAGACCATCACTCTATTGTCTTTTTTTAAAGTGAGGAAACTTTTTTTAGAGTTTGCCCCCCAAAACCTATGCTTATTGTTCATCACAAAAGGTGGCTATATGTTTATCCTGAACAAGACCCAAGTCAAGGTACCAGCTTATGGGTGTTAGCCTGGTTATCTCTACTCTAAGCAAGAATATTGGGACACCCAGACTAGCTTGGACTAATCAAAATCCACCTCAGGAACTGGGATCAATCCCTAAAGCCCTATGGTAGATGGGGAAATAGATGCAAAATTAAGAAGTTACAGAATCCTTGTTGAGAAGACAACTGTAACATCTACTAGTTAGGTAATGGGGATAATTTCCACTTAGTCAAGGCATTTTTAAATTTTAAAATCCAAAATTTTAACCTCAAGTAATAGAAAGTGTGTACTTTGGAATCAGCTAGATATTACACATTCTAGTTGTGCTACACTGGATATTTTGCTGATTGAGCCTTTTCTAGCATCTATAAGATTGGGATAGCACAGGATCATTGCAAATATTTTATAAGGTACTATAAGAAAAATAACTGATAAAACTACCCAGTAAATGTTGCTTTCATTTATGACAATCCTTGTCTT
This sequence comes from Leontopithecus rosalia, assembly GCA_028533165.1. NCBI lineage: Eukaryota > Metazoa > Chordata > Mammalia > Primates > Cebidae > Leontopithecus > Leontopithecus rosalia. The sequence goes on along the minus strand of CM052649.1, from coordinate 98,889,514 downwards.
TACTTCAAGAATAGCAGAGAATGGAAAAGAATCTTCCCACCCTCCTACTTAAACAGAAGGTAGAACTCAATAATTAAGGCTAACCAATGTAAAATTGGTTTCTACTTATATTATGATATTGTTCATGAAATTCTATATATGAAATACAAGAGAAAGGGTCAAAGTGGTCTGGAGAGGAAATCCCACGAAGAACGTGCTGAAGGTCTTTACAATGTCAGTGGCTGCTTTTAAGATTTTCTGGTTTGAGCAACTTGATTATGATGATCATTAGTGTAGGTTTATTTATTTCTTGTGCTTCATTGAGCTTCTTGGAACTGTGGGTTTAGAGTTTTTATAAAGTTTGGAAATTTACCATTGTTTCTTTCTGTATTTTTTTTCTGCACCTCTTTACTTCATTCCTTGCGATATTTATTATATGTATATTAGGCTCTTGCAGTTGTTTCACAGCTCACTGATGATCTTTTCATTTTTAAGTTATTGTTTTCCTTCTGTGTTTTATTTTGGATGTTTCCCTTGGTATGTCTTCAAGTTTACCAATCCTATATTTTTGCAATATCTAATCTCTCATCATTACCATTCACTGTGGATTTCACTTCACACATTACAGATTTCATATCTAGAAGCTGGATTGGGATTTTCTTTATGTATTCTGTGTCTACATTTAACTTTTTGAACATATTGAATATAGCTACAGTAACTATTTTAATGTCCTTGTCTGCTAATTCTAACTTCAATGTTAGCTCTGAATCAGTTTCACTTTTTCCCTCATCATGGGTTGTATTTTCTCTCTTTTTTTATTTCTAAAAATCTTAAATTATATAACAAATACTGTGAATTTTTTCTTTTTGGGTCCTAGGTAGTTTTTTAATTTCGACAGATATTCTTGAAGTTTATTGTAGTATGTAGCTAAGTTACTTGGAAACAGTTTGATTCTTTCAAGGGCTAATTATTCTTTATTATTAAAATAAGACTCTCCTGAGTGCCCTACCCAATGCCTAATGAGTTGTGAGATATTCCAGTCTAGTTGGTGAAAATACGTAATGTTTCTGGCTTTGAGTGAGTAATAGGCACTATTCCCTCTAATCTTTCAAATGACTCTTCCCCCAGTAATGGGTAGTTTTCTCACAGCCATATGCTGAAAAGTACTCAGCTAAATATTCAGGAGATATGCCTACAGGTCTCTGAGCTTCTTTCTGTGTGCACCTCTCACCTGAGGTACTCTGTCCTATGAACTCCACTATCTTGGTAGAGTTCAAAATTGACAGTCTGTCAATAACTGTGTGACTAAACTTTTCAACCTTCTTTCTATTGTCACAAAGCAGTCCTAGCCAGAAAACTAAAAATGAAGGTATTTGACAGGCTCTGTAACAGTCTTTATTCCTAATCTTTATAATGGTTACAAACAGGCATTCAAATAACTCCATTTAAAGACTTTTTCTTACCATTTGCCAAGGACTTTATACTTATTATGTACTTTAATTCTAATAATAGCACAATAATGTAGGAAGCATCATCCTTATTTTAGAAATGTAGAACCTGAGACTCAAAAAATTCAATTTGCAATTAACCTTGTATATGAGCTATTATCTTTTGTGTTTAGACATAAATAACTTTTGCATGATAATCATCAGTGAAACTATATTATTTGGCAATCTGTAAATACTGGGTATCAAAAAATATAGGTGTATTTATAAAGTGCAATGCCAGACGAAAGCCAACAGATATTCTTAAAGCCACAGCTAAAACGAAAGCATTTGAGAAAACTTAGTACTTCTGAATAATAAAAAGGAAGGAATACTAAAAAAATCTCACATCAGTTTAGTGTTTTGTTTGGTATAATTCCCAGAAAGTTGGCTTGTAAGATTTAAAAAGGAATATAATTGAAATATTTTAAAAGTCCTGTTTTTGGATAAGTTTATTTGATCTGTGGGTTTGATATGGGCTTAATATGTTTTGACTTTAGAAAAGCATTTGATAAATTTCCCCTCATTTTTTGATATGGATACAATGAAAAAATGGGTATTTGATTCTTAAAAGTTAAGAGAACTTTTTTTTTTTAAATAAAGAACATGGATAAATAAATTTACCAGCCTATAGAGTTGCCTCCTTTGAAGGTAAGGAGGGCTTAGTACTGTCTTGGTCAACACTTTTTCAAAAACTGAATTAAGCAATAGAAAGCCTATGAGGGAGAGTTATGTAATAACAGAACCAAGATTCAAATTCTCAAGATATCAATATGCTGAAGGGATAGGACAAAAATAATAAGAAATGGTTAAAAGTAATAAATATAAAGAACTATTTTAGGTTAAATTATACTAATAGTGTAGAACTATGAAAACAGAAAATAGAAAAAAATGCAGCAACAGCACTGAAAATAAACATGCCTCAGTTTGGATTCACCCACTCCCTCTCCTACAAACCTCTTGCTCCCACCTCCACACACTAAAATGACACTCTATGTATAAGAAATATCAAAACAAACAGACCTAGAAAGAGTGTAACAGAGGGCACAAACTCATTGGCAAATAAAATGTGGAAATGTTGTAATGGTAAGGGTACAATTATCAATAAATGGCTTCAGAGATGCTTTTAGGCATTGGATAAAAATAGTATCAGCAACAAGAAAGCAAAACTTTATGGATACAAAGAAGTGAAGAATTATAACAGCAGTAGACTTTCATACTGGTTTCTTAGCCTCTGAATGAAGGAGACAAAAGTGAGAATATAGATAATATAAATAGCAAAACTAACAATGTAGTCTGAATAGGCATATATCCAACTTTATATGCTTCAAACACAATTTGCAACTTTTTTTGACTATGAAACATTGACGTAACTGGCCATATGCTAGTTCACCAAGAAAGCCTCAATACATTTGAAATACCAGAGCTGTATGATCCACATTGTTGCAACATTTGGAAAGTTCTTACTAAATTAATACGATGCATCCTCTTACCCATTACTTTTGACAGTCTAATTTAAATGATTAATTTTATATTAGGACAACTATGGAATTCATAGAAAAATAAAATATATAAATTACACAATATTTTTAAGATAAAGCAGAAGATTCAAAGAAACTGCACTTAATGGGATGACTTTGTGCTATCTCCTTTCTCCTTAATCCTCAATTCTTTTAGGGGAATTGGGCCCAAAACTTTGTGAAAAATTGTGAGTGTATTTCTTTTCACAGTTCAGTAAAATCTAGTCAGCGAATCCTTACTAAAATGGAGTGAATAGACTTAAAGGAATTTCTCTTATAATGGCATTTAAGGGCTTGGATCAGGTCTTCAGAGGAAGATTTCTGGAAAGCAGGCATGTCCCAATTTTCCTCAGAACAAAAGAAACTGCCTATTCAGCCACACCCTGAGTTTCTCTGGACAAAGGCTGAGTCTTATTTACTTTTCTATCCCCAGTGCTTGGCTGAAGTCTTGTTCCACAGTAAGTACTCTTTAAATGCTTACTGGACATATAATGTAAGCTTCCTCTTACCTGTTGGCAGGTAAGATGGATTTAAGGACATTGAAATTCCCCTCTTCTGTCATGGTTTAGCCCCAACCAACCCTCAGGGGAGTGATTAGAAGAGCATGTCTACTCCTAGGAAAAATCAGTGCATTCCCATGTGCTCTATTGTGGCCTAGGTTCTATGACCAGGGTTGCCCTTCCTATTGGTGTTTGGAGGATTCTGAGTGGAAGGTGCGTGAGAGGGTGCCTGTGGCTCTAGCTTGCTGCAGAAATTCAAGAATAGATTTGATATCCCCTATTCACTTTTGCCTACTTTGTTTCTTCCAGGTGTGAGGAAGGTTCAAGAGGAGAGAAAAAAAAAAGATCAGTGACAAAATTTAAGAAAAGGATGATTGCAATGCATCCTGAGCTGCCTATCTCCAAATATTCTTTCCTATAAGCAGAGACAACAGGTATAAAGGGGAGCAGTCAACGGGATCCAAGGATGAGTGGAGGTAAAAACTCGAAGAAAGATAATGTCCCTTAGAAAAGTATGTGTGTAACTTGTCTACTAACTAGATTTGAAAGATGATTCATAAGAAACGAATTTGAGAATTATTTTATTAAGAAATATATAGTGTCAATTACAAAGGAACATGTACATGTTCAAAAGTGTTCACAAAATAAATTAAAGTACATTTCACAATACATATATATATAAATTTATATATAATGTGTGTTCGTAACAAAAATACTTAGTAACAAAAATACTTCTCAGGATTTACTTGCATATACCACTCTTGTCTGCTAGATAATATTTAAAACTTAGCTTAGAATACTTTCACAGTATTTTACTTGAAAATTATTTTAAATTACTTCATTATATTTACAACTATTTGTGAAACCCCATGTGCATTTACTTTCTTCTCTTGTAAATTTTTAGTTTAACACAATTAGTGTCATTACATGTAGAAGGAATGTCTGCCTTTTAAACATAAATTTGGGTGCTATCGTTGAGTTAGATATTTTTCCTTTTTCAAGGAAAGAAGCTCTAATACACTTTTGGATTTTCCTCTTGAGTAATGCTTATACAATTACAGCTGTGAATTTCTGCCACGAAGCCAGTCATCAATGTTATGGAAGCTTCCCTCAATATTTGAGGAGTAGTACTTCCCCTGCATTATAAACGTACATTAAACAACAAAAACTTACAAAAATAAGTTAAGAAACTCTTCTGTAATTAAAAGATAACTATTTGTGGTCTTCTTTGTCACAGTTAATGTTTCATCTACTTAATAAAGATGATTTATTTTAGTGCTGTGAAACATGACCATAATAAAGATGGTTTACTGTCATTTCCTTAAAGTTCGAATGAAGCGACGCCACAATCCTGATAATTGTGAGACTTGTTCCAGACACTTATTGGTTGTGACTTTTCTTTTTTTCCTCTTCTTCGTTGCCTGAGTAGCATTTATCTGTAGAATATGAGAATCAATAGTCAAAATTACTTTTCACTATCTTTAGCAACGGTTGTGTGCAGGTTATGTTGCCTTCTCTATATGAAGCCACCTTTCAATGTGTTTCCAAAGCACCTGCTTACTATGTGCTAGTATGTGCCTTCTCCAGGGGAATCCCTTCCTGTTTCTCCATCCATCTACTCTTGCTTAAAGGTCAAGCACCACCTCCTTCAAAAAGCCTTGCTGAGAGCTCACACCTTGCTTTTGGAAACTCTTCTGGTGCTTAAGAGTGTATGTCATTTAACTTGGCTCTCACATGCTTTTCTTAATATTGCATCACAGGTATTCCCCATATCACTGAGGACAGTGTCTTAATCATAGGAAACAATGAATATTTGTTGAATGATTAAGTAAATGAATAAATAGCTGATTTCAAGATCTCCCTGACAAGATCACAAGTTCCTCATGGGTAAGAGCTATCTTATACCTCTTTGTAGACATAATTCAGTAAACATAGTCTAGTTTTTGGACCCAACATGCATGCTCCTGCTCCCCATCCTTCCTCCTCCCCTGCCCCACCATCTAGATGTGCTGCAGACCTCTGAGGGCTTATTTTAAAGAGGATTCCGGTGTATGTCTTTATCTGAATTACCTTTGAGTAGTACACTGGGGCTCCTAGACACACGGTATGCATATTAATAAAGTCACGGGGTTACTAAGCACAAATCTTACAGTTTAAAATATGCAAAGTCATAACTGTTATTAGTCTTAGACTCCCCATTTGGGCTTGGGAGGTGACTGAAGTAAATTTCTCCAAACTCTCCCTTTCTCACATGCTGTCCAAGAACTTGACGTAGCCTTTTGTGTATGCTCTTATTTGAACAAATTTTATTGTGGCCATCTGCAGATTTGCCAGGGTCTCCTTCGTAAGAAGGCATGGGGCCAAATAGATTTCTCATATGGCTGTCTGGTATTGAGTTTCGAATTCAAGCTCAATCCAGATCAGCCCTATGACTTCAATCCTCAACCTCTGAAAAGTGACAGCCTTGTCCATCTACTTAGATTGCAGACATATAAAGTCCACTAGGTTAACAAGGAGCAATCTTACATGTCTGCACTTGTCTTTTTCTTTCTTAAACTTGTCATTGTGAAGATAAATTCTCTACTTTACTTGCTGACTGAAATAAATATTTATTGACTGTCTTCTATTATGTGCCAGGCACTGTTCCAACTGCATTTACATGTATTGACTAATTTAATCCTTATAAACAACCTGTATAAGACTGATATGACATTTACTCTACCATGAAGCTACAGTACACAGAGGCTAAGTAATTGATCTAAGTCTTCACAGAAGTTATGGGGCAAGGATTCAAAAGTCAGGCAGGCTGTCTCCAGAGTTCCCACACCTAACTTTCCACTACACTATCTCCATATTTAATGCTACACATGCATTCAAATGCAGAAAACTACATCTGTAAAAATATGTAAAGAGACAGCAATAGCACCCATACAAGCAAGTAAATGTAGGATAGAGATTTTATGTATAATGCAACATTTTAACAAAGAAGCCCACAATAATTAAGTGATGAGAACAAGCAGTGTTGCTCAAACTTTGGACTGGACAAGAATCTCTTAAGGAGCCCCATGACCTGAGATTTTGATGTTGAAGGTCTGGGTTGAGTCCCTGAGAACTGGCATTTTTAACAGCCATATCCCTATGCTCCAGCAATCAAAACATCCTGATATAGGAGGCTCACTCATCATACCCTGAAACATTGCCCTAAGATTTAGGACCGTAATTCAGCCAAAACGGAATCAGAAACCTAGAAATAGGTGGGTTTGAGTCCAGGTATCAACGTGGGACTGACATCCTACCGCTTTTACCTGGCTCGTTTGCTTTTGAAACGATAAAACCTAGATAAAAGTCGGCGAACGACTTCTGCAGCAAAGCCCCAGTTTAATTCAAGGTTATCCCCAAGGTACAAAGCGAGCTTCTGAGGCTTCCGGCTTACCTGAGTTTCCGAATAGCCTGGGCACCAGAGAGCTAGGGTAGCGTTAGTTCTCACCGCGAACAGTTCCTTGGCGAGCGACGCGCAGCCGGGGGTGGGATCGAAGGTTAGGCGCTGGATTTCAGTAAGGCAGTGTGACTGCTCATCGGCAGCAAAGTTTACGAGAAAAGGCAAACACCAGAAAGAGAGAGAGAGAGAGAGCGTTGGTGAGAACTGAGTGAAAGGAGAGGGGAGGAAGTTTGGGGAGGAGAGGAGGACACCACAGACAAGAGTAAGAGGGAGGAGGTCAGGATTGAGAAGAGCAAGGAAGAACCAACCGCTGGGGAGCAGGGGCGTGGTGAGGGTGGCGGAGGGCGCTTGTTGCGAAAGGACAGTCACCCACGCTCGCTCCGCCCAAGTCTCCAGGCTGCCGTGGAGGCCAAAAGCCTGCGCCCGAGCGTGAAGGCTGGGACCCCGGCAGGTGGTGCCCCGACAAGATTTCCTGGTCCCAGTTCCCGATTTGCCTTTCCTCCGGATAGAGACTTCCTCTCCCTAAATTGGAACAGAAGTGTTGTCCCAAGCTAGGCGCAGCCCCGCGCTGGCAGCCCAGTTGTCCCCTATCCCCGCCGGCGTTGTCCGGGAGCCTAGGCACCTCCCGGGGTTCTGCACATCGCAGGCTACTCCCTTTTCAAAATGCCTAGCGCTTCCCTGGAGAAAGCCAGCAGCACTGACCTCTCTACTCACCCGATTCTTACAAAAGATGGTGTTGTTGAACTCGGTACTTTTGGTCTGGAAGAAAGGAAAATGTGACAAGGAGGGTAAAGATTTTCAACTCTACAAGGAAAATCATCCCCCCACCCTTTGTTCCCAGGCTTTAAAGGTGCTCTGAAAACAGTTTGCAGTCAGATACCTGTTTCCTATATCATCGACAAGGCAGTGAAATAGTCTTCAGATAGTGCTGGCTAGTGTTTGAAACCACACCAAAAGGTTCAGGTCTCAGAGGGAGACCTCCCCACTTCCTTCCCTCAAGTCACGACTGCACAGGGCACTGTGCTTGTGAGCAATAATGCCATTCATTGGATGTCCACATCTGTACTGTAGCCGTTCATGAATACAAACTCTATCTAGAAATTAGGTTAATCAGGAAAATGATTACTACAAAAATTCTAAGTACATCATATTCTGTAATAAATTGCTTCCTGAAACATCTAAAACACTGGAGAGACCTGAAGCACAGCATCAATCCTTAGGGCTTAGCTCATGAGAATGATCTCTCTTTTTCTTCTCTTTCTTAAGCTCTTACTTCCTGCTGTCTTTTTACAGCATAATCGGAGCAGTACTTTAGCAGAGGATAGACATCCTTGATGCATAATGCACTGCCTATCAATACGTGCTCTTCATCAGCATCTGCAGGCTTAGAATGTGCCAATTTCTAAATAATTATTTAGATGCCAATATATTTGAGTATCACTTGTATGAATTCTTGACAAAATGTGGGGCCATGATTTTTTTTCAAAATTATTTTTCTTTCCTACAAAGTAAAATTGTAGAGTGTGTGTATGTGTACCTTTCTGATGAAAATACATTTGTTTCAAAAAAGTTTCTTCACTTACCCCAATCATATATGTAAGCAAGTCTTCAAGAATAGTACGGCAATACTCTTTTTTAATCTTCGTAAAGTCACAGTTAGTGAAGTCGTAAGTTAGCACCAGCCCTACAAGTTGTAAGATGAAGATTTTCCTGAAAGAAACTGACAGAACATATAGTAAGGTATCAGGGAATGTCTGTGGAAACCCAATTCCACCCCAGTTTCACACAAAACTCTTCCCACCAAGGCTGAATTGCCTCTACATCTGCAGGGCCTGCTTAGGGGCCACTGCTCAAGCACCAGGCTCTGCCTCTCTTTTCCAGTACACAAGACGCCCTTATTCACCCATGCTGTTGCCTTAAGTTGGAGTCTCCCTGATGCTCCAGAGCTTTCTGGCTGCACATATATAACACCTAAACGCCTACGGGCTCTTTTCTCCTAGGCCAATGATTTTCTACCATGTCATTCTCTTCCTTTATAGAATTCTGAATTGATGATGTGAAAGGAAAAAAAAAAGGAGTAGCTAAATCTATGGAACTTTAACATTAGTAAAGTCATCAGGAATTTCCCTCACCTTCCTCCTTTTTGCTTTGCCCTAAATTCTTCATATGTGTGAATGTCCTTTAAGAAATGGATACTGGTGTCTTTCTCCTACAAGGCGTTACCATGACCGATCCTTTCTATTTGGGAAAAACACCTTCTGAAACCAGCAGTTACTTTAAAGATTTGAAGTCCTTGCGTACTGCCCGTGCATCCTGAACACCTCTGAGCATTTCGTGTGGACGCTTTCAATAGTGCATTCCCTTCTTCTTGGCTAGTAAGAAACTGTGCTTACTTATGGGATGCTTTGGAGGGTAGGTGCAGTCTCAGTCTTCGACAGTGCTTCCCTGCGAAAGCATTAAATGTGCAACCGTGACCAGAAACTCAGGGGCAGGAAAGATAAGAGGTTGAAATAAATGGAAAAAGATCTGATGTGCCTTGTTCTCAAAATCTCTACTTTTCAAATTTCCTGTATCAATTTCAGGAAAAGCGCCTACTCTTGGTAACTAGGGGCACCTTAGGGGCTGAATTGTCCTCTAGCACGTTCTAGTAGGTGTCAAGAACTTTTAAAACCACAAAGTCCAGGGCCCAGCCACCTTCACAGTCACACTCTTAACGCCAGCGCTGGACTGGGCTGCTGGGTGCGCAGCGGTGAGCGCACGGAGAGGATGCTGTCCTGCGCCCTGCTCTCCCGGAGGCGGCGCACGCTTTCGTGCGCTCTGCTTCCCTGAGGCTGAGCCCCGCAGTGTAGCCTGGAAAACTTCGGTCACCTGGGGCCTGAGCCCGGTTTTAGAGACAGGAGAAGCTGCGAGATGGCGGGGTCAGATTTGGACTAGCAAACTCTTGCTGATTGAGAAAAGAATGGTTAAAAACGCAGCCAAGTGAGTCAGGGAGAACGCCCTAGAGGATGTCTAGCAGTCTTCCTAGCTCCAGCAGCACCAATGGAGGGCTGAAGCCAGGGAAAGGCCGACACACTGATCAGGTTGCTGAGATAAATCCCCTGCTCCGCCCTAGCTTGGCTCAAGCTGCCCCGGGCCCCCTCTACTCCCAGCTCCCCTCTCTCCTTCCCTTCCGCTCCCCCGTCCATCTCCCCCCTACCCCCCTCCCTCGAGTGTCAGAGCCTGCATCGCCCTGGTCCTTGGAAAGTTCCTAGGAGTCATCGCTCAGAGCAACGAGATTGGACACCGTGTGTAAATCCCAGCAAATTTCACAGGCCATGTGGTGCCTGCGAAAAAGAGCAGGGAATGTCGAGGGATGCGGGAAAACAGTAGGGGACAAACTCCAGCCAGAGTTAAACTCTTTTTCATAGAAGGCACTCGACGAGAGGGGCGGAAAACCTCTGATTCACCGCTAACTTCAAAGATGCCGCTTTTCTGGAATTCTTCATGTGTTGTACTTAAGTCACCACAGCATTAATTGAAAAAGAAGTCCATTTTTCCTCCATCACCAACTCCTCAGGGTATTGGGGAAAAACGCCGAAGCTTGATTCATCTGTTGTGACATCAGAGGTGATTCTGGTCGGCAGCTGGACGTTGCATAGGCGGACAGGAGCTAAACCCAGATTCCTTCACTGGGCTGGGATAGCTTCAAGAGACAAAGGCAAGGGCATGGTGGCTGCTTCTGCCACTTTCACCTCACATACCCTCCCCCTCTAGTGGCTTGTTTTAGGGCCAGAGAGTGTGACTGCCCACTGGAACCTTCAGCTTCATCTCTTGATTGCTGATAGGGGCAAGAACAGCAGAAAGCAGCCTGCATTGAGGTTCGACTTGCATTCTACTGGAGGTATAACCAGAATGCCTGTCCCTTATTTTGTTTCCCCCTTTAAAACCCCTGTATCCATGGTCTATGCAGAGTCTTTGTAGAGATGAGGCAAGCAGGGTGTCTCCAACTCAGGCATACTGAAAGGCGTCTTTTTGTCTGTTAAAACATTGCTAAACACTTGCTCCTGTTGCCCCCAATTTCCTTATCTGTAATTATGTGACCTCGTAGATCACCTTGATTATATTACTTTTCTGCTCAAAAACATATGGGAAAACAACCTACTCAAGGTTGTTTTGAGATTTACAGTTATCCATCCTGTATTGACACCAAACTGTCTTTCCTGCCTTGTCTCCTTCATTCTCCTAGGCTTCCAGCAAACAGTATCTGAAGGTAATATGGTCTAACCATGCTCTGACCTTTCTTCTTCCAAATCTCCCAATATGATATGTTAGATTTTCATGTCTTTCCATGTTCATCTTGTTTGATGTCTCCAAAAGTGGTCTCCTACCTGGATGTGACCTCATTATTTTTTAAGCCATATTTATTTGGGACCTCTTTCTATGGCTTCCATAGATTACTTCACATTTCAATAATGCTTTTCAACCTTATCTCTCTATTAGATTGCAAGTTCTTTAAAAGTAGGTAATGTTTTACATTAGACCGTTTGTTCACTCTTTACTTTTCCAGTAGCATTTGAAGTGACTTGCAATAAATACATTGCTGCCAAAAGATCAAAAACAATCAAGGTGAGACAAGACAATGGAACAAAGGAATAAGACAGAATCAGGTGCAGAAAAGGCTACAGAAAAGCACTACTAAAAACTGGAGAATTAAAATAATTGATCTCAAAAATGAGTTCTGAGCTTCCAAACAACCACTAGGCTATGACTAACTTTGTTACACACAAACTCACTATGAAAACCAATTTTTCTTAAGCCTTTGGTCATGATCATAAGCACAACAGGGCTCAGTCTTCTGAACTACATGTAATAGATATTTAATGAATTCTCAATATGCTTAAGCATATTAACCTCTTATGAAGATCATTGTCAGGAAGAAAACTCTTTTCCATTGAAAGAACCTCTCTATAAAGACTTCCTTTTCTAGATCTTTGAGGCTGTCTTTCTGGAATGTGCTTATGTCTTGTTTGGGGCAGCAAGTCAGATCAAGACCATCTGTGAAAATTCCTGATGAATTGAAAAGCTTCCTGTTTTTCCTCTCTTTTCATTTGTCCAAATGCTGAAGGAGTGAGCAGTATCTACATACCTAGTCTGTTAAGAATGGTGTGTCTTCTATATGGAAATAGAAGTGAGATCATTTATAACACTGATTACTCAGGGAGCTTAGGTAATACTCTCACCCAGATTATGGACCAGAAAATGATCCATGACATAGCTCTCTTTTATTCTACCCTCAATAAAAAGATAAATTATTCATTTATTTTCTTAATAGTTTTGTTTCTTGTTTTAATGATGCTTCCCATTCTTTCTTTTATTCCTTTATTGGTTTCCTTCTTCTTTCTAAACTTATGTCTTTCTTCCTCTTCCTTGAATCATCCTGAAAACTTAAAGTAGGCTAAAACTCATAGAAAATTCAGTCCGGGTTTGAAAAATAGTTGCCAAAAGAAGACCGCTATTTTTTTAAGCCTTATTCAATAATAGAATGATTGGATTTAAAACAATGGAAAGGTTATCCGAGAGGTTATTAATGAGATGGGGGAGATCGCTCTCTTTGGAGTAAGAAAAGTCAATGACATCACCTTTAGCTTGGTAATAATTTACAAAGGGTAATAATGGACTTTCCCCAGCAGAAGGGTGTTCTTTGGTCCTTAAAGTAAGGTGTATTGCTCTGGATCCTCCAGGATACAAGTCATGCAATCACTCTACCTCTTGGTTTTCATAGGCTTCTATAAAAGAGAAGTGTCACCTTTTCAGAGGTGAACATCACTTCTCTTTTTCATATTCTACTTTAATCATTTATAGCCACGTATGGTATTTATGTAAGGAGAAGTGGCCAGTGGTCGTCTCTGAATGTGATATCTATTTTGCCTATTTCCTCTGAAATTTTACATTTATATTTATGCAGATTTACTGTTGGTCTAAACCATTAATTTGGTTGACCAGACTCCATACTTCCTCTAAGATCTCTTGGGAACATCTGTGAACCAGAAGGTGGAGTGGAGGAGTTTCCTATGACAGATGTGAAAAACATATTTTTTTATTACATTTTATTCCCAGGCTGATGGTACCTGCATAATCAGTCCATGGCTGTGAAATGCACCCAGATCTTTTTGAAATAGAGAGTGAGGAGACTAAATATATTTATATAAACCTCGTGCTTACATTCATTGCTCTGTGAAGAAACAGTCTTGCTCTCAGCCAGTTGGGGGTAAAATAGTTCTTGCTTATCTTGCTGTTTTTCTACAACATAATAGGACATGAGTAGGGAGAAGATTGTTCAAGAAGAATGTTAAGAGTTCGGCTTTCTTAGAATGCTTCAAAAAAAGTTTTGGAAGAAGTCAGAGCTAACGGATAATTTCAGTTTTGGATACTTTACAAGGATATTTACTATGCTGGATATCTTCTATTTTCCCCTCTGAATGTGATATCTATTTTGTCCATTTCCTTTGCATTTTACATTTAAATAGGTATCCTCTCTGTCCTATACCCTGGAATCCAACCTGTAGGGACTGTATCCATAGGCTCCCCTGACTTCCAGCTTCTGGTTGGGTTCACCTAATCGGAGATACTGGCAAGAGATCAGAAGATAGTAAGACAGTGAAGTTTGGATTTTTATTTCACCCATTCTCCAGCTGTTGCCTCATTATAGATTGGATGCTTTTTGTTATAGAGGGCCACAGCTCCTGTGTTAAGCTTTTCATCTTGCTGCCTGCCAGGTTCTAGTAACTGTTTCCTCCCTTCATCCTTGCAGGGTAGGGGTGATAACAGCTTCTTATTTTTGCTAGCCTGGGATAGGATACTCCACTATTGAAAAAGTTACAGTTTGGCTGTGCTAGACTCAGTTTATACCCATTGTCTTGGAATAATTTATAAAGAAAGCTCCTGTTCACCCTCAAAAGTGGCGCCATACCTAAAACAACAACTCAAAGTACTGAGAAAAGAAAGTGGCACCATTTCAACATGAATATTATGATTAATCCTGATTTTCCTGCTTAAGTCCTTTGTAAAGAGTCCCTTTATTAAACTTTTTGAGTATGCTCCGTATTTCCTGTGGGCCCCTGACTGATGCAGTCATTCACAGGAGTCAGCAGGAACATGCATTCCTTGCCTAATCTTTTAAGTCTGCCTTGTGGCATCATACCAGTTCTATACATCTTGTGTTGTACTGAACCGAGCATAGAAAGTCAACACCAAGACAAAAGTACGCCAAACTGCCGGGTCTTTATTGCTGGTGGCCATGGAGGACTCATGTCTCTCCAACCTGTGGCCCCAAAAAGAGGGCGTCAAGACCTTTTAGACCCCTAAAACCACCTCAGGGGTGAGGGTGAGGAGCGGGAATGGGGATGAGGGGTTTCAGACATTCCGAGGGCTAGTGGTTTCTGTAAATCACCTCCTGGGTGGAGATGAGTGTGAAGGGCTCCAGACACTCTGAGGGCCAGGGGACTTTCATCACTCTGACTGTTACTTACGTGGTTTACAGAAGTCAAGATAAATGTTAGTTTACACATTGGCTGGTAGTGGTGAGAATTACAAACCTTATTACTTATTACAAGTCGCAGAAGCCAAGATGGCATGGGTTTGGACTGCTTGCCTCTCACCTTAGGGTCACAGAGAGCAGTGTCAATAGAAAGCCGAGGTATGGTTGAGGTATGTAGTTTTATGGGGCTTTTTCCATGTCACATTCGCCCCTTGTTTTATTTACAGGAATTAAATCACTGATTCCTCCAACTTGTTTGTTTTAAGGGCTCATATTGAGACCTCAAAAGCATTAATTTTACAGAGTCTACCCTAGATTTTATGAACCTGAGCAGTTGGTTTAGGTGGCAGGGGCTGAACATGAGTCCTAGTAGGAGTAGGGCCAGAGGTCCCACCAGGCCCGTAAGGAGGGAAGTGAGCCAAGGGGACAAGGAAAACAGTTTGGTACCAACTTTCTGAAGCCTCTTGAAGTTGTTTTCTGGTTTCAAGATTCTGTCTGACCAGGGAGAGGCTCTCTTGGATGAGGCCTGACCTACTAGCATAGAAGCAACATTGTTCATTAAGGGCAGCACATTACCCCTCCTTGTTTTAAGAATAGTAAATCTAGTCCTCGCCTGTTTTGGAGGACGATTTCAGCCAAAGACTCAACCTGATCAGTGAGTTGGGAAATGGAGTTTTCCAGGTGGCCTAAATCGGTATGTATGTGCTGAGAGAGAGTTTTAAAATTTTGGTCTCCAGTTATAAGAGCTGATATTCCAACTGCAGTGGAGCCAGCAATGCTCAATCCAACCAGTAGAGGCTTGACGACAGCGACTCGCTTCCATCAGGCAGTGATAACATCTGATGGGGCCAGGAGGTTAAGTCCCTGTTGGCCATCATAAATGTCGATTCTGGGGAGGATGTGTAACGGGGTACAGAGTATGGGAGTGGAGCTGCTGAACTGGTATGTGGAAATACAGTTGGTGAGGCCAAAAGTGCAGGCTAACCAAGTGGTATCTGGGGCCTGATAGTAAAGGTTTTTACCATTGAAGGTTACATTGTGGGAGACATTACAATAGTGCCCATAGGGAGAACCTGCAAGGGTGTAATTTGGGGAGTAGTAGCAGTGCCCAGACCCTTCTATGTCTCCCAGGGTTAAATGGAGTGTGGATTGGGAGCATGAAGAATTGGACAGGTAATTGGGAAGCCAAAAATGGTGGTTGAGGGTTTAGACAGAGCCAACAGTCTTTTCCTAAATCTGGGTTAGATTTGTTGAGGAGGTGATGAGCCGAGGACAATAAGGTTAACATGGTTGTGTCCTCTTCAAGCAACGTTGGGGTTGTAGGGGAAGATTGTTGAGGGGGGATATTGATTATCTGGATAAGAGGGCTTTGCATTTTTAAGGGGGCCTCCTGTTGTTGTAAGACCTGGACAATGGGTCCTAGAGGGCGGTTGGGTCTGGACAGCGTTATACGCTGGATGGTAAACATGTTTCCCATGTCCCACCCACTCATATATACTCTGAGACCCCAGGTTCGCCCCGTTGTCCATCTACCATCTGGGGTAGTTATAGTTATCTTGAGTGGGTTACAAGACTCGGTGTAGCATGGGGATGGGCGAGAGTCTCGGTTAAAAGAGATGAAGGAGTCTCTGTTTTTGGTGAACCCTGATATAGTGGAGATCATTTCACAGCCCCAGTGGGGGGAAACGAATTCATTTAAGTCTACACAGTTCCAGCTTTTTTGTGGGGTGGATCCTAGGCACAGATATAATCTGTAAGTTTGAAGTTGTTGCTCTGCCCTTGCACTGCCACACCTGGCTATAATGTCTTTTGTCCTAGGATCTACGTTTGGGGTCAGGAACCAGCCCAGGAGGGCACAGAGGTCTAGGGAAAAGGTAATGGGGGTCTTCGGAATGTACTCCAGGGTTAAGTTGATTAGGGTGGATCCCTTCCCAGTTAATGAACTAACATATCCTCCAGTGGAGCCCTTGGTGAGGACCCATTGATAGTAGGTGGATTCTAGGGGCGGTTTGATATAGTGATTTACAGCACAGATTAGGGTGGCGAGGGTGGTGACTGCGAAGAGCTCACAAGTCTTAGCTTTAGTGAATTGGGGGATGAGTGTTTGATGCTCCATTGTCCTTCCAGTGGGGCGGTCTTGACGTGGGTGTGATGAAGCCAGGCCGTCAGTCCATCCACCTTGAGTGCGGTGGGCGTGGTCAGGATAACCATGTAGGGTCCTTTCCAATGGGGAGTGAGGCTGAATGTGGCGAATCTTTTAACAAGGACAGAATCTCCGGGCTGGAAGGGGTGTGCCAGCTGGTCTGCGAGGTCCAATGGGGTGGGACGGGTGTCCTTAATGAGCTGGTGTATCTGGGATTGAACGGACTGGAGCGCCTGTAAGGACTTAAGGAGTGTATAGCTATGGACTTCAGCATGCATGGTATCTGAGGGTCTGGGGAGTAAGGGGGGGGCCTACGGAACATGATTTCAAAAGAGGAGAAGACTTTTTGATAGGGTGTGCACTGGACGCGGAGGAGGACAAAAGGAAGCAGGCTGACCCGTTTTCACCGGTCTCTAGGATAAGCTTTGTCAGGGTTTCTTTATGGTCTGCTTCATATGTTCAACTTGCCCTGAACTCTGGGAACGATAGGCACAGTGTAATTTCCAGGATATACCCAGGGCCTCGGCTAGGCCCTGAGAAATTTGTGCAGTAAAGGCAGGCCCATTGTCTGACCCCAGTGTTAGAGGGAGCCTGAACCGAGGAACAAGGTCCTCTAATAGTTTTGTTGTGACCACCAAAGTAATCTCAGACCTGGTGGGAAAGGCCTCAACCCATCCAGAGAAGGTATCTATAAACACCAGGAGATATTTGTAGCTATTTGCTGGGGGTTTTATTTCAGTGAAATCTGCTTCCCAGTGCTCCCCAGGGCTAGTCCCTCTGAGTCTTACTCCTACCTGGCTAGACCTCTTCCCTCCCGGATTTACTCAGGCACATACATCACACCGAGTAGTAATTTTCTCTATAGGTTCATGTAAGTGGGGGATGTAGTATTTGGCTCTCAGCAGCTCAGTTAGTTTGGTCTGTCCTAAGTGAGTGGCCTGGTGTGTGTCCTTAACTAGGGCCCGTCCTAGAGCCTCAGGGACCACAATCCTTGTGTCTTGTTGAATCTACCATCCTGTGAAATCTTGTGTGCCCCCTTGTTCTTTAGCAAAGTTTCTTCATTGGTACGTAGGGGTAAGGGCAGGGTTGGGGCCGGCAGAGTCACAAGAAGAGTCAGAGGTTTTACTGGTCCCAAGGCTGACTGTCTGGCTTGTAGGTCAGCTGCCCTATATCCCCTCGCACCTGGTGACTCTCCCTTCTGGTGTCCTTTGCAGTGTATTAATGCCACTGCCTTGGGCTTCCATATAGCCTCTAGTAGGGCTAGGATTTCTTCTTTGTTTTTGATGGTTTTTCCCTCTGAGGTAAGTAGTCCTCTTTCTTTATAAATGGCTCCATGTACATGTGCCGAAGCAAAGGCATACCGGCTATCGGTGTAGATGTTAACAGTTTTTCCCTCCACCCAGTCTAAGGCCTTTGTCAAAGGTATGAGTTCTGCCTTTTGGGCTGAGGTTTCATGTGGTAGAGCCTGGGCCCAGGCAATCTGCTCTAGGGTGACCACAGCTGCCCCGGCATACCTGACACTGTTGACCATGAAACTGCTGCCATCTGTATTCAGTACCTCTTCTGGGTTCTGGAGGGGGATGTCGGTGAGGTCCGGTCAAGGTGTGGAGGATGCCCATTGTCTGTTGGCAGTCGTGTATGGGCTCCTCCGGCTCACTGTCTGGTAACAGCATGGCGGGGTTTGAAACTGTAGCCTTTAAAAACTTTATGCAGGGCTGGTCCAAACGTAAAGCCTGATATTGCACTATGCGGGCACTTGACATCCATTTTCCCGGAGCTCCACGGAGTAGTGACTCCACCACGTGGGGTGTTACTAAGTTTAACTTCTGTCCCAAGGTTAGTTTGTCCGCTTCCTTGACTAACAGGGCTGTAGCTGCCACTGACCTCAGACAAGCTGGCCACCAGAGGCTACGGGATCAAGCCTTTCTGAAAGGTAGGTGACTGGCTGGGACCATGTTCCCAGTGTCTGGGTGAGCACGCCCTTAGTGACTCCCTGTTTTTCATGTACAAACAACTGGAAGGGTTTAGAGATGTCTGGCAAGGCCAAGGCTGGGGCCATATAGTCAGGGCAGTCTTGAGCTTGTCAGAAGCCCGTTGCTCTATCTCTGTCCAAGTCAAGGGCTGATTTCCTTACAGTGCAGGCATACAGGGGCTTGGCTATCTCAGCGAATCCCAAAATCCATAGCCTGCAGCACCCTCCCCGCCCCAAGGAGTCCTCAAACTTGGTGTTTCGTGATGGGGGTGGGTATTTGCAGCACCGCTTGGACTCAGCTAGGTGCCAGTGCCTGGTTGCCCTTCTTTATGACATAGCCCAGGTAAGTAACTTTCAGTTGGCAGAGTTGGGCCTTTTTAGCTGACACCCAGTAATCCGAAGTCTGTAGGGTCTTTAATAATGACTGGGTGGTCTCTTTACAGGCCTCCTGGGGTTTTGTAGCCGAGAGTAAGTCATCCATGTATTGGAGTAGGGTGCACTGGGGGAACTCAGCTCGGAAGGCAGCAAGATCTTGGCTAAGTGCCTCATCAAACAGAGCGGGGGAGATTTTAAACCCCTGAGGCAGTCTTGTCCGAGTGAGTTGCCCCAAGACCCCAGTATCAGGGTCAGTCCATTCAAAAGCAAATATGGGCTGGCTAACAGGGGCCAGTGGGATTCAAAAGACTGCATCCTTGAGATCCAAGACAGTGTAAACGTGGTATTCTGGGCCCAAGAGACTTAGGAGGGTGTACAGATTTGGAACCATGGGGTGGACAGTTTCCACTCATTTGTTTACCTCCCTTAAGTCCCGTACAGGCCAATACTCCTTTGTGCCTGGTTTTAAGATGGGGAGCAAGGGGGTATTTCAGGGGGACTTACAGGTAGTAAGGATCCCTCCTTTTAGGAGTCTGGTTATTTATGGAGCAATTCCCGTCTGGCTTCCTGGCTCATGGGATATTGTCGTACTTGGACTGGAGTTGCCATTGCCAATAGCTGGACCATGACTGGGGTACGGTGACTTGCCAGGCCTGGGGAATTTGTCTTGGCCCACACTCCAGGTACATTCTCTTGGAATTTGCGGAGGAGGTCAGATGTTGGTGGTTGATTGTCTCTGAGGATAAAGCTTCCTGCAAGAGATACTCATCTGACAGAGCACAGATGATGAGGATTTGCAGAGGTGGCCCTGATGCCATGGGAGGAGGAATTGAGAGGCAAGCCTGGCCCTCACTGAAAGAAATACTTGCTTGAAGTTTGTGGAGTAAGTCCTGTCCTAGGAGTGGGTACGGACACCCTGAAATGGCTAAGAAGGAGTGGGTACGGACACCCTGGAATGGCTAAGAAGGAGTGGGTGATGGTGCCATTCAGCAGATCAATGAATCAGTTGGTGGTTCAAGGGCTTGTTGTGGTTTTTCCTGTGGCCCCCTGGATAATCGTTTTTCTACTGGACTGAGTGGGCTGCCTCGGTATCGACTAGGAAGCTGACAGGTGTGCCCCAATCTTCAAAGTGACCCTGGGCTCCTGGGGGCTTAATAAATAAGAGCTCTGGCATGTTAATCCTGGCTTTCTAAATTGAGAATGGCCCTTGGTGGCTTTCCCTGAGCTGTTTCTCACCTTCTCCTCTCCGGGAACTCATTCTTCCAGTGGCCTTCCTATCAGCAGTACACGAATTTGTTGCATCCTAGCCTGGGCTGGGGACCCCGGGGGCTCCTCTGTGGGGTTCCCTGTCCCCTTAGGATAACTTGGGTTTCCTGAAGAGCTGCTATTACTACTTTAGTAACTCTTTTATCCTGTTTGGCTTCTGAAGTGTCCCTATTGTTAAAACCTTTTGGGCAATTTCCAGCAATTGGGACAAATTCATTCCCTGTAATCCCTCTAACTTCTGTAACTTTCTTTTACTATCTGGGGCTGACTGAGAAATGAAAGCCAGATTGATAGCCTGCTGATTTTCTGGAGCCTCAGGGTCAATAGGAGTGTAGGTGCAATAAGCATCTTGTAGACGCTCAAGGAAGGCAGCGGGCAATTCCTGTGGACCTTGAATTACAGTCCCTACCTTGGAGAGGTTAGTGGGCTTGCAGGCTGCTCCCCTAACCCCTTCTAGTAGGTACTGGTAAAAATTGTTCAGAGCCTGTAGACCTGCTGAGGTGTTTGGATCCCATTGGGGTCGGGTGGAAGGGAAAGTTTCATTAATTTGCTCCTGATGGTCTTCTGCCGAGCCCCACCCCATTCCAATGATGGCCTTATGGGCCTCCTGTCTAATTCTGCCCCTTTCTTCTGCAGCAAATAGTATGAGGAGCCATTGTTGACAATCATCCCAGTTGGGGCGGTCAGTTTGTAAGACAGACTCTAGGAGCCCTGTGAGTGCCTGGGGCCTTTCAGAAAACTGAGGGTGTTGAGCCTTCCAATTGTTTAAATCACTAGTGAAGAAGGGGATGTGGACAAAGAAGGGGCAGCCCTGGCTCCCTCCTTCCACTGGGGATGCCTCTCAAAGGGGTAATACCCTGGGTGGGTATGGAGCCCCACTACAGGTGTGGAGTGGGGACAAGGGCTGGCGACTAGTGCTGTCTGGAGAGGGGTGCTGGGACCCCTGTCCAGAGGGTCTAAAGTAAGGTGGAGGTAATTCTAGATCCTTTTCTGGATCAGGGAGAATAGCCAGTGCAGTAGGGGCCTTCTTTAGGCCCGCTAACATGACCTAAAGTCCAGCCTGTTTCATACAGCACTTCAACCACAGGGGTGTTGTTGGAATAATTCAACCATTGGTCAATGTATGGAAACTGATCAGGTATCCAGGAGTTTCTGAGACCATTTTCCATACAGCCTGGGTAATTTTTGGGTCATAGGTCCCAGTATCTGGCCACCCAACTCCAAAAGGCGGCCATTCTAGTTCACACAAACAGTAGAGTTTTCCAGAGGTTAATTTTACCCCATATTGGCCTGAGAACCCAATCTTGAAGTTGGCCATCATGCACTGGAGCGGGGTACAAGGCCGGAAGCTAGACAGCCCCATTTGTTGTTGTTGTTGTTGTTGTTTTTAAAGCTTTTGAATTTCCCCCAAGAGATTACACTAATTTTAAACTGGCTTTTTACTGAAGATTTGAACCAAGAACTTTGCAGTTGCAAATGCTGCACCCTGAGGCAGTGTGGCTTGCCTGAAAGCAGGGTGGGGCTGGCAGCCAGCAGAAAAAAAAACACTTTTTGTGTCAGTTTAAAACGGAGCTCACAGCCACTGGCCATCTGGTTTTTATAGTATTTCCAATTTTGGCAGGTGCTATACTCGTGTTCTGCCCTTTCCAGCACCGGTTTTTAAAGTGCCTCTACAGTTAAATCTTATAAGGAAAGTACAATTAATTTAATGGGTCTGTCTCTTGTATGGGCCAGGGGAATAGGTGGAAGGGGCCCAGGGTGAGGATAGAATTCTCCCAAGAAGCCACAGAGGGGCTGGTAATAGGCCTTGTATGGGCTTAGTGCCACTCAGGCGTGGTCTTCTCTTAAATGAAGAGATATGTCTTAAATGAACCCTGATGTCCAGTGACCTTGGGAAAGTTGGAGAATAGCAAAACAGATGAACTAGGAGGTCCACAGGGTGTGAATTTGAATCCACCACAGTGTACAGAATTGACAAAAAATTTGCCAGTCTGTTCTTATTAAGCCATGACACACCACCTCCCAGCAGTCAGGGTGGTGCCAAAGAACTGAATATTTCTTTTTCTTGCCTGATTGCTCTGGCTAGAACTTCCAGTACTATATTGAATAGGAGTGGTGAAAGAAGGCATTCTTGTCTAGTGCCAGATTTCAAAGGGAATGCTTCCAGTTTTTGCCCATTCAGTATGATATTGGCTGTTGGTTTGTCATAAATAGCTTTTATTACTTTGAGATACATTCCATCAATACCAAGTTTATTGAGGGTTTTTACCATAAAGGGCTGTTGAATTCTGTCAAATGTCTTCTCTGCGTCAATTGAGATAATCATGTGGTTTT
>CM052649.1:98841086-98866886 GCA_028533165.1 Leontopithecus rosalia | reverse complement strand
TGAACCAGCCTTGCATCCCTGGGATGAACCCTACTTGATCATGATGGATAAGTTTTTTGATGTGCTGTTGACGATTATGTGCCTTGGGGTTACTCTTCTTGCCGAATATCTTTGTGGTATTCTCCATATTTCCTGGATTTGAATATTGACCTGCCTTGCTAGGTTGGGGAAATTTTCCTGGATAATATTCTGAAGAGTATTTTCCATCTTGGATTCATTCTCTTTGTCACATTCTGGTACACCTATTAATGTAGGTTAGGTCTCTTCACATAGTCCCACATTTCTTGGAGACTTTGTTCATTCCTTTTTGCCCTTTTTTCTCTAATCTTGGTGTCTTGTTTTATTTCATTGAGTTGATCTTCCACTTCTGATATTCTTTCTTCTGCTTGGTTAATTCAGCTGTTGAAAGTTGTGCATGATTCACGAAGTTCTCGTGTTGTGTTTTTCAGCTCCTTCAATTCATTCATATTCCTCTCTAAGTTGTCCATTCTTGTTATCATTTCCTCGAATCTTTTTTCAAGGTTCTTAGTTTCTTTGCATTGATTTAGAACATGTTCTTTTAGCTCACGGAAGTTTCTCATTACCCACCTTCTGAAGTCTGATTCCGTCATTTCATCACACTCATTCTCCATCCAGCTTTGTTCCCTTGATGGTGAGGAGTTTTGGTCCTTTGTAGGAGGCGAGGTGTTTTGGTTTCAGGTGTTTTATTCTTTTTGCGCTGGTTTCTTCCCATCTTTGTGGGTGTATCCACCTGTCGTCTTAGTAGTTGCTGACTTTTCTTATTGGGTCTCTGAGTGGACGCCCAGATTGTTCATGATGAAGTATTTCTGTTACTTAGGTTTCCTTCTAACAGTCTAGCCCCTCTGCTGTATGACTGCTGAGGTCCACCCCAGGCCCTACTTGTCTGGGGTAAACCTGTAGCAGCTGTGGAAGAGTGAGGGATGCTACCAGTTTCTTCTTCTGCTATCTTTGTCCCAGAATGATGCCTGCCAAATGTCAATCTGATCAGTCCTTTTTGAGGCAACTCTTTGGATATACAGAGGTCAGGGAGCTGCTTGAGGAGATGGTCTGTACTTTATAGGAACTCAAGGGCTGAGCTGTGAGCTCCATTGTTCATTCAGGGCTGTTAGGCAGGTACGTTTAAGTCTGCTGCAGCAGAACTCATAAAACTCCCTTTTTTCCTCAGATGCTCTGTCTTGGGGAGTAAGGCTTTCTTTTTCTTTCTTTCTTTTTTTTTTTGAGATGGAGTTTCGCTCTCGTTTACCCAGACTGAAGTGCAATGGCGTGATCTTGGCTCACCGCAACCTCTGCCTCCCGGGTTCAGGCAATTCTCCTGCCTCAGCCTCCTGAGTAGCTGGGATTTCAGGCATGCACCACCATGCCCAGCTCATTTTTTGTATTTTTAGTAGAGACGGTGTTTCACCATGTTGACCAGGATAGTCTCGATCTCTTGACCTTGTGATCCACCTGCCTCGGCCTCCCAAAGTGCTGGGATTACAGACATGAGCCACCACGCCCGGCCCAGGGCTTTCTTTATGTGTATCCATTGCACTGTCCTGCCCAGTTAGGAGGCAGTCTTGTCACTATTTGCCTGCCGAGTCTCCGCCCTGCTGCCGAGGGGTCCTCCCTGTTGCTGTGGGTTCTGCCCTGCTGCTGTGGGCTCCGCCCTGCTGCCATGGGCTCCACCCTGCTGTTGTGGGCTCTGCCCTGCTATCATGGGCTCTGTCCTGTTTCCATGGGCTCCACCCTGCTGCCAAGTGTAATTCCCTGTAGTCCTGTTTATATGGGTGCCTCTGTATTGGCAGAGTCTCTCTGTTATGGCGGGTTGCCTCGGCAATGGCAGGCTGCATCAGCAATCGGAATGTACCTCATTAGGGGCAGAATGCCTCGGTAATGGTGGACGCCCCTCCCCCACCAAGCTGCACCGTCCTGGATTCAGCTGTGCCTGCAGTGAAACTCTCAACCCCGATCATATCGAATCGCCGTTTTGTTTGTCCCTGTGGGGCTGGGACCCTCTGAGTCTGATCACCTGGCTCCCTGCCTCAGAGCCCTTTTTTTTTTTAAGTTGAACATTGACTCTTTCCCAGGTGTTTCAGTTGCCTGCTGATGGGCACTGGGATCTGCATGATTTCCCCTGCAGCAACCCGCTGTGCCAGCTCAAATGTCGCTTCCCAGGAATCTCCTGGTATGGCCCACTGTCCAAGATCAGATGGATATGCTAATCTGCCCTCCCAAATCTCAGATTGCTGGTTTAACAGGGCACCCAGACCAGTGAGTTTTGTGCGGGGTGCTGCTGTGCTGTGGCACTGGCAAAAACGGCCATGCCAGCTGAAACAGCTGTGCTGGCATCCCATCTTTCTCCGACACCTGGGAATTTCCCCGTTCTGTGGGCAACAAAGATCCGTCTGGAAATGCAGCTTGGACTCACCCTCTGCACCTTCACTGAGAGCTGCAATCCTGAGTTGCTCCTACCATGCCATCTTCCCACTGCTCTGACAGCTAATTTTTAAAAAGCTTTTTTTTTTTTAAAGTTCTATGTTCTATCTTTTAGGCAATGGGAACTATTTGAAAGATATGGAAAACTGTAGTATTATAAAACATCCACATCTCCTTGAATCAACTCCAACAGTTTTAACATTTTGCCATATTGCCATATTTGCTTCAATGTTTTTTTTTTAAAGAGACAGAGTCTCATTCTCACCCAGGCTGTAGTACAGTGGTGCAATCATAGCTCACTGCAACCTCAAACTCCTGGGTTCAAGGGATCTTCCTGATGTACCCCCTTGAGTAGCTAGAATTACAGGCACACACCACAATGCCCAACTAATTTTTAAATATTTTGTAGAGACAGAGTTTCATTATATTTCCCAGACAGGTCTAGAGCTTCTGGCCTCAAGTGATCTCCCCACTTTGACCCTCCAAGGTGTTGGGATTACAGGTGTGAACCACGGGCCCAGCCTGCTTCACACTTGAAAAAAAATGCAATATTATAGACGCGATAGACTATGGATTAGCTAATCATATTAAGTCAATGTTTAATTGTCTGATTTAGGTCATTGTATCATGGTTGTTATTTATAGATAAAGTATTTTGTGTGTGTGTGTGTGGACAGAGACAGAGAGAGAGGGAAGAAAGAAAGAAGGAAGAAAAAGAAATAAAAAATATATTAAAACACAGGTAAAGGATGTATGAAAGTTCTTTGTTCTTGTCTTTTAACTATCTTTCAAGTTTGATATCATATAAAAATGACAATATACAAAGAATTACAGAATATTTGAAGGCTCTGTGTATTGCTGCATAATTCCATTGTTACTATTCCTTTCCAAAGTTAATTACTAATCTAAATTTGCTGTTTATCACTACCATATATATCTCTGTAATTTTATTTTTACAAATATGTGTTTGAAAACAATATGATTTAAAAAGTGTAGAGAAATGCTATCTTCTATTCTTCTAGAGATATTATATACATGTGTATACATGAATGCATATACATACATAGGTTTACATATACCAGAAAATTTTATACATTTGTATTTACATACTATTTTCACAAAAATAATGTTGTCATATACTATTCTGAGTTCTTTTTTCTTCAAATAGTATCTTAGATACTGCTCTGTATTATTTCGTAAAGAGCTTCTAAGGAATGTTTATTGACTTATAGATTTTCCTTTATATAAATTATATCAAAATTTAACTTTCTTGTTTTTATAAAATTATTTTTAATCTTTGTGATTCTAAGTGATGCTTCAGTGAATAACATTGTTCACTCATTATTTAGTGTATTTTATCCAAGTGTGAATTATCCATAAAATAAATACTTACAAATAAAATTGCTAGGTTAAAATGTATGTTGATTTGTAATTTGTATAGCTGTTATCTCTCTACCTATCATCTGACTACATGTTGTCAATTTATAGAAGTACCAGTAAGATGGTCACATATCATGAAAATGTCAGTTCCCTTTCCATATAAGATGCTATCAAACTTACTGATCATGCCAAACTGATGAGTACAAATTGTCAGTGCTGTTTTAATTTGACTTTATTTTATTATGAGTCAAGTCGACTTTTTTTGACCATTACTTTAGGTTTATAGTAAATATCTTTAGTTTATATATGCATAAGGATGACTTGTATTTCTTTTTATGTGAACTATCTGCTTAAATGCTTTGCTGGATGTTCCAAAGCAAGCTTGTTAAACCCACTGCCTGCAGGCTGCATGTGGCCCAGGATGGCTTTGAATGAAGCCCAACAGAAATTCATAAAATTTCTTAAAATATTATGAAATTTTTTTTTGCAATTTTTGTTTTAGTTCATCAGCTATCATTAGTGTTAGTATATTTTATATGTGGCCCAAGAAAATTTTTCTTCTTCCAATGTGGCCCAGGGAAGCCAAAAGATTAGACACTCCTGTTGTAAAGGGTTGTTGGTAATTTCCTTATTACTTTGAAGGAGATCTTTTTAAATTAGAAAAATTATCCCATTGTTAGCATATGAATTAGAAATACTGCCTTTATGTTTGTGATTTGTTTTTGACTTTGCTTATAGTAGTTTCTTCTATGAAGATTATTTTAAAAGTCTAATTAAATTCTTAAGTATTTTTCTCATGGATTCTTTTGTGTCATAGTTGAAAATGTCTTACTTGTTTTGTATTTACAACAAGAAAATAATTTTTCCTCACAATAGTGAACATTATTTTAATTTTTACATTTAAATCTTTGATCTCCCATTAACTCTGGGATAAAATGTAAGCTATTTATCTTTCTTTAAACACATTTTTATTTGAATATTTTTCTTGAATAACTTATTTTCCCCATTGATTACAACAGGTGACTTATAATATATATCTATAGCTATATAGGTATGCCTGGGCCAGCATGAAGCTATTTTAATTATCATAGTTCGTATTAACATTTCTTCTTGATACTATTATTTATTCTGAAATCTACGTTGTCTAATAGTAATAAACACATATCTGCTTATGATTAATGATAGCATGGCATATCTTTATCCATACATTATCTTTAACCTATTTATATCTTATATTTAAAGTGAGTATTTTTATAGGACTTTTAAAATATTTTATTTTATTTTATTATTATTTTTGAGATGGACTCTCACCCTGCCACCCAGGCTCAAGTGCAGTGGTGTGATCTCAGCTCACTGCAACTTCTGCCTACCAGGTTCAAGCTATTCTCCTGCCTCAGCCTCCTGAGCAGCTGGGATTTCAGGCACCTGACACTATGCCCGGTTAATCTTTGTATATTTAGTAGAGATAGGGTTTCAACATGTTGGCAAAGCTGGTCTTAAACTCTTGATTTCAGGTGATTTGCCTGCCTCAACCTCCCAAAGTGCTATTATTACAGGTGTGAGTAACCGCTCCTGGATGATTGTTTTTTTTTTTTTTTTTTTTTTTTTTTTTTGAGATGAAGTCGAGCTCTCTTGCCCAGGCTGGAGTGCAGTGGCATGATACTGGCTCACTGCAAGCTATGCCTTCCAGGTTCAAGCAATTCTCCCTGCCTCAGCTTCCCAAGTGGCAGGGATTACAGGTGCCCATTAAACCATACCTAGTTAATTTTTGTATTTTTTAGTAGAGGTGTGGTTTTGCCATGTTGGCCAGGCTGGTCTTGAACTACTGACCTCCGGTGATTTGCCCACCTTGGCCTCCCAAATTGCAGGAATTACAGGTGTAAGCCACCATATCTGGCTGTGGGGCTTTTAAAAAATACAATCGAAAAGACTTTTCCTTTTAATTGAAGTATGCAGACCATTTACATTTAATATGATTTTTGATAAATGGAGTTTAAATCTATCATCTTGCTATTAGGTTTTTTTCCCCATCTTTTCTTTGTTTCCCTTTTGTCTTCTGCCTTTTAAAAAATTAATTCAGTATTTTTTAAGATTCCACTTAATTTCTCTATTCACTTATTAGTTATAGGTCTATTTTTGTGTGGCTGCTTTAGAGTTAATAGTAAGCACATATCTTTATATTGTCATAGTCCACCTTCAAGTAATATTATACCATTTTATGTGTAGCTTAAGTATGTTACAAACAAGTACATCTCTTTCTTCTTTCTTGACCTCTGTATAATTGCTGACATATATTTTATTTCTACATCTTTTATAAACCCCATCATACCTATTATTTTGTTTAAACAGTCAATTATCTTCTAAAGAGATTTTTAAAATTAGAAAAGTTTACCTTGTATATTTACCCCTGTAGTTCCTAATTTTATGCCCTGAATTCCTTTGTGTAAATCTATTTTTTTAACTGATAATCATTTTTCTTTTGCTGGACAGACTTTCTTTAATATTTTTTTAATGAAGGTACGTTGGTAATGAATTCTTTTAGCCATTGTAGGTCTGAACAAGGCTTTTTCTTTGCCTTCGATTTTCAAATATATTTTGCTGGTATTGAAAGTTGTTCCTTTCATTACTTTAAAGATCTTGTTTTACTGTTTAATGGTTGGTATTATTTCCAAAAAGGAATGTAATGCCATCTTATTATGATCCGGGATTAATTTATGGTATATTTTCTTCTCTGCCTGCTTTAAAGATTATTTTCTTCATCACTTCCTAAATTTCTTTTAAATTTTCTGAGCAATGTGAATTTGTGTGCTTTTGTGTCATTTTTTTCATGTTTTCTGTGCTTGAGGTATACTGAACTTGAACCTGTGAATTTATAGCTTTCATGACATTCGGAAAATTTTTGCCCATTATTTCTTCAAATATTTTTTCTGTCCTCCCACCTTTGTGAACATCAGTTACATATATATTTGACCACCTGAAGTTGTCCCACAGCTCACTGATTCCCTTTGCACTTTTTTCAGTATTTCTCTCTCTTTGTGTTTTGATTTGGTTTTCTTCTATGCTATATCCTCAAGTTCACTAGCTTTTCTCTTGCAGAGTGTAATACACTATGAATGTCATCAAGTACATTTTAAATTTCAGCTCTTACTTTTTTTTATTGCTAGAAGTATGATTTGGGTTAGTTTTGATATCTTCTATGTTTCTATTGAACAAGCTCAATCTTTTCTCTATTTTAGTAAACATATGGAATACAATTGAATTGAGTATTTATTATAATGTCCTCTCTATTAATTTCATCATTGCTCTCATTTCTGAATTTGTTTCTATGGATTGATTTTTCTCCTCATTACGGGTGGTATTTTCCTTTTTTCTTGCATTCCTGATACTTTTGTATGGTGTGGATTTTATTAGGAGTTGTATATTTTTGTATTAATATATTGTGATTGATACAACATATTTTAGTTTTTGTATTGATATTCTTGTGATTGATACAAAAAATATTTTACTTTTTCCCTGCTGAAGCCAGGGAGGCTTGACAGCTTGGGCCAAAATATTTTATTTTTTATTCATATCAGTTTTGGTATGCAATTAAGTTGATAGGACCATTTTCTTCTTTTGAAGCTTGAATTTAAGCTTTATTAGGCAGAAACTGAGCAGTCTAGGGCTAAATTTTTCCCAGGACAAAGGCAACAACTTTATGAGTACTGTAACTGAAGATTCATGAATCACTTCCACTTTGATCACATATTAGTCCCCATTCTGTGTTAACACTGCTGATTGTCCCCTCTGCTCCTTTTGAGTGATTCTTTTCCTGGTATCTGGTAGTATCCTTATATGCATGCACTGATTAGTACTCAGATGAAGGCTTCAGGGGATCTAGCATAGTATCATATAAAGAGAACAGGCTTTAAATTTGCACACCGTACATTCTAATTGCAGCTCTGCCAGTTACTAGCTGTATGATTTTGATCAATTTACAACAGTCCCCTCTTAGCCCCAATTTTTCTTTCTGTGATTTCAGTTGACCACAGTCCAAACATATTAAATAAAAAATTTAAGAAATAAATAACTGACAAGTTTTAAATTGTCATGCCAATCTGAGTAGCATGATAAAGTCTTCAGATTCCTGTCTTATCCTGCTTGAGAAGTAAATCATCCCTTTGTCCACTGTACCCACATTGTATATTCTACCTACCCATTTGTCACTTAGTAGCTGTCTCATTTATCAGATCAAATGTCACAGTGCCATAGTACTTGTGTTCAGGTAGCCCTTATTTTACTTAGTAATGGCTCCAAAGCTCAAGAGGCCTGTGTCTAATTTATGAATAAACTTTATCATGTGTATGTATGCACAGGAAAAGCATACTATATATGGATTCAGTACTATCCTTGGTTTTAGGCATTTACTAGAGAGTCTTAGAACATATTTCCTGAGAATAAGGGGGTACTACTCTACCTTCTAAGAATTGCATTGTGTTGAGTACTACTGATACTCAAATGTCTTTAAGAAGTTTACAGTCCCAGCACTTTGGGAGGCCGAGGCAGATGGATCGCGAGGTCAAGAGATCGAGACCATCCTGGTCACCATTGTGAAACCCCATCTCTACTAAAAATACAAAAAAATTAGCTGGGCATGGTGGCGTGTGCCTGTAATCCCAGCTACTCAGGAGGCTGAGGCAGGAGAATTGCCTGAACCCAGCAGGCGGAGGTTGTGGTGAGCCGAGATCACGCCATTGCACTCCAGCCTGGGTAACAAGAGTGAAACTCCATCTCAAAAAAAAAAAAAAAAGAAGTTTGCAGTCTTTTAGAAGTGTGCCCAGGACATCAATGTGATGAAATACTGGAGTTATTGGTATGAATAAATATCACAGGCTATGAGAAAAATGAAGAACAATAGAACAATATGGATTGAACTTATTTAAAAAACCTTCTCGAGGGGTGCGGCCAAGATGTCCCACTAAAAGCAGCTGTGATCAGAAGCTCACTTCCATAAGAACCATAACAGCATGCAAATCCTGTACCAGCAACCAAGGTATCCAGGTTCTGTCCCCGAACTAACAAGACAGATGGTGTGACCCACAGAAAGGGAGGAAGAGCAATGTGGTTCGATGGCCCACCTGAGAGCCACACAGGGCAGGGGTGCCCCCACCCTGAAGCCAAGGGAAGTGGCAAGTGAGCATATTATCAAGCCTGGGAAGCTGTGCTTTCTCCGTGGAATGGTGCCACCTATGGATTAGAAGTTCTCACTCCTGAGCCCATTCCACCAGGCCCTAGAGTCCTTACCAAGAAATCAGGCATTCTTAACAGCCACTCAACTAGAATTTGCTTAAGCCTGCAGTTACCAGTGGGAGGAGTGGCAAGCACCACAACTGCGGCTGCCTGATGTCTGAGTAGCTTGATCTCCTAAGGGGAGGCGCAGTAGCCAACACTGGGACTGCTAGCTGCCCAACACACTAAGCTCCCAGGGCAGGGGGAAGGCTGCAGCTGTATCTATAGCTCCAGGCCATGTTTTTCCCCTGCTGGAGCCAGGACAGATGGATGGCTTGGTCCCAAGAGGTATTCTCCACAGCCCAACACTCTGCCTGTGGAAGACTGTGGCCAGAGTGCCTTTTCAGGCCTGACTCTGACCCATCCCTCTTCACTGGGTGGGACCTCCTTGCAGGAGCTCCAACTCCAGCCAGGGCCTCAGGGACAGAAGTGTGATCTCCCTGGCTCTGAGCCCTTAGTGGGAGGGATGGCTGCAGTCTCCATGAACCAGCAGACTCAGTCTTCCCTTCTGCTAGTTCTGAGGAATCTGGGCAGCCCTGATGAGTGTGTTTCCCCCAGCAAAGAACACCCCCTCCAAAAAGAGACATCCAAAGTGCTTTGTTAAATGAGTCCTGTCCCCATGCTACTCAACTGGGTGAGATCTGTCAACAGGGGTTGTCAGACACCCTATACAGGAGTGTTCCTATTGGCATCAAGTTAGTACCCATCGTGGTCGAATATTTATAGAAGTTTATAGAAACCTCCTTCCCAGAGGAAGGAGCAGGTACCCATATTTGCTTTTCTCCAGCCTCCTTGGGTGACATCTCCAGGTGAGAGAGTGAACCAGATGAATAGGGCCTGAAATGAACTCCCAGAAAACTGCAGCAGCCCTACAGAAGACAGTGCTGACCACTGAAAGAAAAACAAAAAGCAACAACAACAGCATCAACAGAAAGAATCTCTAGAAAATCCTCATCCAAGATTCAGCAGCCTCAAAAAACTAGAAAAACTCACGAAGATGAGAATCAACAAAAAAATCCCTGATAATGCCAAAGACCAAAGTGCTCTTCTCAAAATGATTGCAACACCTCTCTAATAAAGGTGCAGAACTGAATGGAGGATGAAAAGTAGACTTCAGAAGGTGGGTGATAACAAACTCTGCTGAGCTAAAGGAGCATGTTCTAACCCAATGCAAAGAAGCTAAGAACCTTGATAAAAGTTTACAGGAGCCACTAACTAGAATAACTAGTTTAGAAAGGAAAATAAATGACCTGATGAAGCTGAAAAACACAGCATGAGAACTTTGTGAAACATCCACAAGTAGCAATAGCTGAATTGATCAAGCAGAAGAAAGGATATCAGAGTTTGAAAAGCATCTTGCTGAAATAGGCATGCAGATAAGATTAGAGAAAACAATGAAAAGGAATGAATAAAATCTCCAAGAAATATGGGACTGTATAAAAAGTTCAAACCTATGATTGATAGGGGTACCTGAAAGATACAGGGAGAATAGAACCAAGTTGGAAAACACTCTTCAGGATATTATCCAGGGAAACTTCCCTAACCTAGCGAGACAGGCCAACATTCAAATTCAGGAAATATAGAAAACATCACTAACATACTCCATGTAAAGATCAACCACAAAACACATAATCCTCAGATTCTCCAAGGCCAAAATGAAGGAAAAACTGTTAAGCATAGCCAGAGAGAAAGGCCAGGCCACATACAAGGGGAAAACCATCAGACTAACAGCAGATCTCTCAGCAGAAACCCTGCAAGCCAGAAGATCATGGGGGCCAATATTCAACATTCTTAGAGAAAATAATTTAAATCCAGAATTTCATATCTAGCCAAACTAAGCTTCGCAAGCAAAGGAGAAATACAACTCTCTCAGACGAGAAAATGCTGAGGGATTTCATCTCAACCAGGCCTGCCTTGTAAGAGCTCCTGAAGGATGCACTAAATATGGAAAGGAAAAACCGTTACCAGCCACTTCAAAAACACACCAAAATAAAAAGACCAATGACATATAAAGAAATTGCATGTGACTGGGTGTAGTTGTGCAAACCTGTAATCCCAGAACTTTGGGAGTCCAAGGTGGGGGATCATGAGGTCAGGAGATAGAGACCCTCTTGGCCAACATGGTGAAACTCCATCTCTACTAAAAATACAAAATATTAGCTGAGCATGTTGGCACATGCCTGTACTCCCAGCTACTCAGGAGGCTGAGGCAGGAGAATCACTTGAATTCGGGAGGCAGAGGCTACAGTGAGCTGAGATTGTGCCACTGTACTCCAGCCTGGGCGACAGAGTGAGACTCTGTCTTAAAAAAAAAAAACAAAAAAAACTGCATCAATCAGTGTGCAAAATAACCAGATAACATTGTGAAGACAGTATAAAATTTACATATAACAATATTAAATGTAAATGGGCTAATGTCTCAATTAACAGACACAAACTGGCAAATTGGATGAAGGGTCAAGACCCATTGGTGTGCTGCATTTAGGAAACCCATCTCATGTGCAGACGCATATAGGCTCAAAATAAAAAAATGGAGACCAATATACTAAGCAAATAGAAAGCCAAAAAAAAAGCAAGGGTTGCAATCCTAGTCTCTGACAAAATAGACTTTAAACCAACAAAGATCAATAAAGGCAAAAAAGGGCATTACATAATGGTAAAGGGATTAATGCAACAAGAAGAGCTAACTATCCTAAATATATATGCACCCAATACAGGAGCACCCAGGTATATAAAGCAAGTTTATAGAAACCTACAAAGAGATTTAGACTCCTACACAGTAACAGTGAGAAACTTTAACACTCCCACTGTCAATATTAGACAGATCAGTGAGACAGAAAATTTACAAGGACCTGAACTCAGCTCTGGATCCAGTGGACCCAGTAGACATTGACAGACCTCTTTACCCCAAATCAATAAAATATACATTCTTCTCGGTGCCATGTGGCACTTATTCTAAAATTGACCACATAATTAGAAGTAAAATACTCTTTGGCAAATTCAAAATAACTGAAATCATAACAAACAGCCTCTCAGACCCAGTACAATCAAATTAGAACTCAGGATTAAGAAATTCACTCAAAACCACATAACTTAATGAAAATTGAACAACCTGCTCTTGATTGACTCCTGGGTAAATAAAGAGATTAAGGTAGAAATAAGTAAGTTCTTTGAAACCAATGAGAATAAAGAGACAATGTACCAGAATCACTGGGACACAGCTAAGGCAGTGTTAAGAAGAAATTTATAGCACTAAATGCCCACAACGGAAAGCTGGAAAGGTCCTAAATCAACACCCTAACATCATAATTAAAAGAACTAGAAAAGCAAGAGCAAACAAATTTGAAAGATAGTGGAATGGGCAAAACTGGAAGCATACCTTTTGAAAACTGGCACAAAACAATTATGCCCTCTCTCACCACTCCTATTCAACATAGTATTAGAGGTTCTGGCCAGGGCAATCAGGCAAGAGAAAGAAAAAGGGTATTCAAATAGTAAGAGAAGAAGTCAAATTATCTGTATTTGCAGATGGACACAATTCTATATTTAGAAAACCCCATTGTCACAGCTCCAAAACTCCTTAAGCTGATAAGCAACTTCAGCAAAGTCTCAGTATACAAAATAAATTTGCAAAAACCATAAACATTCCTATATGCCAATAATACGCAAGGAGAGAGCCAAATCATGAATGAACTCTCATTTGCAATTGCTACAAAGTAAATAAAATACCTAAGAATACAGCTAACAAGGGACAAGGAAGGACCTCTTCAAGGAGAACTACAAACCACTACTCAAGGAAATAACAGAGTAACACAAACAAATGGAAAAGCATCCCATCCTCATGGTTAGGAAGAATCAATATTGTGAAAGTGGCCATACTATCCAAAGCAATTTAGAGATTCAATACTATTCCCATCAAACTACCATTGACATTCTTCAGGTAATTAGAAAAAACGACTTTAAATTCCATTTGGTTAAAAAAAGAACTTGAATAGCCAAGACAATCCTAAGCAAGAGGAACAAAGCTGGAGGCATCACACTACTCGACTGCAAACACTACTACAAGGCTACAGTATCCCAAACAGCATGGTACTGGTACCAAAACAGACATATAGATCAGTGGCACAGAACAGCAACTTCAGAAATAACACTACACATCTACAACTATCTGATCTTTGACAAACATGACAAAAACAAGCAATGGGCAAAGAATTCCCTATTTAATAAATGGTGCTGAGAAAGCTGGCTATCTTATGCAGACAACTGAAACTGGACCTTTTCCTTACACCTTATACAAAAGTTAACTCAAGACGGATTAAAAACTTAAATGTGAACCCCAAACCATAAAAATCCTAGAAAAAACTAGGCAATTCCATTCAGGACATGGGCATGGGCAAAGATTTCATGATGAAAACGTCAAAAGAAATTGCAACAAAAGCAAAAATTGACAAATGGGATCTAATCAAACTGAAAAGCTTTTGCACAGCAAAATAAATTATCTTCAGAGTGAACAGTTAGCCTACAGAATGGGAGAAAACGCAATCTACCCATCCGACCCAGCAATCCCATGGGTACACACCCTCAAGAATACAAATCATTCTACTACAAAGACACATGCACATGTATGTTTATTATATCCAGAATCTACCAGGAAATTAAACAAACTTACGAGTAAAAAACAACCCCATCAAAAAGTGGGCAAGGATATGAACAAATACTTCTCAAAAAAAGACGTTTCTGCAGCCAACAAACATGTGAAAAAAAGCTCAACATAACCAATCATTAGAGAATTGCAGATCAAAACCACAGTGAGATACCATCTCATGCCAGTCAAAATGGTGATTATTAAAAAGTCAAGAAACAACAGATGCTGGCGAGGCTGTGAAGAAATGGAAACAGTTTTACACTGTTGGTGGGAATGTAAATTAATTGAACCATTGTGGAAAACAGTGTGGCAATTCCTCCAGGATCTAGAATCAGAAATACTATTTGACCCAGTAATCCCATGGGTACATACTCTCAAAAATATAAATCAGTCTACCATAAAGATGCATGCATATGTATGTTTATTGCAGCACTATTTGTAATAGGAAAGATACGGAATCAACCCAAATGCCCATCAATGATAGACTGGATAAAGAAAATGTGGTACATATACACCATGGAATACAATGCAGCCATAAAAAGGAATTAGATCATGTCCTTTGCAGGGACATGTATGAAGCTGGAAGCCAGCATCCTCAGCAAATTAACACAAGGACAGAAAACCAAACACCAAATGTTCTCACTCTTTGGTGAGAGTTGAATAATGAGAACACATGGACACAGGTAGGGAACATTACACACTTGGGCCTTTTGGGAGGTGGTGGGGAAGGGAAGAAACCTAGATGATGGGTTAATAGGTGGAGCAAAACACTATGGCACACATATGGCTATGTAAAAAACCTGCATGTTCTGCAAATGTATCCTGAAACTTAAAATAAAAATTAAATTAAATTAAAATTAAAAAACAACTTTTGATAGTGGTGGAATGTTAAGATTGAAGGAATTATTTTCACTGGATGCAAAGTCGTCATACTGAACTGTGACGTAAACCAGTTTACAAACTTAGAAGATATGAATTTTTGAAAGTACTTAACTTTCAAATGGTTTTTGAGTTCTCACTATGATTCACTGAGGTATTATTTTATTAAACTCTATTTGTGAATGTAGTAGAGACTTCTGGCTGTCCTTCAAGTGCGGTTCGTTTTGCCTTGACACTAGTAGAATTGTGACTGGAAAGTGATTCTCCAGCTAGAGACTGCATTTTCTTGTACTCCTTACAGACAGGCGTGCTATGCTCTGTTATATGAAAAAGAAAATCTTTGCTTGTTAAGCTACTTTTTTTTCTGTTCCTGCATCTATGCCTGCTCTAGAGAGCAGTCCTATCTAGTAGGACTATCTAGTAGGACTACAGGCATGTGTCACCATGTCTAGATAATTTCTTAATTTTTTTGTATATATATTCATATTTATAAGAATATAAATAAGAATATGAGAATATAAATATCATTATATTTGGTAGAATATAATGATATTCTACCAAAACAGGATTTAAGTGTAGGATAAACCCTCTAACTCCAAAACAAATAGGACTGTGATATATTTTGATATAATTTTGTGGAGTGTATTTTATTTGGAGAATTGTTCTTTCCAGTGTTACCTGTTTTGTTCAAGTCTTACGGACTTGAATCCTGGATGCTGTTTTAGAACTCAATCAATTCAGATATCAAAGCGAGCCAAGTAAAACTTTTCTCCTCAGCTTTATCTCTATCAACTGTGCCTTCTATTATTTTTCTTTGAGCTACAATGTATTTTACAAAATATTTTTAAAAAGATAATAGTTCTGACTCATGTTTTAAACTGGGCATGTACTGAACAACTGAGACTATCTGGGAATTTCAACACTGGCTCTTGCCTAGATGGTCTCTTTAGTGCGGTTTCAGGCTACAGCGAATAAGTAAGTTCTTCAAATTTGCATGCATCAATCCCAACATCCTGAGGTTGTGCCATAGGACCTCAGAACCATCTTTAGGTCAATGAGTATAAACGGTATGGGCAATTGAAATACAACTATAGTAGATATATATTTAAAAACTATAACTGGTTAATCTTCCCATGGAGAGTGATTAGAAGCAGAGAAAAAGGTAAAATTGAGACAAGTAAATTCTGTCTCTTGATAGCACCTGGTTGGAAATTTGCTGGGAAAGGAAGTTGGAGAGTGATAGCTAAGGAGAGATGAGAAGCTTCAAGATGGTTCAAGGACTTTCTACCCCCAAGTTACTTATGTGCATATTTGAAAAATCTTCATTTTTCTACGTATCACATTTCTTAACTATAAAATGAAGAAATTTAACTAGATTGTCTCTAAGATCTCTTCCAGATTTTAGATTGCTTCTATAGATTTAGATTTTTTTTTCTCTACCCCATGGAGGTGGGTGGATCACCTGAGGTCAGGAGTTTGAGAACAGCATGGCCAACATAGTGAAGCCCTATCTCTACTAAAAATACAAAAAATTAGCCAGGCATGGTGGCAGTTACCTGTAATCCCAGCTACTCAGGAGGCTGAAGCAGGAGAATCACTTGAACCTGGGAGGCAGAGGGTGCAGGGAGCCGAGATCTCGCCACTGCACTCCAGCCTGGGCATCAAGAGCAAAACTCCAAAAATAAATAAATGAATAAATAAATAAATAGTAAATAAATAAAGAGAAAGAAAGGAAGAAAGCAAGCAAAAACAAAAGCAAATACAATCCAATAAAAAATAGACAAATGGGATCTAGTTAAGATAACTAATGAAGGTGGCTACACTAAACAGATTTTCGGTGGTAACAAAACAGCCCTCTATTGGAAGAAGACTCCATCTAGAACTTTCATACCTCCAGAGGAGAAGTCAAGGCCTAGTTCCAAATCTTCAAAGGACAGACTGACTCTTTTCTTAGGGGCTAATGAAGCATGTCATGTTAAGTTGAAGCCAATTCATTTACCATTCTGCAAATTCTAGCGCCCTTAAGAATGACGCTAAATCTGCTCTGCCTGTGCTCTATAAATGGAACAACAAAGGCTGGAACACAGCATAACTGTTTATAGCCTGGTTTACTGAGTATTTTAAATCCATTGTTGAGATCTATTGCTTAGATAAAAATATTTTTTTCAAAATATTACTGCCCACTGCCAATATACCTTGTCACCCAAGAGCTCTAATGAAGACGTACAATGTAATTAATGTTTTCATGCCTGTTAACTCAACATCCGTTCTGCAGCCCATGAATCAAAAATTTGAACTTTCAAGCCGTGGGATTAATAAATGCATTTCATAATGCTATAGCTATTATAGATAGTGACTCCGCTGATGGATTTGGGCGAAATTCATTGAAAACCCTCTGAAAAAGGTTCTAGATATCATTAAGAACATTTGTGACTCATGGGAAGATGTCAAAATATCCACATTAGTAAGAATTCGGAAGTTGATTTGAACACTAATGGATGACTTTGAGAGGTTAAGACTTCGGTGGAAGAAATAACTGTAAATGTGGAAGAAATAGCAAGAGAACTATAATTAGAAGTGGAGTTTGAATATGTAACTGAATTGCTGCAATCTCATGATAAAATTTTAATGAATGAGGAGTTGCTTCTCATGGATGAGCAAAGAAAGTGGTTTCTTGAGATGAAATTTACTTCTGGTGAAGATGCTGTGTACATTGTTGAAATACCAATAAGGGATTTAGAATAGCACATAAACTGAGTTGATGGAGCAATGACAGGATGTGAGAGGATTGACTGAAATTTTGAAAGAAGTTGTACTGTAGGTAAAATGTTATCAAACAGCATCACATGCTAAAGAGAAATCTTTTGTGAAAGGGAGAGTTGACTGATGTAGTGAACTTCATTGTTGTCTTACATAAGAAATTGATACAGCCACCCCAGCTTTCAGCAACCACCACCCTGATCAGTCAGCAGCCATCATCATCAAAGCCAGACCTTCCACCAGCAAAAAAGTTACAATTTGCAGAAAGGCTTAGATGATTCTTGGCATTTTTTAGCAATAAAGAATTTTTAAATTAACATATGTACATTGTAAAACATATAATGCTATTGCATGCTTAATAGACTACAGTATAGTGTAAACATTAATTTTATATGCACTGGAAAACTAAAAATTTGTGTGATTTGAGCCAGCAATATGGTGGTACCAGATTCAAATACAAAGAAGTGTAAGTGAAAGTAAATCTTTCTCTCCCGTTCTTCTAGTCACCCATTTTCACGTTCCCATTGCAAGTCACCTACTATTATTAGTTTGTTGGATATCCCTGCAGAGATATTCTGTGTTTTAGCAAACTAAAGAGAGAGAGAGAGAGAGGGAGAGAATATTTTGTTTTGTTCAGTTCCAAGTGATACCTGTTGTAACAGAGTAATGATTAATAACGCCCACCCCCCCACTTTAACTCTAAAAAGGACCCTAGTTGGGCATATTACTTATAAAAATTCATATAGTTTATTGTCATGAATGGTAGCTACCATGTTCATCATTCACAGCTTTGCTCCTTTCATTTAAAAGTGTCTTTTGGCAACACGTTCACAAAAGAACATAATGCACTTCTCCTTTTTAAAATTCATTTTATTTTTTAGAGACAGGGTCTCACCCACTCTGTTGCCCAGGCTGGAGTGCAGTTGTGTGATCCTAACTCAATGTGCCCTCAAACTCTTGAGTTCAAGTAATTCTCTTGCCTCAGCCTCCTGAGTAGCTAGGACTACAGGCATGTACCCCTATTCCTAGGTAATTTCTTAAATTTTTTTGTAAAGATGGTGTTGCTATGTTGCCCAGGCTGGTCTTGAACTCTTAGTCTCAAGTGATCTTCCTGGTTTGACCTCCTAAAGCACTGAAATAATAGACACGAGCCATCGTGCCGAGCCATACTCCTTATTTTTAAAATTGTATGATATTCAGTTGCCTAAGTGTACCATATTTATGTAACCAATCTTGTGTCGATGAGTATGTACATTTCTAATCTTTCATTAGAAACTTTAATTCTAACCAATAGTACTGAAATGAATGCCCTCTACATTTATCATTGAGAAGTGGAATTACTATACATATCTAGGGAACAATTTTAAAAAGCAAAAGTGCTAAGCATGTCTAGGAAAAAATTCTAAAAAGGCATATATGTTTACAATTTTAATATATATTAAAATTTTCATTTTTTTCAGAAGAGTACAACAATTTATACTGCCATCAACAGTGTACAGGACTAGGCACTTCCCTGTACTACCACAGGACTTTAGTTTTCCAACCTGATAAATACCTAGTAGAATTCTCTTATTTTATTTTTTGTTTTTAATTGTAGGAAAAAACACATAACATAATATTTACAGTATTAACCCATTTTTAAGTATGCAGCTCAATAGTTTTAAGTATTCTCATACTGTTATGCAACCAATTTCCAGGATATTTTATTTTGTAAAACGAAAATTCCAGGCCAGGCACAGTGGCTCAGGCCTGTAATTCCAGCACTTTGAGAGGCCAAGGTGGGTGGATTGCCTGAGGTCAGGAGTTTGAGACCAGGCTGACCAACATAGTGAAACCCTGTCTCTACTAAAAGTACAAAACATTAGCTGAGTGTGGTGGTGGGCACCTGTAATCCCAGCTACTCAGGAGGCTGAAGCAGGAGAATTGCTTGACATGGATAAACCTAGAGGACATTATGCTAAGTGAAATAAGCCAGTTACAGAAAAACAAATGCATGATTCCGCTCACATAAAGTATCTAAAATTGTCAAACTTATAGAAGCAGAGAATACAATAGTGGTTTCCCCATACTGGGGAAAGGGGGAAATTGGAGAGCTGTTAAATGGTTATAATGTTTCAATTGTACTAGTAGAATAAGTTCCAGAGATATGCAATAAAACATCATGCCTGTAGTTAACAACAGGTAGTGTGCAATTCAAAATTTATTAAGATGGCAGATCTTAGGTTAAGTGTGCCAATCATAAATAAACAAAACAAAAACCGGCAGCAAAAAGCAAAAAGGGAACTTTGTAAAGTGTTGGATATGCCTGTTACTCTGATTGTGGTAATGGTATCATGGTGTTTGCTTTAAGCCCAAACCCATCATACTGTACACATTAGACATGTGGAGTTCTTTCTATATCAATTTTACCTCAATAAAACTGTTAAAAAGGTCAACTTTAATAATCCTTCACTCCATGATTTCAAAAACCTAAAAGCCTGTCTAGCTAAGTGGTGTGTGTGTATATATGTGTGTGTGTGTGTGTGTGTGTGTGTGTATACATACATACACAAACACAAATTGCTTTTTCTACCACTTTAATAGTTTCAGTTTAAACTTCTTTGGGTTAGCATCAGCTTATTTTCCCCATTTTTATCCAGCTGACCTCACACTCTTAATTAAATATCTAGTTTACTACCACTAATTTGAAATGCCACCTCCATTATATGTTAAATACTTTAACTGTTTTCTGGATTTTTCTTTGACTTTTTTTTTTTTTTGAGATGGAGTCTTGTTCTGTTGCTCAGGCTGGAGTGCAGTGGTGTGATCTTGACTCACTGTAACCTTTGTTTCCCAGGTTCAAGTGATTCTCTGGCCTCAGCCTCCGAGTAACTGGGACCATAGGCATCTGCACCACGCCCAGGTAATTTTTGTATTTTTAGTAGAGACGAGGTTTCACCAGGTTGGCCAGGCTGATCTCGAACTCCTGACCTTGTAATCTGCCCTCCTCAACCTCCCAAAGTGCTAGGATTACAGGCATGAGCCACTGCTCATAGCTTTCTTAGAACATTTTAGAAAATCATAAAATTTTCTAGGCTCTAAATCTGTTTCTAGATTTTTTATTCTGTTTGATTGTCTGACACATGCCAGTTCCTAGTTGCAATGTATTACAATGTCTTGTAGGGCTAGTCTGCTTTTATTACTTCTGTTTCCCAAAGTTTTCTTTGATATCTCATATATTTAAATATTTAGGCATTCCATTTTTCTGTAATATTCAGTACATACAAAATGTTATATATTAGAATGAAAATTATTGGAGCATAAAAGCACCACAAAAATAGGAGATAACATATTTTAATATTAGAGTGGTGTAGACCTTTCTATATATGACACGAACTCCAGAAGCCATAGAAGAAAATAATTCTAATATATACAAATACAAAAAAATACCATAAGCAAAATCAAAAGCAAGGAACAAACTAACGCAAATGTTTTTTACTCACCATAAAATGAAGATTCCTTTCAAAAATAAGCTCTCACAAATCAGTAAGAAAACTTGTCAAGGACATAAACAGTTAAAAGTAAAAAATATTGAAAATATCTTTAAAATATCTGGAAAGATGTACAACTTCACTCATACTAAGAGAAAAGCAAACTAAAACTATTAATATACCATTTTCAACAGGTAGACAAAGTACAAACATTTGCTAACATTCTATTAGTGAAAGCATAGGTGAAAGTCAGTCTCACATATGGATAATTAGGTGTGCCATTGTTACAACCTCAATAGAAGGTAATTTCACAATATCCATTAAAGGTAACTCAGCAACTTTATGCCTAGGTACTTACCTTACATAGATACTTGTATTTGTGTAAAATGACCCATACACAAATAAATGAATTTTAGCATTATAAGAATCAAAGATTAGAAATAACTTAAATCCATCAAAGGAAGACTGGTTACAAAATTATGATACACCTATGCAGTGGGTACGATTATTTTACACAGCTATAAAAATAAAAGACGAAACTCAATTTTTTTTGATACATTGTTGAAACACACTGTTAAATGAAAAAAAGCAACTTTCTGAACAGTATATACAGTAGCTCCATTTGTGTGACTAAATTATATGCATATTTATACATAAATATGTCCAAACAGGGTGTTTTGCAGAATCAAAGAGAATGCTTTGGTAATTAATCTGTGACAACAGCCATCACTTGGCACCATCTTGGAAAGACCAGAATAATCTATCATCTCTCTCTCTCTCTCTCTCTCTCTCTCTCTCTCTCTCTATATCTATCAATCAATCATCATCATCTCTGTATGTATCTATCTTATCTATCTTATCCATCGGTCTCTCTCTAATCTTATGCTGACTTGCTTAAAACAGAGCATCTTTGGGGGGATACACAACAAAGTAGTAAAAGTTGGCAACTCTTGTAAGAGGAACAGGAAACAGGGTAACTAGAGAAAATGGGGAAGAAAGAGACTTTTCACTATGTACTTCTTTGTATATTTTGAATCTGGTACAATTTGTAAGTGTAAACCTATTCAAAATACACAAATAAATAAATGTAAATGGTACATAAGCATCAAATACACCTCTTCCCTCCTCTTTTCACCCCTGCCTCCTACAGGTATGTTCTCTTACTCTTGTCTCAGGTCTGTAGTGTAGCGGTGCTGAGATCTCAGCTCACTGCAATCTCCACATCCTGGGTTCAAGTGATTCCCCTTCCTCAGCCTCCCAAGTAGATGAGACTACAGGCGTGCACCACCAGGCCCGGCTAATTTTTTGTATTTTAGTCAAGATGGGGTTTCACCATGTTGGCCAGAATGGTCTTGATCTCCTGACCTCGTGATCTGCCCGCCTTAGCCTCCAAAAGTGCTGGGATTATAGGTGTGACCCACCCACCCAGCCCTTTTACTTTTTAATCCCTATTATTCC
This sequence comes from Leontopithecus rosalia, assembly GCA_028533165.1. Taxonomy (NCBI): domain Eukaryota; kingdom Metazoa; phylum Chordata; class Mammalia; order Primates; family Cebidae; genus Leontopithecus; species Leontopithecus rosalia. The sequence goes on along the minus strand of CM052649.1, from coordinate 98,844,591 downwards.
CTCAGAATCTTCTGCCTTGTCTGATCCTTAAGGCAATATTCAATCCTAAGATAAAAGATCTATTTAAGGACTAATTTAAGGTTTCTTCTACCTTCCTGCCTCTTGAGGGTAACGCAGACTTCCAAGCTTGCTCTAAGAGGTTGCTATTGTTTGAATGTGGTCCAATTTCACATGTTGAAAACATAATCCCCAATGTGGCAATATTGAAAGGTGGGGCCTTTAAGCTGTAGTTGGATTATGAGAGCTCTGCCCTGGTAAATGGATTACTTCACTCAAGGGTTAATGGATTAGTAGGTTATCATGGGGATGGAACTGGTGGCTGCCAGCTGCTCCAGGGCCTGGAACGTCTGGGTCAGTGAGGTCCCATCTGGCAGCCTGACCTGTATGCGACACTGGTTATACTCCCGCTTGGTGGGAGGCTCCTGGCTGGGAGAGGAAGGAACAGGAGAAAGAGAGATCTGAGCTTGCAGGCTCAGCCTCCTTATCATTTCATGACTTGCACTGCCTTGGGACTTAGCTGTCCCCATCAGCAAGAAGGCCTTCACCAGATTCAGACTCTACCTTGTCTTATCAGCCTTCATAACTGTAAGAATACACTGTTTTCTTAATTACTCAGTTTCACGTATTCTGTTATAAGCAAAGGAAAATGGACAAAGACAGAGGTAAATGAAACTGCAGAGAACATAGAACAATGAATGTCATGGCAGTTTACACATGGTCTCAAGAATCTCTGGTGGGAGATCCTGAGAGAACTTTGGGGACTCACAATGATTATTATGTTTATCATCACCAAAGATAATGCTCCAGGCAGCATTTCTTAAGTGTATTCTGTGAAATATTAATCTCTCAAGGTACTGTATAATTTTTTCCCCCTTGTGACTGATGAAGTTTGCAAAACCAGTAAAATATATCCTTTTTGGAGAATGATGGCACACATTGATATTTTAAGTGCTTGATACATTTTACAATAAAAAGGCCCTTTAATTTGTGTTTGAATTAGAGTTTCCAAACTTATTTGATCCAGAATCATTTTTACCCACCCATCTCTCCAAAATGAGTCATGACCTACTGTGGCAGAGTAAGGTAGAAGCAGCATAAATTCTAACAACCAAGGAAGACAAATGTTGGAGCAGTGGATAATAAATGCCAATCTGAGTTTGTAAATTTAGATTCTTAGCAGACTAATTTTAAACATATTGATAAAATAAAAAACACAAGAAAATAAATAATTCAGCAAATAAAACACTTGCTAATAAATGGGTGTTTTGAAATTTGAAAACAATTCTCTTCTGCAGGCTGGACACTATCAATTATATTTTTACCCTTCACATGTTTAGCAGATCCTATGATTGCTAAAGTGGTCATCAGGTCAAGTCCTTTCTGAATGAGCATAAATTTAAATTACACAAGTTTAAATGAGTGCCAGATTGCTTGAGTATGCAATGCTCTAGAATATGATTAACAAACTCTGTATTCTGATTTTCTCCAAATGTCTAACACAGTGGTTGGCAATGGTAGAATTAAAAGTTGTGTTGGAAGCATGTGAAAAGCAAGAAGAAGAAAAGAAGCAACGGGACCATGGTCAGAAAATAGAAAATAAAAGAGGAAAACAGGTGCTCTGGCAGCTGTCTGAGTCAATTTGAGTTTCTATAACAGATACCTTAGCTGGGTAGCTTAGAAAGAACCAACATTTATTTCTGATGGTTCTGGAGGCTGACAAGTCCAAGATCAAGGCGTAGGCAAATTATGTATCTGGTGAGGATCCACTTCCTCATAAATGGCACCTTCTCACTGTGTCTTCACATGGTGGAAGGGGTAAGCAAGCTCCCTTGGACTTATTTTATAAGAGCACTAATCCCATTCACAGGAGATCTGCCATCATGACCTAATCACCTCTCAAATGGTCTCACCTTCTAATACCAATGGCTTTGGAGTTAGGATTTACAAACATTTAAACCATAACAACAGAGATTGACACTTGTTATGCTTCAAATATCACTTAGTGGTCTCAAAAGTGAGGATCATTTGTCCTGAGACTGTAAGGGCTCGTGTTCTCTGTTCTCATGCCTGATACTTTTGATTTTAGATAGAGGTGATATGTCTATTAGATAAAACTATTAGTTGAGTAGTCAGCACTGATCCTAAATTTGGCTCTAAAGTTAACTGTTTCTAATGGGATGATTTGGAAATCAGAGGAGTCAGCATGGTATAACAGGCAATTACTCCTGGTTAAGAATGTGAGCTCTGAAGTCATCTTTAGGTTCAATTTCTGGCTGTACTGCTCATTAACTGTGCAATGTTGAGAATATTGATTTATCTCTGAAGTTTGTTTCCTTGCATATAAATGGGAATAATAATACCTTCACCATATATTGCTATAAGAGATAAATGAAAAAATACCAGGTACAGTGTGTGGCACATGGTATATATTCAATAATGGCTGTGTTCATTGTAACCACATTGTGATATATTTCTCCACCTACTGTATGAGGGTTAATATCTCTGTGACTTGGTTTACTGTATTAACAATACTTTTCTGGAGGAATGTGCCTCATACAATTGTTATAAAGAGCAATATGAATTAAAACGCTATAGAATGCAAATTTTAAGCCCAGGTCCAGATGGGTTCACAGCCAAATTCTACCAACATACAAAGAGGAGCTGGTACAGCTCCTTCTGAAACTATACTAAACAATACAAAAAGAGGGAATTCTTCACAAATCATTTTATGAGACCAACATCATCTGGACACCAAAACCTGTCAGAGATACAACTAAAAGAGAAAATTTCAGGCCAATATCAATGATGAACATTGAGGCAAAAAATCTACAATAAAATACTGGCAAACCAAATGCAGCAGCACATCAAAAAGGTTATACATCATGATCAAGTAGGTCTCATCCTGGGGATGCTAGGCTGGTTCAACATATGCAGGTCTATAAATGTAATCCACCACAAAAACAGAACCAAAGACAAAAACCACATGATTATCTCAACAGATGCAGAGAAGACCTTTGACCAAATTCAACAGCCCTTTATGCTAAAAACTCTCAATATACTAGGTACCAATGGAATATAGCTCAAAATAATAAAAGCTATTTACAGCAAATCTACAGCCAATATCATCCTGAATGGGCAAAAAACTGGAAGCATTCCCTTTGAAATCTGGAACTAGACAAGGATACCCTACCTCACTACTGTTCAATACAGTATCAGAAGTTCTAGCCAGAGCAATCAGGCAAGAAAAAGAAATAAAGGGTATTCAATTAGGAAAGGAGGAAGTCAAATTGTCTCTATTTGCAGACAACATCATTGTGTATCTAGAAGACCTCATCTTCTCAGCCCAAAATCTCCTTAAACTGATAAGCAACTTCAGCAAAGTCTCAGGATACAAAATCAATGTGCAGAAATCGCAAGCATTCCTATACACCAATAACACACTAAAAGAGAACAAATCAAGAGCTAACTCCCATTCACAATTGCTATGAAAAGAGTAAAATACCTA
>CM052649.1:98799726-98840586 GCA_028533165.1 Leontopithecus rosalia | reverse complement strand
ACCCAGCAATCCCATTACTGGGTATATACCTAAAGGATTATAAATTATTCTATTATAAAGACACATGCACAGATATGCTCATTGTGGCACTGTTTACAATAGCAAAGACCTGGTACCAACCCAAATGCCCATCGATGATAGGCTGCACAAGGAAAATGTGGCACATATACACCATGGAATACTATGTAGCGATAAAAAGCACTATGTTCATGTCCTTTGTAGGGACATAGTTGAACCTGGAAACCATCATTCTCAGCAAACTGACACAAGAACAGAAAATTAAACACGGCATGTTCTCACTCACAGGCGGGTGTTGAACAATGAGAACACATGGACACAGGGAGGGTAGCATCACACACTGGGGTCTGTTGGGGGGGCTAGGGGAGGGACAGCAGTGGGTAGGGAGGTTGTGGAGGGATAACATGGGGAGAAATGCAAGATACAGGTGACAGGGTTTGGAGGCAGCAAACCACATTGGCATGTGTGTACATATGCAACAATCCTGCATGATCTGCACATGTACCCCAGAACCTGAAGTGCAACTACACACACACAGACCCACACACACCCACACACACACACAAAACAAAGAGACAAACAAAATCTTCAATGTTATGTATGACAAAAATTTCTTTATTCTTTTTTGTTGTTGGGGCGGGGGAGCTTCCATTAGCCAGTACTCCTGGTATGACGAATAGTTTGCTTAATTTAATGAGTATTTAATTAAAGTGAAACAAGGACCACCTCAGTGTGCAAGTTATGCTGAAACTCTACCCCAGTGAATTTGGCTTTTTGGTCTTTAAATATTTAGGAGTTTATTTTTGTACACTGTTCAAAACTGTGAAGGAAAGAAAAAGAGGCTATAGTGAAATTACTGCTGTTTCGTTTTTAAACCATTCTTTGTGGAGAATATTTTAGATAATCATATTTTTGAATTACTAATTTAGAACTGGGGAAAAGTGAGGTGGGAGGGAGATGGAGCAGAAGAAAAAGAAAGGGGACATTTTTGTTAACGAGTTGAAAATCTATGGTATGGGCTGCGTGGTTTTGGAAATATTTCTTCAATCTGGGTTATGAAATGTTATTTTAATTTGAATTTGTTATTATAAACTATAATAAGATTGTTATCATGAGGAAAATTTACCTGTCCCCAAGATAAAATTTTCCAAATGGTTTTTTATTAGTAATAAAATAGCCAAATCACATTAAACACATGAACTAATTGAATAGGATTTGATGAGATATTTAGCTCTTTCAGATAACCTATGTCAGAGAATCCAACAAGCAGGATTTGGGAAAGGCCATTAAGAATATCAGGCAGATGGGTGGGAATACAAACACAGGTGCAGCACTGAATTTCACACTGAGTCTGTTGCAGAAAGTAATGAAGCAGTGAGGAAGCAAAGTGCCATGTCACCTTGTTGTCCTGACAAATGGCATGTCCAAGGATAGCATCTTGGAGCCTGTGAACAGACGGAGAGAAGAGCATATTCGAGTCTATGCTATCGGGGTCAAGGAGGTCAACCAAACACAACTGCAAGAAATTGCAGAAGAAGAAAAGAGTGTATTACCTGCATGACTTTGACACATTGAAAGACATAAGAAACCAAGTTGTTCAAGAAATCTGTGCTGAGGAAGCTTGCAGAGAGATGAAAGCTGACATCGTGTTTCTGGTGGACAGTTCTGGAAGTATAGGACCTGAAAACTTCAGCAAAATGAAAACTGTTATGAAAAACCTGGTGAGCAAGTCTCAGATTGGAGCAGATCAGATGCAACTTCGTGTAGTCCAGTTCAGCGACATCAATAAGGAGGAGTTTCAGTTCAACAGATTCATGTTCCAAAGTGACATTTCAAATCCAATAGATCAAATGGTTCACATTGGAGAAACGACCTTGACTGGTAGTGCTCTGAGCTTTCTGTCTCAGCACTTCAGCCCCACCAACGGCGCCCGGCCCAACGTCAGAAAGTTTCTCATCCTCATCATGGATGGTGAAGCTCAGGACATAGTAAAGGAACCAGCGGTAGCGCTTCAGCAAGAAGGCATAATCATCTACTCTGTGGGAGGGTTTGACTCCAATGTCACTCAGCTGGAAGAGATCAGCGGGAGGCCCGAGATGGTTTTTTTATGTTGAGAATTTTGACATTCTGTGGCCCATTGAAGATGATCTTGTTTTTGGAATATGCAGCCCCTATGAAGAATGCAAGTGGATTGGAGTTTTAGACATTGGGTTTGTCTTTGATAGTTCTGGCAGCATTGACCATGATGAGTATCAGATCATGAAGGATTTTATGATTGGCTTAGTGAAAAAAGCTGATGTGGGCAAGAATCAGGTCACGTTTGGGGTTCTGAAGTATGCTGATGACTCAGAGGTGCTGTTTTATCTGGGTGAGTTTGGCACAAAACTGGAGGTAATTTCAGTGCTCCAGAATGACTGGCCCATGGGTGGCAATACTTATACTGCTGAGGCACTGAGCTTCTCAGATCACATGTTCACTGAAGCCCAAGGCAGCTGCCTGAACAAGGGGGTCCCCCCAGTCCCGATGGGGAATCTCATGATGCTGATAAACTCAATGCCATGGCAAAGGCCTTGCTGGACAAGGACATTCTTGTCCTGGCTGGGGGGATTGCTGGTACCAATCCCATGGAGCAGTTAGCCATGGCAGGATGAAGTGACATCTCTGTGGAGACTTTTGGAGGTCTGAAGGGAATATTTTCAGATGTGACAGCCAGTGTCTGCAACTTTTCAAAAGTAGATTGTGGAATTGACAAAGTAGACCTTGTTTTCCTAATGGATGGTTCAAATAGCATTCACTCAAGTGACTTCAAGAAGATGAAGGAATTTCTGGTGTCACTTGTTCAGGACTTTGATGTCAGCCTCAACAGAGTGTGTATAGGAGCAGCCCAGTTTAGCCAAACCTATCATCAGGAGTTTCAGCTGGGAACTTTTATAGGTGAAAAGGAGATATCATTTCAGATTGAAAACATAGCAGATCGGCAGAAACATACACATCAGCAATCCACTCAGGCAGGCGGGATATTACTTCTGGCCAGACATGGGCAGCAGGATAAATACAGGTAGCATCCCACAGGTGCTGCTGGTCCTTACAGATAGCCAGTGGTGGCCCAGGTCACGGAAGCCCTGAGACACAGAGGCATTGACATCTGCTCTGTGAGCATCGGGGATCTGGATGACCAGCAGCTCATTCAGATCCCTGGGGCAGAGAAAAAAACTGACAGTGTATAACTTCGACAAACTGAAGAAGATTAAAAAAAAAAAAGGATCATTCGCAACATCTGTGATACAGATGTTGGGACCTGGGTGAGAACAACTATTTCGTGGATGTTGTGGTGGGATTTGATGTCTCAACTCAGGAGAAAGGGCAGACTTTGCTCGAAGGTCAGTCTTGGATGGAAACCTACCTTCAAGACATCTTACATGCCATCAACTCCCTCAATGGAATAAGCTGTGAGGTAAGCAGAGAGACTCAGGTCAGAGTGGCTTTTCAAGTGACAAATGCCATAGAAAAATATTCTCCCAAGTTTGAAATCTACAGCAAAAGCATACTGAACAGCTTGAAGGATATAACAGTTAAAGGATCATCTCTTCTTAATGCAAACCTCTTGCATTCTCTGTGGGATACATTTCAGAACAAATCAGCTGCTCGAGGAAAGGTGGTCCTTATATTTTCAGATGGATTGGATGACAATGTTGAGAAACTTGAACCAAAATCTGATGAACTTAGAAAAGAAAGCCTGAATGCCATCATAACTGTTGCTCTGGAAGGACCTGCTGATTCAAGTGACTTGGCTGATCTTCCCTATATTGAATTTGGGAAAGGCTTTGAGTACAGGACACAGCTTTTTATTGGCATGAGAGATCTTGGGAGCCAGCTGTCAAAGCAGCTGGTCAATGTTGCAGAAAGGACATGCTGCTGTTTGTTCTGCAAGTGCATTTGTGAAGATGGCACAATGGGAGCTCCTGGACAACCAGGGAAAAAGGGACCTCCAGGTTTTAAAGGCAGTGAAGACTACCTGGGAGATGAGGGAATTACAGGAGAAAGAGGAGCCCCAATACCAGTGGGAGAGCAAGGTACTAAGGGATGCTATGGCACCAACAGTCCTAAGGGAAACAGGGACTAAATGGACAGGAGGGAGAAGTTGGAGAAAGTGGAATTGATGGATTAAACAGAGAACAGGGTGATAATGGTCTTCCTGGAAGAAAAGGGGTAAAGGGTGTTGAGGGATCCCAGGGAAGCCCAGGGAAGAAAGGGACTCCTGGTGACCATGGCGTAAAGGGCCTGACAGGGGATCCTGGAGCTCCTGGAGTGGATAATAGCATAGAAGGACCTGCAGGCTTCAAAGAAGAATGTGAAAGACAAGGAAGAAGAGTCTGGCCAGGTCCCCCGCCAGACAGAGACTCCAGAAGAAAGACAGCAGCTAATGGCAAAAGGGGACCTACAGGCCCACAGGGAAGAACGGGGATCCCAGGACCAGAGGGACTTGAAGCCTCCCTGGGGCTTAAGGGCCCTCAGGGCTCAAGAAGAGATGCTGTGTGAAAGGAGAAAAAGGAGAAGTAAAGGTCCCCAGGGGCCTCCAGGACCCAGAGGAGAGGTAGGGAATCAGGGCCATTTGGGAAGCCAATAAAGAAATAAAGGAGAACCTGGAGATGTGGGGGGAAAAGAAGCTGTTGGCTTTCCTGGTCCTCGTGGCTTACAGGGTGATGATGGCAGTCCAGGTTATGGTAGTGTTGGACATAAGGGAGCAAAGGGACAAGAAGGATTCCCTGGAGAAAGTGGACCAAGAGCTAGACGGAGGACCCTGGTGGTCTAGGAGAGACTGGGCTGAAGGGAGCTAGAGGAACAACGATACCTGCTGGGTTTCCAGGAGAAATGGGATCCCCTGGGGAACCAGGACCTCCTGGACATAAGGGTGTGAAAGGAGCCAAAGGCTTGACTGCGTTTTCTACATGTGAGCTTACTCAGTATGTGTGAGACCGCAGTCCTGGCAGACATGGAAAAGCCGAATGCCCAGTGCACCCAACCTAGTTGGTGTTTGCCTTGGACCAGTCCTGGGATGTCACTGAGCAGGAATTTGAGCAGATCAAGGAGATGATGGCTTTCCTGGTGAGACACATTAAAGTCTGGGAGAACAGCTGCCGCATGAGTGCATCGCCATCCTCTCCTATGACTCCCACGGCAGGCACCTTGTGCGCTTCTCAGACGCCTACAAGAAGAATCGACTTCTCAGGGAAATTGAAGCTATTTCGTCTGAGCGCTCCTCTGCCACCCAGGAGATTGGCAGAGAAAAATGGCAGATATCATTATGTACACTTAAATGATGAGAAACTCAGGGCCGAAAGAGTGAATTTGACTTAAGTCTAATTAGAATAAAGGTGAGGAACTCCTGCCTCAACAGCAGACATGTGCTAAGTGGGCTCAGAAACAACTTTGTCCTGGATAATAATGCATTCATAGCTGCTCGAGCTGGAGGCAGGGCCACTCACGGGACACCTCTCTTCCCGGGGCTCTGTGGTGCTTTCACGTTTTCCACGCAGCGTCCAGAAGAGTTTTTATACAAACAAAGATCCTATTCTGTGTACTCATGTTTCTGTGTCTCCTCATCTTCCTGATAAAGCCCTGATTCCCAAAGATATTCCCAAGGATAAAATGACCGGACAAGGCCCCCCACTTCTTTCTTGATGATATCTTCAACTTGAATTTATGCCGCTCTCCCTCGTTCTCTCTTTAGCTGCTCTGAACTCGGAAGCTCCTTTATTTCTACTTCTTATCTATCTATTTAGTTCTTCTTGGCATCCTCTACTACCATGGCACCTTTCATTTCTAGAAAGCACAACTGAGCACTTGTCACTCCGGGCCCACCTGTGTGCTGTTTCCTCTGACCACTTTTGGGCAGCTTTCTTCTACTCTTCCTTGAGGTCTCAACTGAAACATAATTCTGGAGGAAGGGCTTTTCTAAGCAGGTCAGGATTACTTGCTGTATGTTCCTATAGCTCTTTTTATTTCTTCTGACCATACGTTTATTACACCTACACGGTGCTCCACACAGGCAGGCGACATTTACATCTTGTTCATCTCTTCATTATTGCTAAAGTTCAGTGCTTTCACATAATATAAATCGTCTCTTCAATGAATAAATTAGTGGACAAATGAAGACTTTTCTTCCTCTGTTCTTAAATTCAATGCCAACCACTTTGTACTGGGTACGAAGAGATTGATCTTAACCCTGAGCTTTCAAGGGAGACAGCTTTTGATCAGCTTTTTGGTGATATTACTGAATATTTTAAGTTCCATGATTTTGAATAGCGGAGGAGGAGTTCTTAATTTGCATTTCTAGCAGCAAGTTTCTGTCTTGGCAATTAGGCATTTAGAATTTTAAATTCCCTGTCCCCCAATGACAGGAAACATTGATCTTATAGTAAATATGTAGCTATATTGAGAACAAGTTCTGAGATTAGTGGGAGCCAAGAGCTGTGGCAAAACATAACCATTTGTGTTGATAGAGCAGGCAGTCCACATTCTGTGGACTCAGTGTAGTTCCTGGACCAGTAGTATCAGTATCATCTAAAGACTTGTCAACAATGTGATTTCTTAGGCTCTACCTCAGATCTACAGAATACAAAACTGAAAGAGTGAAGCCCAGCAGTGTGTGTTTTAATCAATCTTTGATTCCGATGTCTGCTCAAGCTTGAGAACTGCTGTCATAAGTTGTGTAGGAAATCCTTCCTAAACTAGGAATACACTAGGAAGGATTTCCTACAAAATCTATGACAGCAATTCTCAAACTTGACTCAGTAAGAACTTAATTTCCAACCGTCTACACAGTCTATGTCACAGTTCTCAAATTTGACTCAGTAAGAGCTTAATATTGAGCGAAAAAAGGTTTGCACAGCTGGAAAAAGACTCAGCTGGAAATGATAAAGAATGAGATGTCATTTAATTCGAAATAGGAGCTGTAGAATGGAGAGTATTTCCTTAACCACATTGTAAAGTGTTCCAAGCACTTTTTTCATGAGAGTAAACTGGAAATGGATTATCAGAACTCATCTCAGAATCTGCATAGTTCATTGTATTTAAGCATGTATGATAAGGTGTTCTTAGCTTACATATTCTAAAGGTTGAAGATCACCTTCTTATATGATGCTGTGTCAGCAATGGGATTGGTGTGCTATACCTGATTATTGCAGTCACACTCAGGTATGCAAAACAAGCAATCCTGACAGAATATTGTATTAAAAGCAGAAGGCTCAACTGAGGACAAAACTCAGGAGGGAAAATTGGAGTTTCTGACTTATGGCAGTTCTGACTTCATTTTAGTTTTAATTACTGAGTATTCTGGCAATCAAGACAATGATAAAGATGTGACACACTCTGTGCATTTATACATAGCCCCCTGAGTTTCATTACTGCCTCTATCAAAACAGTAAGAAGAAAATTTATTTTTTGTCTTATTATTATATTCCATTGAAATATTTTCCCAAATATATAAGCAGGACTGGAAGAAGCTTGATACCTGCATCAGCAGAAAGTCTCCATAGTCTCCTCAGTTTTTCTAATTCCTTTTATTTTATTACATGGTCTTGTACTTTCTGCAGCATACAAAGTTACTTTAATTAGCAACAAAAATATCACATACCTGACTGTGAATAACAATCATATCTTTGTACTGTCTACTCTTCAGCTAATATAAAAAGAGAAGTGATATTTATGATACATGAGTTAAGATTACTCTATTTGTCTATGATTTTTAAATTATAGACCTCAATTAAATCTGACCACCAGGAAATAATTGGGCAGTGGGAGTCTAGTGTTTTGCGAAATTGCTTTCACTGATCTATTTCACTGATTCTTAAGAGTATGACTTTTTCCTTTTAGTTATTTTTAAATGCACAATTATATATATATATATATTTATATATATTTATTTATTTTTGATGTGTTTCTTGTCATTTTTTAAAAAAATTTTATTTTTTATTGCGTTTTAGGTTTTGGGGTACATGTGCAGAACATATAAGATGGTTGGTACACACATGGCAGTGTGTTTTGCTGCCTTCTGCCCCTTCACCCACATTTGGCATTTCTCCCCATGCTATCACTCCCCAGCTCCCCCCCGCTGTCCCTCCCCTATTCCCCCCAATAGACCCCTTTTGTAGTCCCTTCCCTGTGTGTATTACTCCCTTCCCTGTGTCCATGTGTTCTCATTGTTCATCACCTGCCTATGAGCGAGAATATATGGTGTTTCCTTTTCTGTTCTTGTGTCAATTTGCTGAGAATGATGTTCTCTAGATTCATCCATGTCCCTACAAAGGACACGAACTCATCATTTTTGATTGCTGCATAATATTCCATGGTGTATCTGTGTCACATTTTCCCAGTCCAGTCTATCATCGATGGGCATTTGGGTTGGTTCCAGGTCTTTGCTATTGTAAACAGTGCTGCAATGAGCATTCGTGTGCATGTGTCCTTAGAGTAGAATGATTTATAGTCCTTTGGATATATACCCAGTAATGGGATTGCTGAGTCAAATGGAATTTCTATTTCTAGGTCCTGAGGACTCGACACACTGTCTTCCACAATGGTTGAACTAATTTACACTCCCACCAGCAGTGTAAAAGTGTTCCTATTTCTCCGCATCCTCTCCAGCATCTGTTGTCTCCAAATTTTTTAATGAACGCCATTCTAACTGGCGTGAGATGGTATCTCAAAATGCACAATTACATTTCTATTCTTTTTTCCTTATTTCCTTTCCTTTAACTCCTTCCCTTCTTCCCTCTCTCTTCCCCTTCCTGTCTCCCTTCCTTCCTTTTTCTCTTTCACTTTTTGAAGATGAGTACAGGAAACAATATTGAAAACTCTCTATTATATTCTCTATACACATTATATTGTTAACGTTTTTCTTTTCTTTAATTTTACCTATATTGAGCACCATGCAGAAAATTATCTTTAGAATTTAGTACCAGAAAAATGTGCTCTTGAGGCGCTGGTATTTTTCTTCCTTATTGATAGTGAGAAGTGTATGACTGACTCCTTTTCTTTTTACCTATGTTAAAAAAACCCTCAAAGCTAACTATTAAAGGCAGCTTTCTGGGCCTTCAGAATGTTCATATGCTTTTTTCATAGTTCTGGATATGTAATAAACTTTCATTTCATGTATCATTTTTACATGGTTAAATGCAAGAATGAAATAAAAAAGGTTACTTATAACTTATAATCAAATAACTTCTAAGCTTAAGAATTATACTCATATTTCCCAGGTAGCAACTCAAATGACACGTCTTAGTAATCATATATCCACATATGGAAAGTAGAACACCAGTTTTTAAAAACATTAATTTAACCATGGCTGAAAACAATTTTAAATGTGCCGTATCCTCAATCTCTTAGAATCTTACTAATTTGTTTTTATTATTGTTTTTAATGTTTTTGGAGCTACAGTTATGCTATCAGTTAATGCATGATACTTATATTGCTATTGATGTTTTTGATATGGGCACTCAACCCAGAGAAATATTCACCTATAGTTCTAAAAGAATCCATCTTAAACTTTAGAGCAATTGTTCTAATATCTCAATAAGAAAACTATGATTAAATGAAGTTTTAGTTCATTCATTTTCACTGCTACATAATGTTCATCACCATATTTGTAAAATCTATTTTTGTGTCCATAGGTACTTCAGTTCTTAATAATATTTACTTCTACACACAGTCTTATAATGGACATTCTAGTGAAGCGCCTTATTAATCATTCTTTTAGCAAAGTTTTGTGGGTGATAAAGCTTCTTATATTGGAAGCCTAAAAGTATATTTACTTTTCATTAACTGAACATAATAACTTATTCAGATAAAGAACTTTAGGTTGACAGTTATCTTAGCTTACCACTTTGAATCTATGACTAATTTTCTTCCAGATTTTGTTGCTAGTGACATGTCTGCTTTGAGTTTAAGTCATCCCTTTGTGAGAAAGCACTCTTTGTAATCTGGTAGTCTTTATGTCTTTTAGTATGTGTTTTCACTGTGAATATTCAAATCCTTATAAAATAGTCTTAGCACTATATTAGAATGTAGAAAAAAACCCTGTTATTCCCTATATTCTCTTCTGTTGGAATGTTTATTAATAGTCGGTTTAAAATGTTTTTCATTAGAATATTTTAAGTGCTTTTTCATAACTTTTAATTTCTTTGATCACTGTGATATTTTCTTGGTAAATTCATTATTATTGTGCTCCATTCTGATTAATTTCTCTTTGACTTCTATTTAGAGTATATTTCAGTATATTCTATTTTCAATTAATAACTATATTTGTATCCATTTATATTTTATATTAGTTTATTTCTCTATTCTTTTCCTTTTTTCTTTAGTTTTATTTTATCCCTAAATACCATAGAACACTTATTTTAAAATCATTTTTGGATTGCTTTATTTTTTTTATCAAGATAAATTAATCTAGTTATTTTCTTGGCTGTATTTATGGATTTTCTTCATGTGTAACAAAAGTGTCATATGCAGACTTATCTTGATTAGAACATTTTTCTTTGATTTTTCACTCATACTTAAATATATACCTTTCAAAATATAATATTGTGGTTATTTGGGAGCTGACTCCTTCCAGCTCCATGAAGCTTTCACTCCTAAACCAGACCACGTCCAAGGTTTAAAGCTCCTGTGCCATTTTAGATTATGACTAGGTTTGTTCAATTTCTAGCTGGAAGATGATCATTTCTGCTTTCTCTTATTTTCCTCATTAAACAACTTTATGAAAGCAATGTCTTTGCATAAAGACCACAGCTTTTTAAAAAGCCTATCTTTTTATACAAAGGAAACCTAATCTCTGTCCAGTTGCCAAAAATGAACTTAACGCTGGCCCCCTGGTCTCTGTGGGTCACTTTGAGTTTTCATTTTCTCATGGGAATGTCACTTCAGCCATCTCCTCTCCTGTGTCCAGATCCAGAGTCCAGAAGGCTTTAGCCCAACCTGCTCCTTTGGTATTTAGTTCTATCTTTGAACTACAATGACATGTTACTATTTTATTTTTCAAAAAAAATTAAAGCTATGTCTTTTTAAATTATATTTAAAATTATTTGATCAATTATTTATATATGTTTGGAGCAGAAAGTTTGTGTGTGTGTGTTGGGGGTGTGGGTATGTGAGGAGTATCTCGCAGATTTATCTTACCTGGGGGCTGTTTCTTAATTTCATAAACTTTTTCATATATAAGGATAGCAACTCTTTTACTGTCAATTTTCTACAAATATTTTACTCAGCCCATCCCTTTTTTAACTGTATTTTTTATGTTTTAAACTTTATGATTTCTGTCTTTACTATTGCACTTAAGAAATATCAACCTGTATTTTATTCTAGTGCTTTTATGATTCTTAATATTTTTAAATGTCTATACATTCAATTTTTCTAAAATATATTTTGTTCTGAAATAGTAATATACTATTTTTCCAAAATCATTAATATGTTGTTAAATAGACATGTTAATATATCTTAAATATGTTAACCCATCACATTTTCACTGACTTGAAATGTCTCATAATATAATACATTCTAACATTCTAGTTTATACTATATGATTCTTTTTTGTTTTCTTAGAGATGAGGTTTCACTATGTTGCCCAGGTTGGAGTGGCAGCTTACAGTTACAGGTGCCGTCACAGTGCACTATATCCTCTAACTCCTGGGCTCAAGTGATTCTCCTGACTTAGTCTCCTGAGTAGCTGGAACTACAGGCAAGTGCCACTGCGCACTGCTCTACTAGATGATTCTTTATATTACAGTCTAATTAACGCTTTTATTTTTAGTACCATCCATTACTTTGTAATGAATTTTAATATAGAGGGGTTGCTTTGCCAAGTTGCAGACACATGGATAAGAAAGACCAAACTGTGGACCCTGGTGGAGTTTCCCGAAGTATTGCCTTCTGAGACTCAACTTGAATAGCCAACCGTGCCCACCTTCTTCTGTATGTATGGTTCCACAATTTCCATTTCATGCTCTGAAATGAATTATGAGAATAGATAATTTGCAAATCAGTAAGTTACAGCAGAAAGACTGATAGGTAGAACGTATTCCAAGAAGGTCCTATCTTTCCTCATCTGTAAAATAGGAATTATATATTCGCTGAACAAGGATTTTGTGAAAATTCTACTTAATAAATGGAGGCAACAAGAACATTTATCACCCTAAGAAGTAAATAATTCATAGAAAATAATTATTATGTGCTGTACTTTCTTTCTCCTGAAAATCAGTGATAAAATGTAGCATGCAGAACTACAGGTGGATATTTTTCTGAGTTGAGTACCCATACCAAAAACATCAGTAATAACTGATGAAAACAGTGAAAGCATTTTCAAGGGCCCATTGAAAAGTATTTTCAGACATGGTTAAATATCGTTTTTATAAAAAGTTGGTTTTCTGAGTTCTATATGTGGGCATATGATTACTAAGACATGGGTCATTTGTCTGCTATGTAGAAAACAAGGAATGACAAAATGAGGGAATTTCTATCTAAAGCTGAATTTTTTCTGAGTCTTAATTCCTGAAGCAAAACTAAAAGCAAAAAGCAAGTTTGTTAAACCAATATCTTGATGAAAAATGTCTATATAAAACTAATATGCTTTACAAAATATTTCATAAATTTAATGTTCCATAGTTTGAGTTATAATAAAAAAGAGGATTTCACTCTTTTAAGATGAATTGAAAAATAAAGACTTATTTAGGAAGAATATAAAAGACAAAAAATATTAGGCACTAAGATACTACAAGGAACTTTTCTTACTTATTTACAATAACATTGCTAGAGTGCAAAAGATCTAATTACAAAAGCAATATATGTTTGTTGTAAGGAATTTAACCATAAGTAAAAGTATAAAGAAAAAAATTACTCATCAACCCACAAGACATACAAGATCAGTCATTTTTCTAAGGCTAATAGGTAAATATGGGATCATACTTGCCAAATGATTTGGTAATAATGTAGCAGTAACATTTAAAATATTATTTTATATTGTTTAATAAAACAATTTTAATAGTTGCATAATAGTCCATGTATAGCTGATAGATTTTTATTTTTTAGAGACTTTCCTATGTAGAACATTTAGGTTGTTTCCAACATTTCACTGTGATATGTGATACTGCATTAGAGGTACTTACTAAGTAGAAGTTAGGTTCCAGTGTCAGCATGCAAGGCAAAATCTCAAATCGAAACTGTATCTGAAATTCTCTTAAGTTGGCTAGAGTTTACAGGCCACCTTGTATGAACTAGAATACTATTTAGCAAAACGACAGTGTTGTGAGAAACACTCTGGGACATAGCCCTCATTTTGTGTTCACTCTTTAGCTTAAGCACATAGAATGGAATGACAGGATTTGTAATTATTATTTTTACAAAGCATTTAAAGGCCAAATTTATATAAGTTAACTGTGTATATGCTGGAACTTCACCCTATGAATAACAACTAAAATCTTTTCTGAGATAAGCAATTTTAGAATATATATTTCTGGGGGATATCCAGTTCTACGAAGCCCTAACTGGATAGAAATAATTTCCTGACTCAATCCCAGGATAGTGTTTAGGGTGCACTTGAAGAAGAAATTTCTTGAGATAGTAGATGTCTCAATAAGATATACAAAGATTTGCCATTTTCTAGTATTTGACAGCTTTTGATAACTTTGTCTTCACTTCATTTGGTCTCTCCAATTGTCCTGATAAGATTGTGTCCATTGGTTCTGAATTTCATTATGTATTTTGTTCTCCACTTCAATGCATCCTTTTCCGTCGTAGCATACTTATACTTCACATGCAGAAGAACTATTCAACTCCATAAGATAAACTACTATGCGTCCTGGATTTTTTTTTTGACTTCCATGAAAATCTCAGGCTGAAACTCATTCCATTCTCATCCTTACCTCTTCTTCCTTACTGATTCTTCTCTTAGGACTTTGGAACCGTGTCATACCTGCTTACTCTTTATAAAATGATTTTTCTCACTTTCATTTCACTATCAAACTTCTGAATAAAAAGCCAACACCTTCCGTTTCTTCAGCACTCACTTTCTCTTTGAACTATTGTCACAATTCTATCTCAAAACTGCTTTTCTGATAGCCAATAATGAACAAGTAAATTCAGGAACACTTCTTGACCTGAACTTCTTGGAGACTTGAGCACCAGAGACCATACTCTCCTTCAAAATGCAGATATGTATTACTCATTAATTTAAGCCAAATATATATATATATATATATATATATATATATATATATATTTAGCTATTGAATTTTTTTAATTGCATTTTAGGATTTGGGGTACATGTGCAGAACTTGCAAGATAGTTGCATAGGTACACACATGGCCGTGTGTTTTGCTGCCTTCCTCCCCTTCACCCACATTTGGCATTTCTCCCCAGGCTATCCCTCCCCAGCTCCCCCACCACACTGTCCCTCCCCTATTCCCCCCAGTAGACCCCAGTGTGTAGTACTTCCTTTCCTGTGTCCATGTGTTCTCATTTTTCATCACCCGCCAATGAGCAAGAATATGCGGTATTTCATTTTCTGTTCTTGTGTCAGTTTGCTGAGAATGACGTTCTCCAGATTCATCCATCCATGTCCCTACAAAGGACACAAACTCATCGTTTTTTATTGCTGCATAATATTCCATGGTGTATATGTGCCACATTTTCCCAGTCCAGTCTATTATGGATGGGCATTTGGGTTGGTTCTAGGTCTTTGCTATTGTAAACAGTGCTGCAATGAACATTCGTGTGCATGTGTCCTTATAGTAGAATGATTTATAGTCCTTTGGATATATACCCAGTAATAGGATTGCTGGGTCAAATGGAATTTCTATTTCTAAGGCCTTGAGGAATCGCCACACTGTCTTCCACAATGGTTGAACTAATTTACAGTCCCGCCAAATATTTTTAAGTTCTTTACATATAGTAACTCATCTTGTCCTTACAACACCTTTTGAGGTGGAACCATGATTGCCCCCATTTTACGGATGAGAAAATTGAGGACCAGAGAAGTTAAATGCTTTTTGAAAGACCAGTTCAAACGTCCTTGATTCATTGTTCTCTCATGTATTAGACTCCTTTGCTGGCCTGCTCCTGGCTCCCTCCTTCCAGCACCCCCAGTGAGCATTCCATTCCTCAAGACGGCTATTAGTCCTCATTTTCTCTCTTTATTCATGTCCTTGAAATAAAGTGATCCTATATTGTTGAGAAGATTATCATTTTATTGAAGATCAATTCTTACTACTCTTGTAACAGATTTTGTTCATTTTAAATTCAAATTTCTGGTTTATTTGACAGCTCACATCTAAAAGGTCATTTTTTCTTCTGCTATTACATCTAATATCTATTTTTTCTTCCTTTTTGTTTCTTTTTTTCTTTTTTTCCTAATATCTATTTTTTAAGGCCTGCCCTTTGTTGATCCTCCCTCCCTTGTCTGGACTCCGGCAACATTTATTGTCTGAAACAATCTATTTGGTAATGAATGACCTCTTGCATTTTGTATTTGTTTCTTACATGCATCTATTGTACTTTAAAACTGTACAGGAAAATCTTGAAAGGATATGGATCTGTGTTTTAATTATTTTATATTCTTTTTCTGTTGTATTTACCATCTAACATAGTAGTAAATACATGAAAGCTAATTTATCAGCTGAGTTCTTTTATTACAAACTAGAGAAAAAAACTTTGGGTAATATGAGCAAAAGCTAAATTGCAGTAAGGATTTTTGAAGCTCATGTCATTGATAGACAGAGGACTAATGGTCCATTAGACACTGATAAGAATGCTGCCACTGGTCAAGATGGAACTCCAACTACTTTCAATTTCTTAGACTCTTTGCCAAAGATTGAAATTAAAGGAAAGAAAATCTAATGGCCTGCCAGAGATATCACGCCTACTCCCCTACTAAGGAGAAAACATCACTAATTAGAATCTAACCAGATTGCATTAGATAGAAAAGAGGAAACTCCTCTAAAAGAAATTCCTTTGCTCTTAGTAAAGGTGTTAGAACAGGAAGAAGGATACTGGGAAACAAACAACAAATACGTTTGTAGTAGATGCTGAATAAACATTTACTGAAGAATTAGTAAACTTGTGACATTAATCCCCACATTTAGGTTTAGTTTTGCACTATTAGCCTGATGTATTTGTGTTTATTTTTTTTCTGTATGAAACTGAGCCAACATGCATATGATAATTGGGGACTGGAAATATTCAGGGACAGAGAATCATGCAAATCAAGAGCATTATAAGGATGAATTTAGAACCTCCAATGACTTGAACCCTGGAGGCGGAGGTTGCAGTGACCTAGTTCATGCTACTGTACTACAGACTGGGTGGCAGAGCAAGACTCTGAATCAAAAAAAAAAAAAGAAATATACATATACATATACATATACATATATATATATATGTACATATACACACACACATCTTGGCAGTCTTTTTATATATCAGCATTCACTGGTACAATTTAAATTCTATAGTAGATTTCATTTAGATTAATACAATCTAAATACTATTCTATTAAGTGCTACAACTAAAAAAAATACGCAATGCATTTAAATGATTCAAAGTTCAAAAGCTATGAAAGAGTAAAGAACTGAGTCTCCCATACAGCAGCCAGTGACATATGTGTTTACTGAAATCTAAGTGAGGCCAGATATGGTGGCCCATGCCTGTAATCCCAGCACTTCGGTAGGCTGAGTCAGGTAACTCACCTGAGGTCAGGAGTTTGAGAGCAGCCTGACCAACATGGTGAAACCCCATTTCCACTAAAAACACAAAAAGTAGCCAGATGTGTGGTTAGCCCCCGTAATCCCATCTACTTGGGAAGCTGAGGCAGGAGAACTGCTTGAACCTGGGGGACAGAGGTTGCAGTGAACCAAGATTATGCAACTTCACTCCAGCCTGGGCAACAGAGCGAGACTCCATCTAAAAAAGAAAAAACAATCTAAAAGAATTAACATTAAAGAAAATGAAAGATTTGATTCTTTGGCTGCGTGGGCCACATTTTAGTTGCTCCACAGCTGCAGGTGGCCCTGAAACATGGTTTTCTTTGCGAAAAGTTCTATTGGTTGGTGCTGGTGCAGCCTTAAAGCCTCTCTCCCACCCCTCCCGAAAGCCAACCTCTGTTAGGGTTGTTTTGGTGATTCCTTTCCGAGATGATCTATGCACACAATCAGCACATGGAGTTAATAGATCCACTTAAAAAAATCACCGTCTCCCGTGTAGTGTGAATGATCATGTAGTAGTCCATGGAATGGATTGTATTCAGCTAGTTTCATAATGAAGTGCTCTTGAGTTTTCCCAGATTTCCTCTGGTACAATTATTCTGTGGTGAACACCACTCTCTCTGCAGAGTAAATTCTTAACAGTGGAATTCCCTGGCCACAAGGTTTATATGTTTTTCTCATTTCTTTTGTCTTTTCTTCCTTTTCTCTTTTCTTTCCTTTCTCTCCCTCCTTCTATTCCCTCTTTTCCTCTTCCTACCCCTTTCCTTCCTTTCCCCCTTCCTACCTCTTTCCCTCTTTTCCCCCCATGTCTTTTCCCCTCTCTTCCCCCTGTTTTCTCTCTCCCCTACTTTTCTCTTTGTTTTACAAGGTCTTATATGCAATGGCATGATCCTAAAGCACTGCAGCCTTGAATCCCTGGACCCAAGCAATCCTCTTGCCTCAGCCTCCTTCCTTAGCTTCCCGAGTCATGGGAATTACAGGCATGCACCACCATGCCCAGCTCATTTTTGTATTTTTAGTATAGAAGGCATTATATCATGTTGGCCAGGCTGGTCTTGAACTCCTGACCTCAAGTTATCTACCTGCCTCGGCCTCCCAAAGTTCTGAGTATTACAGGTGTGAGCCAGCATGCCTAGCCACAAAGGTATTTTTGAGTAAAAGGAGAAAGGTACAAACAAAAAATAGTGAACACCTGGGGGTAGTGGCTCACTCCTGTAATCCCAGCACTTTGGGAGGCTGAGGTGGGAAGATCGCTGGAGCCCAGGAGGTCAAGTGAGCCATGTTTGCAACACTGCCCTCCAGCCTGAGTAATGGAGCAAGACCCTGCTTCAAGAAAAATTAAAATTAAAAAACTGAAACCTAAGCATGACGACTTGGGTTTCATGCTATTGTACTATATGTGCCTTCCTCAAAACTTGTTACAATATCAACACATCACCCATCTGATGTGAAAAAGAAAAAAATAAAACCCAGAAACTCAAACTAAAAATATTTGCAAATCTATAGCATTATGCCTTGTCCTGCGTCTCCCTGAAAGACGCTGAAGCCCTATGCCACAGGGTCTGTGGATGGGACCTTATTTGGAAATAGGCTTTTCACATGTGATCAAGCTAGGCTGAGGTAATGAGGGTGAATCCTAATCCCATGTGCCTGGTGTCCTTATAAAAAGGGGATGTATGGACAAAGACACCTACAAAGGGAAGACAATGTCAAGACAGAGACAGAAGACCACCTAAAAGCCAAGGAACTCTGGAGGCTCTGATAATCCAGGAGCAAGAGCTGGGCCGGAACCTCCCTCACAGCCTTCATAGGAAGAACAAACAAACAAACAAAAACCCCTTGATTTCAGACTCCTGGCCTCCAGAATTTTGAGAATAAATCTCTGTGGTTGAAGCCAAAAAAAAAAAAAAAAAAAAAAAAAAAAGAACCTCCAATGACAGCAGGCCCTCATTTGGATGCTTGGATTCTAAAATGTTTGGTAAAAGGTAAGTCAGAGCATTTGACCATATGACATCTAAACTAAACTTCCACCTATATCTAAAATTTAGGGTGAGGCTGAATGATAGACACACTGGTTTCAAGGTCAGCATGGTAAATTGAAAGGAGTTCTTGTAACCCAGCTCTTTACTTTTAGGCATTACTTTCCTTCTCTGATTCCTTATAGGAGAAAGAAGGGATTGAAAGATATGAAATTTAAAGTGCCACCAGTTAAAAAGTCCACGTTTCCAAAGAGAAACCCTCATTCATATTTTACACAGTTTTTTAAATTACACTTTAAGTTCTAGGGCACATGTGCAGATCTTGCAGGATTGTTTCATAGGTATACACACGCCATTGTGGTTTGCTACATCCATTCCCCCATCACCTACATTAGGTACTTCTCCTAATGTTATCCCTCCCCAATCCCTCACCCCCTGCTAATCCTCCCCTAGTCCCCCCACCCCACAACAGGCCCCAGTGTGTGATGTTCCCCTCCACGTGTCGATGTGTACTCATTGTTCAGCACTCACTTATGAGTAAGAACATGTGGTGTTTGATTTTCTGTTCTTGTGTCAGTTTGCTGAGAATGATGGTTTCCAGCTTTATCCATGTCCCTGCAAAGGACATGAACTCATTGTTTATGGCTGCATAGTATTCCATGCTGTATATGTGCCACATTTCCTTTATCCAGTCTATCATTCATGGGCATTTGTGTTGATTCCAAGTCTTTGCTATTGTAAACAGTGCCACAATGAACATACATGTGTGTGTGTCTTTATAGTAGAATGATTTATAATCCTTTGGGTATATACTCAGTAATGGGATTGCTCACTCAAATGGTGTTTCTATTTCTAGATCCTTGAGGAATCGTCACACTGTCTTCCACAATGGTTGAACTAATCTACACTTGAAATATTGGATGCGAGATTGAAATAATCAACGAAGACAAAAGTATGCCAAATTGCAGGGTCTTTATTGCCGGTGACCACGGAGGACTCACGTCTCTCCAACCTGTGGCCCCGAACTCAGGGGGATCAGGGTATTTAAGCTGAAAAGCCACATATTGAGTGGATGCAGGGCAAGCAACTTTACAGATGTTTATTTTGGTAACTACTGATAAGCAAAGGCCAGACAGTTCATTCTTTAGAGCAAGCTAGCAGTTTTGTTTACAGAAGCCAAGGTCAGCAGTTATTGCAAGGAGAATGGGGCAGATTTTTGGAAAAACAGCTTTGTCTTATAAAATGGCGTTGCTCTGGTTCTAACTCTAGGCCCGCTATAGCACATTCCCCCCTGTTCTTTTAATATATATTAAATCTTTAATAGTTTTCCTCTTTTTGGATCCCTTTTCAATTAAGGAACTAACATACCCTCCAGTGGATCTTTCAGTAAGGACCCACCAGTAATAGGTGGGAGTCAAGGGGGGGTCCTCTCCGAGGGGCTACACTAGGAATTAGGGGGACAAGGAAGGTTACTGCGAGGAGCACGAAAGTCTTAGCTTTACGTGGTCTGCTGAAGCTGAGGTCACTCTCCATTGTGCACGGCGGGGGGGGCAGTCTTGACATGTGAGTTGTGGGTCCAGGCAGTCAGTCCGTCCACCTTGATTGCTGTGGGGGTGACCAGGATCACAGTATAGGGTCCTTTCCAGTGAGGAGTTAGGCCAGAGGCAGTGACTCTCTTTACCAGGTCTTTGTCCCTGGGTGGAAGGGGTGTACCAGCTGGTCAGTGAGGTCCACTGGGGTAGGTTGAATTCCCCTGATGAGTGGGTGCACCTGAGACTGAACAGAATGGAGTGCCTGCAAGGACTTAAGGAGTGTATGATTATGGACTTCAGCATGTATGGTGTCTGCAAGTGTGGGGAGTAAGGGAGGGGGCCTTCCAAACATAATTTCAAAAGGAGTGAAGCCTTTCTTATAGGGAGTACCTTGGTATGGAGGAGAACAAAAGGAAGCAGGTTGACCCAGTTTCCACCAGTCTCTAGAATGAATTTTGTTAAAGTCTCCTTTATGGTTCGGTTTATCTTTTCAACCTGCCCTGAACTCTGGGGGCGATAGGCACAATGTTGTTTCCAGGATATGCCCAGGGCTTTGGCCAGGCCCTGAGAAACCTGTGCTGTGAATACAGGGCCATTATCTGATCCCAGTGTCAGGGGCAAGTTGAGCCGAGGAACCAGGTCCTGTAACAGTCTTTTTGTTACTACTAGTGCAGTTTCTGACCTAGCAGGAAAAGCCTCGACCCACCCAGAGAAAGTGTCTACAAACACAAGGAGGTATTCATAGCTGCATGCTGGGGGCTTTGTTTCAGTAAAATCTACCTCCCAGTGTTCTCCTGGGCTAGTACCCCTAAGTCTTATCCCTGCCTGACTAGACCTACTGCCTCCTGGATTTACCCTGACACACACATCACATTGAGTAGTAGTTTCCCTAACATTTTCATGTAAATGTGGAATGTAGTATCTGGCCCTCAGTAGTGCAGTGAGTTTTGTTTGTCCTAAGTGTGTGGCCTGGTGTGTGTCCTTAACTAGAGTCTGTCCTAGAGCCTCGGGGAGCAGAATCCTTGTGTCTGGTAGGGTCCACCACCTTGTGAAATCTTGTCGCCCCCGCTGTTCTTTAGCAAAGTTTTCTTCATTGGGTGAGTACATAGGGGTAGGGGGCAGGGTTGGGACCGGCAGAGTCACAAGAAGAGTCAGAGGTTTTACTGGCCCCCAAGGCTGCCTGTCTGGCTTGCAGGTCAGCTACCCTATTTCCCCTTGCCTCTGGTGAATTTCCCTTCTGGTGTCCTTTGCAGTGTATTGTCACTGCCTTGGGCTTCCATATAGCTTCTAGTAGAGCTAGGATTTCTTCTTTGTTTTTGATGATTTTTCCCTCTGAGATAAGCAACCCTCTTTCTTTATAAATGGCTCCATGTATGTGAGCCTTAGCAAAGGCGTCTCGGCTATCAGTGTAGATGTTGACAGTTTTTCCCTCCGCCCAGTCGAAAGCCTTTATCAGAGCTATGAGTTCTGCCTTTTGGGCTGAGGTTCTGTGTGGAAGAGCCTGAGCCCAGATAACTCGCTCTAGGGAGACCACAGCTGCCCCGGCATACCTGACTCCCTCGACCATGAAACTGCAGCCATCTGTATACAGTGCCTCTTCTGGGTTCTGCAGGGGGACGTCGGTGAGATCCAGTTGTGCAGCGTTGAGGACATCTATTGTCTGTTGGCAGTCGTGTATGGGCTCTTCTAGCTTGCTGTCAGGTAGCAATGTGGCAGGGTTTAGAACTGTGGTTTTTGAAAACTTTATGCAGGGCTGATCCAAAAGTAAGGCCTGGTATTGGACTATGTGGGCATTAGACATCCATTTTCCTGGAGCTCCAGGGAGTACTGACTCCACCGCGTGGGGAGCTACTAAGTTTAACTCCTGCCCCAAAGTCAGCTTGTCTGCCTCTTTGACTAATAGGGCTGTGGCCGCCACCACTCTTAGGCAAGCCAGCCATCCGGAGGCTACAGGATCAAGTCTTTTAGAGAGATAGGTGACTGGCCGGGACCAGGGTCCCAGAGTCTGGGTGAGTACCCCCTTAGCGACCCCCTGTTTTTCATGTATGAATAAACAAAAGCCAGATTTATGGCCCGTTGATTCTCCGGGGCCTCAGGGTCAGTAGGGATGTAGGTGCAGTAGGTGTCCTGTAGGCGCTCAAGTAAAGTGGCTGGGGACTCCTGTGGACCCTGGGTCATGGTCCCTACCTTGGAGAGGTTGGTGGGTTTTTGGGCTGCCCCCCTAACCCCCTCTAACAGGTACCGGTGAAAATTGTTCAAAGCCTGCATGCCCGCGGGGTGTTTGAGTCCGATTGGGGCCTGGTGGAAGGGAAAATTGCATTAATTTGTTCCTGGCAATCTTCTACTCATCCTCCCCCAGTCCCAATTATTGCTTTATGGGCTTCTTGTCTAATTTTGCTTCTCTCCTCTATGGGGAACAACACCAGGAGTGGCTGCTGGCAATCGTCCCAGGTAGGACGGTGGGTTTGTAAAACTGACTGCGGGAGCCCTGTGAGTGCCTGGGGCTTTTCAGAAAATAAGGGATGTTGAGCCTTCCAGTTATACAAATCACTAGAGGAAAAATGGGCATGAACAAAAAAAGGGTGGCCCCGGCTGCCGCCATCTGCTGGAGGTGCCTCCCGGAAGGGCAGTAGCTTTGGCGGGTGTGAAGGCCCGCTTCGAGTGTGGAGGGTCGACAAGGGCTGATTATTAGTACTGTCTGGAGAGAGGTGTCGGGACCCTGTTTCTAAGGGTCGAGAATACGGTGGGGGCCGCTCTTGGTCCTCGGCAGGGGCTGGAAGAACAGTCGGTACTGAGGGGCTTTTCTTTGGGCCTGCCAGCATAACCTGAAGTCCAGCCTGCATTATGCATTTCTCCAGCCAAGGAGGAGGGTGCTGGATCAATTTCAGCCATTGATCAATGAATGGAAATTGATCGGCATGCCCTGGGGACCCTGTCACCTTGTTCCAGACAGCCTGAGTGATCTTGGGGTCGTATGTCCCCGTTTCTGGCCAGCCTACCCCAAAGGACAGCCAGTCTAACTCACAGAGGGTCCGAAGCCTCTGTGGGGTTAGTTTAACACCATACTGGCCAGAGAACCCTGTTTTAAAATTTGTTGTCATGCATCGGAGTGGGGTGCATGGTCGGGACTGTGACAAGCCCATTTGGTTTTTCCTTCATTTTTTGAATTTTTCCAAGAGATTTCACCAATTAAAGACTGGCTCCACTGAAGATTTTTTTTTTTTTTGAGACGGATTTGAACCAATAATTTTGCAGTCGCGGGCCCCACCCCTTAACTACTGTTCTAACAAGTAACTTGCACTACAAAGAGTTAGAAAGCTGTTCTTAAAGCCAGATTTTAGATGCAAATACTGCACCCTGAGGCAGTGTGGCCTGCCTGAAAGCCGGGTGGGGCTGGCAGCCAGCAGAGAAAGGAAAAAAAAAAAACCGCTTTTTGTGTCAGTTTAAAAACAGAGCTCTAAGCTGCTGGGCCGGCTGCCAGATCCCCCCCTTGCAGCTTTTGTTCACCTTGACACAGGGACCCTGAAAAGCATTAACTCTCTTCTCTCTCTCCTTGTTTCTCTTTTCTGTCTCCTCTCTTCTTCCCCTCTCTTACTTTCTTGTCCTCTCTCCTCTTTCCTTCCCTGTTTACTTTCTTTCCCTTTCCTTCCTCTACTTTCTGGTCCTCTCTCCTCTTTCCTTTCATCTACTTTCTCTTTCCCTCTTCTGCTTTCTTGTCGTCTCTCCTCTCTTTTCTTCTGTCTCCTTTTGGGCCCCTTGCTTGCTACTCGTGTCTTCCTCTTTCTGTGGTATAGCCAATTTTGGAAAGCCTCAAATTTGAATTTTGTCCTCTCTAAAGCAGGTTTTAGCAGGGCTTCTGCAGCCAGGTCCTGCAAGGAGCAGACAATTAAGTTGGTGGGTCTGTCTCTAGTCCTAGTCAAAGGAACAGGGGGTAAGGGCCAGGGTAAGGTGGTGGCCTCTCCCCCCATACATCACAATTTGTAGAGGGTGCAAAAGAGTTGCCAATCTGTCTTTAGTGGTTTATAGCACCCAACTTCCCAACAATTGGGATGGTGCCATATGCCCCCCTGTGATGCACTGCTGGGCACTGCCCATAGACACTTTCCTGGCAGAATAGGCAGTTACCAATTTTCCATCCCAGCCTGAAAAAGAGCACTCATAGACCCTGATCTAGGACTCTGTTTCCTACGACCCCAAAGAAACTACTTCAGAGGTGTCGAGGGCACAACTGCCTCCCCGACATGGAATCAGACCCAGCACGGGCAAAAGTACTCTTTTCCCAGTGGAGGTGGCTGGGAGAATTTACAGGCCACAATGATCATAACAAGGAAGAGAATAAAACAACTGCCACATGGCAAAGGAAGAAAGAGTGAGGCCTCAGTGATAGCAGAAGAAGATGAGGAAGAAAGAGAAGAGGGTAATTTCTGCTGGGGTATAATCAATAAAAGTTCCCTGCATCCAGTGGTCTGTCAATTACTGCAAGATATCCCCTACTTCGAGGGAGGATGGCCTGAGCCAGTGTATGTCTGCTAGCAGAAGTCTAATAAAACTGACAAATTTACAGATGAGACAGGACAACATACAAGAGTGACAAACAAAGGGTGGGAGTCCCCCAGAAGGGGGGCCAATCAGTTGCCTGCCCAGCCACGCCCCCGGAGGGGTCTTTCAGGGGCATCTTGGCTAAGGTGTACCCATATAATCCCCGGGCCTGGTCACCTCAGGATGGAAGTCCGAGTAGGACAGCTCTGAGGTGAATCACCGTTATGCCTTAGGACGCCCCTGTGGAACCGCGGGTGAAGGCCCACTCAAGCCCCATATCTTTTCAGCCATGGGACTACATATATACACATTCAGTCTCTCACGCACACAGAGGTTATGGAAAACAACTGAATGCTGACACCCACTATGCCAGCTACCCAATGCTGATACCCACTATACCAGCTACCAGAAGGCTGCTACCCACTGCAACAGCCACCAGAAGGCTGCTACCCACTGCAACAGCCACCAGAAGGCTGGCACCCACTAAGCCAGCCACCAGATGTCTAAGCGATGTCTCAGTGAGGCTTGCCAGGTCAGAGTTGCAATGACTCATCAGTCCCCTGACACAGGCCCCCTTGAACTAGTTCCCAGATTCCAGACCAAACTTACCTCCGGAGGCTTTTTTAGGACCCTGAAGAATTTTGGGTGAATGTCGGCCAGATGGTCTCTTATCCTTCCCAGTGACATTCTGGGGCCCTGGGACAGCTCAGGGGGCACCTCCCATAGAGGCCCCCGAGGTGGGAGTGGCAGCCTGGGTGAGACTCTGAGATGGCTTTTGTCTAGGTGATGGAGGAATATAAATAAAATCTCACTGAGGCCTCCAAATGAAGTATTGGATGCAAGATTGAAATAATCAACCAAGACAAAAGTATGCCAAATTGCAGGGTCTTTATTGCTGGTGACCATGGAGGACTCACGTCTCTCCAACCCATGGCATGGAACTCAGGGGGATCAGGGTATTTAAGCTGAAAAACCACATATTGAGTGGATGCAGGGCAAGCAACTTTACAGACGCTTATTTTGGTAACTACTGATAAGCAAAGGCCAGACAGTTCATTCTTTAGAGCAAGCTAGCAGTTTTGTTTACAGAAGCCAAGGTCAGCAGTTATTGCAAGGAGAATGGGGCAGATTTTTGGAAAAACAGCTTTGTCTTATAAAATGGCATTGCTCTGGTTCTAACTCTAGGCCTGCTGTAGCACACACTCACACCAACAGTGTAAAAGCATAGCTATTTCTCCACATCTTCTTGAGCATCTGTTGTCTTCAGATTTTTTAATGATCGTCATTCTAACCAGCATGAGTTGGTATCTCAATATGGTTTTGAGTTGCATTTCTCTAATGACCAGAGATGATGAGCATTTTTTCTTATGTTTGTTGACTGCATAAATATCTTCTTTTGAAAAGTGTTTGTTTATATCCTTTGCCCACTTTTTGATGGAGTTTTTTTTTTCTTATAAATTTGTTTTAGTTCTTTGTAGATTCTGGATACTGCCCTTTGTTAGATGGGTAGATTACAAACATTTTTTCCCATTCTGTTGGTTGCTGGTTCTCTCTAATGATTGTTTCTAAAACATTTTTTTCCCATTCTGATGGTTGCTGGTTCACTCTAATGATTGTTTCTTTTGCTTTGCAGAGGCTCTTAAGTTTAATTAATTTTATTTATCTATTTTGGCTTTTGTTGCCATTGCTTTTGGTGTTTTAGTCATGAAGTCCTTGCTGATGTCTATGTCCTGCATAGTATTGCCTAGGTTTTCTTTGAGGGTTTTTATGGTGTCAGGTCTTATGTTTAAATCTTTAATCTATATGAAGTTAATTTTTGTATAGGGTATAAGGAAGGGGTCCAGTTTCAGCTTCCTGCATATGGCTAGCCAATTTTCCCAACACTATTTATTAAACAGGGAATTCTTTCCTTATTGCTTGTTTTTGTCAGGTTTGTCAAAGGTCAGATGGTTATAGATCTGTGGCATTAGTTCTGAGGCCTCTATTCAGTTCTGCTGATCTATATCTCTGTTTTGGTACCAGCACCATGCTGTTTTGATTACTGTAGGCTTGTAGTGTAGTTTGAAGTCAGGTAGCATGCTGCCTCCAGCTTTTTTTTTTTTTTTTTTTTTTTTTTGCTTAGGATTGTCTTGGCTATGCAGGCTCTTTTTTAATTCCATATGAAGTTTAAAGTGGTTTTCCCAGTTCTGTGAAGAAGGTCAATGGTAGCTTGATGGGGATAGCATGGAATCTATAAATTACTTGAGCAGTATGACCGTATTCATGATATTGTGTCTTCCTAACTATGAGCATGGATTGTTTTTCCATCTGTTTGTGTCCTTTCTTATTTCCTTGAGCAGTGGTTTGTAGTTCCCCTTGAAGAGATCCTTCATCTCCCTTGTTAATCGTATTCCTAGGTACTTTATTCTCTTTGTAGCAATTGTGAATGGAAGTTTGCTCATGATTTGGCTCTCTGTTTATCTGTTGTTGGTGTATAGAAATGGTTGTGATTTTTGCACACTGATTTTGTATCCTGAGACTTTGCTGAAGTTGCTTATCAGTTTAAGATTTTGGGCTGAGACAATGGGGTCTTCTAAATATACAATCATGTCATCTGCAAATAGAGACAATTTGATTTCCTCTTTTCATAGTTGAATACCCTTTATTTCTTTTTTTTGCCTCATTGCCCTGGCCAGAACTTCCAATACTATGTTGAATAGGAGTGGTAAGAGAGGACATCCTTGTCTAGTGCCCGATTTAGAAGGGAATACTTCCAGTTTTTGCCCATACATTATGATATTGGCTGTGGGTTTGTCATAAATAGCTTTTATAATTTTAAGATATGTTCCATTGATACCTAGTTTATTGAGAGTAAAGGGCTGTTGAATTTGGTCAAAGGCCAAAGGCCTTCTCTGCATCTATAGGGATAATCGTGGTTTTTGTCTTTGGTTCTGTTTATCTGATGGATTATGTTTATATATTTTTGAATGTTGAACCCGCCTTGCATCCCTGGGATAAAGCTGACTTGATAGTGATGGATAAGCTTTTATATGTGTTGTTGGATTCGGTTTGCCAATATTCTATGGAAGATTTTCGCATCAATGTCCATCATGGTTATTAGCCTGAAATTTTCTTTTTTAGTTGTGTCTCTGCCAGGTTTTGGTATCAGAGTGATGTTGAATTCATGAAATGAGTAAGGGAGGATTCTCTCTTTGTATTGTTTGGTATAGTTTCAAAAGGAATGGTAGCATCTCCCTTTTGTATGTATGGTAGAATTTGGTTGTGAACTCATCTGGTCCTGGACTTTTTTGATTGGTAGGTTATTAATCGCTGCCTCAAATTCAGACCTTGTTATTGGTCTATTCAGGGATTCAACTTCTTCCTGGTTTAGTCTTGGGAAGGCGGTAAGTGTCTGGGAATTTATTTGTTTCTTCTTGATTTACTGGTTTATGTGCATAAAGGTGTTTGTAATAATCTCTGATGGTAGTTTGTATTTCTGTGGAATCCATGGCAATATCCCCCTTATCATTTTTTATTGCATCTATTTGATTCTCCTCTCTTTTCTTTTTTATTAGTCTGGCTAGTGGTCTAGCTATTTTGTCGACCTTTTCAAGAAACCAGCTCCTGGATTCATTGTTTTTGAAGGATTTTATGTGTCTCTATCTCTTTCAGTTCTGCTTTGATCTTAGTTATTGTCTTCTGCTAGCTTTTGAATTTGTTTGATCTTACTTCTCTAGTTCTTTTCATTGTGATGATAGGGTGTAGATTTTAGATCTTTCCTTGGCTTCTCATGTGGTCATTTAGTGCTATAAATTTCCCTCTAGACACTGCTTTAAATGTGTCCCAGAGATTCTGGTACATTGTGTCTTTTTTCTTATTGGTTTCAAAGAACATCTTTATTTCTGTTTCATTTCACTGTGTATCCAGGAGTCATTCAGGAGCAGTTCATTTTCCTTGTAGTTGTATGGTTTTGAGTGAATTTCTAAATCCTGAATTCTAATTTGATTGCACTGTGGTGTGAGAGACTGTTATGATTTCTGTTCTTTTGTATTTGCTGAGGAGTGATTTACTTCCAATTATGTGGTCAATTTTACAGTAAGTGCGATGTAGTGCTGAGAAGAATGTATATTTTGTGGATTTGGGATGGAGAGTTCTGTAGATGTCTATTAGGTTTCCTTGGTCCAGGTCTGAGTTCAAGTCCTGGATATTCTTGTTAATTTTCTGTCTCCTTCCTCTGTCTGATAGTGATAATGGAGTGTTAAAGTCTCACGCTATTATTGTGTGGGAGTCAAAATCTTTTTTTAGGTCATTAAGAACTTGCTGTATATATCTGGGTGCTCATGCATTGGGTGCATATGTATTTAGGATAGTTAACTTTTCTTGTGGCATGTATTTTATATAGTTTTAATGTGGCCCATGGTTGATTATTACTTGCTGAATATAGTTATAGAATCTCCATATTCACACTGGTTAAGGAGGTGAGAACACTTCCAATATCAGAGGAAGCAAGTGAAACAAAATTTTACTCAAAATTATTCGTCTGCTAAATGAAAGGAGTATAATTAGAATTTCCTTAAATTCCATTTGTTGACATGCTGCTTGAAACTATTCTAAAGTTATTTCACATATACATATTTGTGACAAATGACAAAGCCATTCAAATAAGAAAGTAAGGACTCTTCTAGAAATATTTTATTTATATTTCATCTCCCTTCTATAACTCAGTGGTATAGTTGTCCTTGAATTGTTAATCAAGTTTTTCCTAAACATCTACTCTTATTATCCATATATTATCATGATATTAAATAGTATAATATGGATGATCTAGTATAAAGGAAAGACTAAAATCTCAGGATCTAATGTCAAACAGACCTGGGTTAAAACACTTATATGAATTATGAGGATTCTACCTAGGAGAAGGAATAGATTTGTTTGGAAGGTATATAATTTGAGAGTAAAGAATGAGGCCCTTCAGAGCATGCTTAAAAACAACAGAAGCAGGGAGCAAGGACAGGAGTTTGTTTCTTTCCTGATAGAAAGAGTGGGAAAAGGGGCCAAGTCTAAAACTGGTCAAATCCAAGGAATGCATTGTGTGAGTAAATTTCTTGTTGGAGAAATATCTATCTGTAGCTGAAATTAAGGTAGGGCAAAAGAGATGATACATGCTACAATGTCTGATTTATTTTAAACTACTTCAGCATAGATAGTATGATATGATGTACATTCAGTTACCTTACATTTTACTCTAGAAGTAGACTATTTACTGAATAATGCACCTTGCAGGGGTTGTTAGCTAGCTTATACCTGTAGTTCTCTCTACTTCCTTGAACACCTGAGACTTTTCATTCTGTTATTACTATAATATTATATTTACACACTCAATTGCACGTATCTGTATATGTATCTGCTTTTCTTATTTGAATTTGAGGTTTTGGTGTGGATGGTCCAGGACCATGAACTTACATATTTTTGCAAACTTAACAATTATCAGGGTGCCTGGCACACAGTAGATATATCATAAGTTTCTGAATAAGTGGTGGAACAAATGAATGAAAGCTTTTTGAGATCTTTGTTTTTATAGTAGTCATGCTAGTTCAGATACCAGGTTGGAGAGGTCAGTGGAGCTAGTGATGTAGTTTAGCTGTTTGCTTGCATTTCATCCTGTGTGAAGATCTTTGTTTTCTTTTATACTACCCTTTTCTCCTAAAACAATGAAAGTGTCTTATACATACACATAAATTACAGTAGGATAACAAATAAACAGGTGAATAAATATGAGTGAAGGTAAAATCAATATAGAATATTAAGATATACCAGGGATACAGCTGATAAAAATTTCATACAACAAATATGCTATGTATTTGATAAAAATTGAGACATGATAGTGGTTCTGAGCTTCCCTTTAACAAAACAAAGACAGAAACAAGACAAGTAGCAAAACTTATGGTGTTGATGGACTAAATACAAACCATATACTGAGAAGAATGTAGGATCAAGAATTTAGGAGCAAGAAGTTTTGCTTGATCCTTAATTAGGCTTTTGGACATTGTCATACCTGAGAAATATTTCTACCATAGGTGTTCTTCACTTTGTTTTTCAGCTTTAGTATTTGCATTTTTAAAATCTCTCTGTTAAATTTCTCTGATAAATTCCTAAATTTATTATCTGTTTACTTGAAGTTCATTGAACTTCCTTAGAATAGCTATTTTGAATTCTTTGAGTGATTATACCTCTCCATCACTATAGGGGAAGTCTCTAGTAACTTAATTTGTTTGTTTGGTGAGGTTTTATTTTCCTTAATTTTTTTAATGCTTGTGGACATGTGATCATGTCTGCACATTGAGGGATAAGGTATCTATTTCAGTCTTCACAGTTTGAATTTGTTTGTGCCTGTCCTTCTTTAGAGGCCTTTCAGGGACTCTCAGCAAACTGATTGCTGTGTTCCCTGATTCTTTGCAGTTGTCCCAGCACTGAAAGATAGTCAAAGTGCAAGCTTATTACAAGTCTTGCAAGGACATCAAAATTGATGCAGCTTTCTGACCCAGATGGACCTGGGAAGACCCAAGTAGGATACTGGGTCCGTGTGGGGATGCTGGCCCAGATCTTGAGTCCAGAAGACTTTTCCACTGGCCAGAGGTGTACCTCCCAGCAGATCTTTAAATAGCCATACTCTAGAGTAGTATGGGTCACCAAATTCAGTAAGAGACACTGGAGTAGTGGAACGAGTCAACAAATTCAGTAAGAGACCTGGAGTTTGAGACTGAGATTTTCCCGGGATCTTCTGTGGGAAGGAGGCAGATGGGTCTATCTTTTTGGGTAAGACAGACTTGCATCATCCAGCAGGTCTCTGCATGAGTGGTGTTATTCCTTAACTTCAACAGGAGGAGCAAAAGCTGAGACTATACTCTCTCAGGATCTACTGTGAATTGGAGGCTGGTGTGCCTATCTCATTGACTTAGGTGGGTGTGTGTCTCCCAGCAGGTCCTTGCACAGATAGAAAGTTTTCCAACTGAAGCAGGAGAGGGTACAGAGAAGACTGGGCTCCCTTGGGAACTACTGTGGGAAAGAGGCTGAATAACCTGGTCTTGGTGCAGAGGAATGTGTGTAACCCAACAAGTTCCTGCCTAGGTAGGATAGTTTCCTTTCTGAAGCATAAGGAAACAGATAAGGCTATTTTATTACAGTAATTAGTTGGTAGTACTTGAATTGAGGTCACCCTTATTTAGTTCATACAATAAATCCATGTCATCAGGATGTAAGATATTATTTCTATCAAACTAAAAAGTTTGAGAACGAATACTAATCCTTATACAATGCTTGGGGGCTGATGGCAGATGGTTAGGGAAAAACACTTTTTAATTTCTAACTCAGAACTTTCCTGGAAGCCCATGTGACTGGAATATAAAGAAATACTTTTTAAAATAAAATATTTATTTGTATTTACAAAAATTACTTGCAAAATCCAGCTTTTCAGCCCAAGAAGGTGGTCTATATTGCAGAATACTTTTAACTTCATAGGATATGTAATTGAATGGGATGTGAAACCTGCACTCTTTTGTCTGTCTGAAGTTATGCACTGCAAATTTCCAGAGAGCTTGGCTTAAGATTAAGTGTGTTGATTGATGTTCACCGATAGTATGTACCAATAAATTAATTGCTTAAGGATTATCTTCTCTTTCAATATACAGTGGTAAATATGAGAGCAGAGAACATCAAAGACAAGAAATGTCCACAAATGTGAAAAAGAGTATTTTGAGACAAGTTGATAAATGAAATAGAACAAAGCATTCCACAGCACAGAATCAGTTCTAGGAGTTGTACTGGGGAGGGACTGTTCTAGACAATAGAAAAGAGCAGCTACTTCCAAGCTACTTCTATGTGATTGGAATAAGCCAGATACCAAAAGTAAAAAGACATTATGAAAAAGGGAAATTACAGGGCTGTTTCACTGATTAATATAAATACAAAAACATAAATTCAAACAGTGTCTAAAATTAACAATAAACTATAACCAATTTTGGTTTATCCCAGAATAAAAGGAAGGCTTAATATTAAAAAAATCCATAAATATGTCCAACCCCTTAATATATTAAAAGAAACAAGAGGAAACATCTGATTATATTTAATACCCATTGATTATTTCAAAACTCTTTATAGGTTAGAAATAGATTAATAGAATTCCTTAACCTGATAGTAAATGCAGTGGCATACCATAGCACTCAACAACAACAACAAAAAAAACAGAGTGACATTTAAAAAGAGAAATAAATCTTGGCATTATACTATTAAATGACATTCTTTTTATAAGGTCAAATAACTAAAGTGAAACAACATACTTTTAAGGATACATAGATGCAAAAAATCTATATTAAAAGGAAAGCCATGGAGTGATTGACATAGGATTCAGGAGAATGGCACTTTAAAAGGGGAAAGCCAGGGAGCTAGGCTGTACAGGCTAGATACTTATCTGAAGAAACTGACTCTTGTTTGAGATGGTGCTTTCAAAGCAGATTATTACATAATTAAAAACAAGAAATCAACCAAATAAAATCAGCAGGCTTGACATGATGACCACATATCATCATGAACCACAAATTATGATTAATCCAGTTTCCCATACAAGAGGCCAAATGAAAGTGGGAAAGAAAACAGCAGGAGAGCATTTGGAGGGGCATGTTCTGAAAAAAATTTGATTAAGGATTGCAAGATTTGAGAACCATTTTATACTGATAAGGAGAAGACAGTAATGAAAATGAACCTGGGGACATAGAAGAGAAAAAGAATAATCAAAGGAGCAGGTCATGTTGAGCAGGCAGGTAGAACCAGAGCACTGGGGGAGATAAGCCACTGAGAGAGGGTTTCTCTCCTACCCTATCAAAAAGAGACGAAGTGAATGGTGTGGATGTGAAAACCTGTGAATAATAGGAACTTTCAGGAGTTCCCCTCTTATGACAAATATTTTCTCTTTAAAATGGGAATCAATGTCATTTTCTGAGTGAGAGGGGTGGTGGCAGGTAGGAAGCATAGGGAGAGCTGTGCATGTTTGAATCATAGTGATCAAGAACCGGCTCCATATCAGAGATACTTAGGTTTGGATCCTGGCTCTCAGAGGGTAGTATGGATGTCACCATATTTATACATTTCTGCCATGACTGTGGTTCTCTTCCTCCTTTTTTCTCTTACCCTCTCCTCCTTTTTTTCAGTGTCTTCCTTACCATTCTTCTTCTTTACTTCTAGTTAAAAAAAGATGAAGAGATAGAGGATGAAGAGATAGATATAATCAAGGGTGTATATATAAAGGGAGGTGGTAAGAGGAGGGAGGAATAGTAGCAAAGAGAGGATTGGAAAGGTTTATGGGGAAAATCAGTGTAAAGAAACTGAATTGGTCTGAGATCATGATCACAGAACAGAAAGACTTAATGTTTCAAGACTGGATAGTTATATGATAACAAGTTTACATATCTATTTATGGAAGTAGTTTACTAATATGGAATTATCATGATGGAAATGAGAGATTAAATAACATGCTAAGGTTCATCTGGGTCATTCATGTACACACTGATATTAGTAAAGTTACTGGCAAGTCCTGGGGTGAAAGGAGGACATTAAACCAGATGCTAAAGGCTTGCATAAATGATAAGGCACACAGTTGTTTACACTTGCTAAATTTATTACAGTGATAATCAGGAACTATTTTATTCCTTGGGGCTTCAGGCTGAGAGTGTGATTTCTTGCCATGTACTTATCTTTACACCATAACACTTTGCATGTGGAAGTTATTAAAAAGGAATTTTAAAAGAGGTAAAGAATGCTTAATGGAATTTTTATTATATAGCTAACATTAGATATTGTGAGAATTATGGAAGTAACATACCCTGACCTAAAAGAATTTTTAATTTGCAGAAGTTACATTTACACATACAAAACAATTTGAGAATAACAGACTAGTATAGGGTACAAAGTGAACAGGTGAGTAGTTGTGTACCACAGGTATTTGGAGAAGGGATAGGCCAACTTTATTAAGTTCTTATACAAACTTTGAGGAAAATAAATGATGGAGACTGCTTTAGAAATTCCTTTATTTACATGGCTTAGAACAAACTTTTATACAGCTTTTTTCATCTAAGATTAAAACAAAATTTTTCCAAACACAGGACATCCATTTATTCTTTATTCTCTCTTGAGGTGCTCTTTAATTATCTAAAAATTTTAAAGTTTTCTGACTCAGAGGAAATTTCTAATATCATTATCTTCATCCTCTCTTTCCTCCAAAGTATGCACCATCTGGTTTGGGAATTCAAAATGACATTATTCATTTAAAAAACAACACACAGAAAAAAGTTGGATTTAATGGAATGCAGTGGAATTTTTCCTTACATTTCTTCCTGAAGTTTTCATTATTTCCAGTGATATGTAACTGAAGGAAGAATTTATTCTCTGCAAAATCTGAGTAGATCTATTTTGCATAAAGAAAATCAAATGGTTTTTCATAGAGGTGAATAACAATAAAACTATATAGTTCATCAAAATTATGCTCCTTGGTTATTTGGGAGAGTCCACGGTGTGCTCTAGCCAAAATGCCTTTTCAGCTAGTCACTATATTGTTATTCAGGTTTCATTTCTAGGATATGTGGCCTATTGCCAAGATATACCCAATAGTGCCACAGGCAGTCATAACTCTTTGACAATTGGAAAATTCTTATTGATTCAGAAAAAGAAGGGAAGGGATCTTAATTATTGGAATAAGGCCACAGCAGGAAAAAGGATATTTGTTATCACAATAATAACCTCACACTCAGCAAGCCTCTTAGAGGGAAAAATTAAGACAATTAGAAAATTACTACTTTTCTTTAATCTGCTAAATAAGTAAGCCAAATAAAAATATTGACAGTTTGGCCAGGTGTGGTGGTTTATGCCTGTAATCCTAGCACTTAGGGTAGTGGAGGTGGGTGGGTCACCTGAGGTCAGGAGTTCGAAGCCAGTTTGAAAAACATGGCAAAATCCTGTCTCTACTAAAAATAGAAAAATTAGGCCAGTGTGGGTGCCTGTAATCCCAGCTACTTGGGAAGCTGAGTCAGGAGAACTGCTTGAACGTGGGAGTCAGAGGTTGCAGTGAGCCAAGATTGCACCATTGCACTCCAGCCTGTGCAGCAGAGTGAGACCACCTCTCAAAAAAAAAAAAGAGATAGTTTTGCTATTTCTATTACAGCTCTATTTCAATAGTCAATAGTGTGGTCCAAAACCTTGGCTTGAAAGTGAGGGTATATGAAAGACTGTCCAAAAAATTTACCATGGTAAGTGGGAAAATAATTAAAAAATTAAATTTCACAAAGCATACACAAGTTTCAATAGCTGAATTGACCAAGCAGAAGAAAGGACATCAGAGATTGAAGATCAACTTAATGAAATAAAAGAAGAAGGCAAAAGTAGAGAAAAAAGAGTGAAAAGAAATGAACAAAGCCTCCAAGAAATATGGGATTATGTGAAAAGACTCAGTCTGCATTTGATAGGTGTACCTGAATGTGACAGCAAGAATAAGTCCAATCTGGAAAACACTCTTCAGATTATCCAGGATATTATCCAGGAGAACTTCCCCAACTTAGCAAGGCAGGCCAACATTCAAGTCCAGGAAATACAGAGAACACCACAAAGATATTCCTCAAGAAGAGCAACCACAAGGCACATAATCATCAGATTCAACAGGGTTGAAATGAAGGAGAAATTGCTAAGGACAGCAAGAGAGAAAGGTCAGGTTACCCACAAAGGGAAGCCCTTCAGACTCATGGCGGATCTCTGCACAGAAATCCTAAAGCCAGAAGAGAGTGGGGGCCAATTTTCAACATCCTTAAATAAAGGAACTTTCAACCTAGAATTTCATATCCAGCCAAACTAAGCTTCACAAGTGAAGGGGAAAGAAAATCCTTTATGGACAAGCAATTGCTGTCTAGACAGCAATTTTGTCACCCTCAGACAAGAGCTCCTGAAAGAAGCACTAAACAAGGAAAGGAACAACAAGTACCAACCACTCCAAAAATGCAGCAAATGGTAAAGACCATCAATACAATGAAGAAAATGTGTCAACTAATGGGCAAAACATCCAGCTAGCATAAAAATGGCAGGATCAAATTCCCACATCACAATAAAATGGACTAAATATCCCAATCAAAAGATGCAGATGTCAAATTGGATAAAAAGTCAAAACCCATTGGTGTGCTATATTCAGGAAACCCATCTCATGTGCAGGAACACACATAGGCTCAAAATAAAGGGATGGAGCAAGATTTATCAAGGAATGGAGAGCAAAAAAAAAGCAAGAGTTGCAATCCTATCTCTGATAAAATGGATTTTAAACCAACAGAGATCAAAAGAAACAAAGAAGGGCATTATATAATGGTAAAAGGATCAATGCATCAAGA
This sequence comes from Leontopithecus rosalia, assembly GCA_028533165.1. Classification (NCBI taxonomy): domain Eukaryota; kingdom Metazoa; phylum Chordata; class Mammalia; order Primates; family Cebidae; genus Leontopithecus; species Leontopithecus rosalia. Next base: position 98,803,378 of record CM052649.1, on the reverse strand, counting down.
AGAACTAATGATTCTAAATATATGCACCCAATACAGGAGCACTCAGGTACATAAAGCAAGTTCTTAATGACCTACAAGAAGACTTAGACTCCCACACAATAATAGCAGGAGACTTTAACACTCCACTATCAATATTAGACAAATCAATGAGACAGAAAATTAACAAAGATATCCAGGACTTTAACTCAGATCTGGATGAACCTGACCTAATAGACATCTACAGAAATCTCCACCCCAAATCCATGGAATAAACATTCTTCTCAGCACTGCATGTCACCTACTCTAAAATTGACTACATAATTGGAAGTAAATCACTCCTCAGCAAATGTAAAAGAATGGAAATCCTAACAAATAGTCTCTCAGAACACAGTGCAATCAAGTTAGAACTCAGAATTAAGAAACTAACTCAGAACTGTACAACTTCATGGAAACTGAATGACTGGCTCCTGAATGTTGACTGGATAAACAATGAAATGAAGGCAGGGATAAAGATGTTCTTTGAAACCAACAAGAATAAAGACACAACATACCGGAATCTCTGGGACACATTTAAAGCAGTGTCTAGAGGGAAATTTATAGCAATAATTGCCTAACAGAGAAGCAAGGAGAGATCTAAAATCGACACCCTATCATCAAAATTGAAAGAGCTAGAGGAACAAGATAAAAAAAACACAAAAGGTAGCAGAAGACAAGAAATAACTAAGATTATAGCAGACCTGAAGGAGACAGAGACACAAAAAATCCTTCAAAAAAATCAATACATCCAGGAGCTGGTTTTTTGAAAAGATTAACAAAATAGACCCATAGCCAGATTAATAAAAAAGAAAAGGGAGAAGAGTCAAATAAATGCAATAAAAGCAATAAAAGGGGATATCACCACTGACTCCACAGAAATGCCAACTACAATCAGAGATTACTACAAACAACTCTATGCACATAAACCAGTAAACCCAGAAATGGATACATTCCTAGACACTTGCACCCTCCCAAGCCTAAACCAGGAAGAAGTTGAAACCTTGAACAGACCAATAACAAGGGTGGAAATTGAGGCAGGAATCAACAGCCTACCAACCAAAAAAAGTCCAGGCTCAGACGGGTTCACAGCTGAATTCTACCAGATGTACAAAGAGGAGCTGATACAATTCCTTCTGAAACTGTTCCAAACAATACAAAAAGAGGAAATCCTTTGTAAATCATTTTATGAGACCACCATCATTCTGATACCAAAACCTGGCAGAGACTCAACAAAAAAGGAAAACATCAGGCCAATATCCAAGATGAACATAGATGCAAAAATCTTCAACAAAATACTGGCAAAACAACTGCAACAGCACATCAAAAAGCTTATACATCATGATCAAGTAGGTTTCATTCCATGGATGCAAGGCTGTGTCAAAATATGAAAGTCTTTAAACGTAATCTACCACATAAACAGAACAAAAGACAAAAACCACATGATTATCTCAATAGATGCAGAGAAGGCCTTTGACCAAATTAAACAGCCCTTTACGTTAAGAACTCTCAATAAACAAAGGGACATACCTCAAAATAATAAAAGCTGTTTATGACAAACCTAAAGCTAATAGCATCCAGAATGGGCAAAAACTGGAAGCATTCATTTTGAAATCTGGCATTAGACAAGGATGCCTTCTTTCACCACTCCTACTCAATATAGTATTGGAATTTCTATCCAGAGCAATTAGGCAAGAAAAAGAAATAAAGGGTATTCAATTAGGAAAAGAGGAAGTCAAATTGTCTCTATTTGCAGATGATGTGATTGTAAATTTTGAAGACCCTATCATCTCAGCCCCAAATCTCCTTAAACTGATAAACAAATTCAGCAAAGTCTCAGGATACAAAATCAATGTGCAGAAATCCCAAGCGTTTCTATACATCAAAAACAGACTAACAGAGAGCCAAATCATGAGCAAATGCCCATTTATAATTGCTACAAACAGAATAAAATACCTAGGATAAAACTAACAAAGGATGTAAAGGTCCTCTTCAAGGAGAACTACAAACCACTGCGCAATGATATAAGAGAGGATGCAAACAGATGGAGAAACATTCCATTCTCATAGTTAGGAATACTCAATATCATGAAAATGGCCATACTGCCCAAAGTAATTTATAGATTCAATGCTATCCCAATCAAGCTACCAATGATGTTCTTCACAGAACTGGAAAAACCACCTTAAACTTCATATGGAACCAAAGGAGAGCCTGCATAGCCAAGACAATCCTAACCAAAAAGAACAAAGCTGGCGGCATCATGCTACCTGACTTCAAACTATACTACAAGGCTACAGTAATCAAAACAGCATGGTACTGGTACCAAAGCAGAGATATAGACCAATGGAACAGAACAGAGGCCTCAGAGGCAACACCACACATCTACAACCATCTAATCTTTGACAAACCTGACAAAAACAAGCAACAGGGAAAGGATTCCCTGTTTAATAAATGGTGTTGGGAAAACTAACTAGCCATGTGCAGAAAGCAGAAACTGGACCCCTTCCTGACACCTTACACTAAAATTAACTCCGGATGGATTAAAGACTTAAACATAAGACCTAACACCATAAAAACCCTAGAAGATAACCTAGGCAAATCCATTCAGGACATAGGCATAGGAAAAGACTACATGACTAAAACACCAAAAGTATTGGCAACAAAAGCAAAAATAGACAAATAGGACCTAATTAAACACCAGAGCTTCTGTACAGCAAAAGAAACAATCATTAGAGTGAATTGGCAACCAACAGAATGCAAAAATAATGTTTGCAATCTATCCATTTGACAACAGGCTAATATCCAGAATCTACAAAGAACTAAAACAGATTTACAAGACAAAAACAGACAAACTCATCTAAAACTGGGCAAAGAACATGAACAGACATTTTTCTTTTCTTTTTATTTTTTTTAATTGCATTTTAGGCTTTGGGGTACATGTGAAGAACATGCAAGATAGTTGCATAGGTGGCAGTGTGGTTTGCTGCCTTCCTCCCCTTCACCTATGTCTGGCATTTCTCCCCATGCTATATCTCCCCAACTCCCCAGCCCACACTGTCCCTCCCCTATTCCCCCCAACAGACCCCAATGTGTAGTGCTCCCCTTCCTGTGTCCATGTGTTCTCATTGTTCAACACCCGCCTATGAGTGAGAACATGCGGTATATCATTTTCTGTTCTTGTGTCAGTTTGTTGAGAATGATGTTCTCCAGGTTCATCCATGTCCCTACAAAGGACATGAACTCATCGTTTTTTGGTGGCTGTGTAATATTCCATGGTGTAAATGTGCTATATTTTCCCTGTCCAGTCTATCATCGATGGGCATTTGGGTTGATTACAGGTCTTTGCTATTGTAATCAGTGCTGCAATGAACATTTGTGTGCATGTATCCTTATAGTAGAACAATTTATAGTCCTTTGGCTATATACCCAGTAATGGGATTTCTGGGTCAAATGGAATTTCTATTTCTAGGTCCTTGAGGAATCGCCACACTGTCTTCCACAATGGTTGAACTAATTTACACTCCCACCAGCAGTGTAAAAGTGTTCCTATTTCTCCATATCCTCTCCAGCATCTGTTGTCTCCAGATTTTTTAATAATCACCATTCTAACTGGTGTGAGATGGTATCTCAATGTGGTTTT
>CM052649.1:98779810-98799226 GCA_028533165.1 Leontopithecus rosalia | reverse complement strand
TTTTATTTTTCCTTCACATATGAAGCTTAGTTTGGCTGGATATGAAATTCTGGGTTGAAAGTTCTTTTCATTAAGGATGTTGAATATTGGCCCCCACTCTCTTCTGGCTTGTAGGGTTTCTGCCAAGAGATCTGCTGTGAGTCTGATAGGCTTCCCTTCGTGGGTCGCCTGACCTTTCTCTCTGGCTGCCCTTAGCATTTTCTCCTTCATTTCAACCCTGGTGAATCTGATGATTATGTGCCTTGGGGTTGCTCTTCTTGCATAATATCTTTGTGGTGTTCTCTGTATTTCCTGGACTTGAATATAGGCCTGCCCTGCTAGGTTGGGGAAGTTTTCCTGGATAATATCCTGAAGAGTATTTTTCAGCTTGGATTCATTCTCTTCATCACATTCACCTATCAAATGTAGATTAGGTCTCTTCACATAGTCCCACATTTCTTGGAGACTTTGTTCATTCCTTTTTGTGCTTTTTCTCTAATCTTGCCTTCTCATTTTTTTTTCATTGAGTTGATCTTCTGCCTCTGATATTCTTTCTCTGCCTGGTCAATTCGGCTGTTGAAACTTGTGCATGCTTTGTGAAGTTCTCTTGTTGTGTTTTTTAGCTCCATCAATTCACTCATATTTCTCTCTAAGTTGTCCATTCTTGTTATCATTTCATCAAATATTTTTTCAACGTTCTTAGTTTCTTTGCATTAAGTTAGAACATGTTCTTTTAGCTCACAGAAGTTTCTCCTTATCCACCTTTTGAAGTCTGATTCTGTCATTTCATCACACTCATTCTCCATCCAGCTTTATTCCCTTGCTGGTGAGGAGTTGTGATCCCTTGTACGAGGTGAGGTGTTCTGGTTTTGGGTGTTTTACTCCTTTTGCACTGGTTTCTTCCTATCTTTGTGGATTTATCCATCTGTCGTCTGTGTAGTTGCTGATTTTCAGATTGAGTCTCTGAGTGGATGTCCAGGTTGTTGATGATGAAGTTATTTCTGTTTTTTAGTTTTCCTTCTAAAAGTCTGGCCTCTCTGCTTTAGGACTGCTGAGGTCCACTCCAGGTCCTGCTTGCCTGGGGTTCACCTGCAGCAGCTGCAGAAAAGTAAGGGTTGCTACCAGTTTCTTCTTCTGCTATCTTTTTCTCAGAATGATGCCTGCCAAATGTCAGTCTGATTAGTTTTTTGTGAGGTGACTCTGGATATACGGGCGTCAGGGAGCTGCTTGAGGAGACAGTCTATTTTTTATAGGAGCTCAAGTGCTGAGCTCTGAGCTCCGTTATTCATTAAGAGCTGCTAGGCAGGCATGTTTAAGTCTGCTGTGGCAGATCTCGTAACCCCCTTTTTTTTCACTGGTGCTCTGTCCTGGGGAGTTAGGGCTTTATTTATGAGTATCCGTTGTGCTGCTGCCTTTTTTTTTTCCTTTTCAGGGCTGCCCTGCCCAGAAAGGAGGCAGCCTAGTCACTGTCTGCCTGTAGAAGCTTTGTTGAGCTGCTGTGGGCTCTGCCCTGCTGCCCTGTGAAGTTCCCTGCAGTCCTGTTTATATGGGTGTGGTTAGAACTGCCTCGGCAATGGTGGCCCACCTCTGTAATGGCAGACTCTCTCTGTTACGGCAGGTTGCCTCAGCAATGGCAGGCTGCCTCAGCAATGGTGGACTACCTCCATAGGCGTGGAGTGCCTCGGTAATGGCAGACGCCCCTCCCCCACAGGGTTGGGCCATCCCAGGTTCAGCTGTGCTTGCTGTGAAACTCTCAACCTTGAGCATTTCCAATTGCTTTTTTTTTTGGCTTTGTTTTTGTCAGGGTGGGACCCGCTGAGCCTGATCAGCGGGCTCCCTGCCTCAGAGACTTTTTTTTTTAAGTTTAATGGTTGACTCTCTCCCAGGTGTTCCAGTCACCTGTTGAAAGGGTGCTGGGATCTGTGTGTTTTCCTGTGAGGTGACCCACTGTGCCGGCTGAAACAATGGTGCTGTTCGGGAATCTCCTGGCTTGTCTCTCTGTATCAGTGTTGTTTAATCAAATGAATGGGCTAATCTGCCTTCCTGGAGCTCCAATTGCCAGCTTAAAGGGCAACCAGACCAGTGTATTTTGTACAGAGGGCCACTGCTCTGGGGTGCTGGCAAAACAGCCATGCCAGCTTAAACAGCTGCTCCGGCCAAAACAGCTGTGCTGGCAACCCGTGGGGCTCCTCTGCCTGGGAATCTCCTGGTCTGTGGGCAATAAATATCTGTCTGGAAATGTGGCATTCACTCACCTCAGAGCTTTCAGTGGGAGCTGCAATCCTGAGCTGCTCCTAAAGGGCCATTTTGGGTTGTTCCTCCGAACAGATACTTTTCAAAAGAAGACATATATGAAGTCAACAAACAGATGAAAAAAGGCTCATTATCACTGATTATTAGAGAAATGCAAATCAAAACCACATTGAGATACCACCTCATGCCAGTTAGAATCATTAAAAAATCTGGAGACAGATGCTAGAGAGGATGTTGAGAAATAGGAACACTTTTACACTGTTGGTGGGAGTGTAAACTAGTTTAACCATTGTGGAAGACAGTGTGATGCTTTCTTAGGGACCTAGAAACATAAATTCCATTTGACCCAGCAATCCCATTACTGGGTATATACCAAAAGGATTATAAATCATTCTATTATAAAGACACATGCACACATATGTTCATAGCAGCACTGTTTATAATAGCAATGACCTGGAACCAACCCACATGCCCATCGACAATAGACGGGACAAGGAAAATGTGGCATATATACAGCATGGAATACTATGCAGCCATAAAAAACAATGAGTTCATGTCTTTTGTAGGGATGTGGATGAATCTAGAAAACATCATTCTAAGCCAACTGACACAAGAACAGAAGATCAAACACCTCATGTTCTCACTCATAGGCAGGTGTTGAACAATGAGAACACATGGACACAGGGAGGGGAGCATCACACACTGGGGTCTGTTCGGGGGGCCAAGGGAGGTAGGGAAGTTGGGGGTAGGGAGGTTGGGGAGGGATAACATGGGAAGAAATGCCAGATGTAGGTGATGGGGGGATGGAGGCAGTAAACCACATTGCCATGTGTGTTCCTATGCAACAGTCCTGCATGATCTGCACATGTACCCCAGAACCTAAAGTACAATTAAAAAACAATTAAATTTCTATTTCTAGGTCCTTGAGGAATTGCCACACGTCTTCCACAATGGTTGAACTAATTTACACTCCCACCAACAGTGTAAAAGTGTTCCTATTTCTCCACATCCTCTCTAGCATCTGTTGTCTCCAGATTTTTTAATGACCACCATTCTAACTGGCATGAGATGGTATCTCAATACACCATGGAATATTATGCAGCCATCAAAAACAATGAGTTCATGTCCTTTGTAGCGACATGGATGAACTTGGAGACCATCATTCTCAGCAAACTGACACAAGAACAGAGAATAAAATACTGCATGTTCTCACTCATAGGCGGGTGTTAAACAATGAGAACACATGGACACAGGGAGGGGAGCATCACATACTGGGGTCTGTTGGGGGGGATAGGGGAGGGACAGTGGTGGGTGGGGGGTTGGGGAGAGAGAGCCTGGGGAGAAATGCCAGATATAGGTGAAGGGGAGGAGGGCAGCAAATCACACTGCCATGTGTGTACCTATGCAACTATCTTGCATGTTCTTCACATGTACCCCCAAACCTAAAATGCAATAATAAAAAAAAGAAAGTGGCAAATATAAAATCTAACAACAAAAACAATAGATAAATAAATAAATAAATTTGTTTCTACGTATGTCTCTTGGGAAAACCCTTATTTGGAAATAAGTTTCAACTTCCTTTTCCTATTTCTACTTTTTCATTGAGTGGAAAACATTAAAAAAGTATGCTTGATGAAGAACATCTATGGATTTGAGCACTTCCATAGAATACAAACTATTAATCAAGTACTGTTTCCATGTGAAGTATCATTGGCAAAGAGAACATGGGAGAAGGGAGGAAAACCCTTACTCCCTTAGGCTGGAGAAGTGGTGGCATGAACAGGTATGTGCCTATCCTGTGTTTCCTTTTATATTAACAAGAAAAGAAAGCAGGGATAAGACCCCAAGAAACTTTAAGGCTCTGATGATTTCTTCTTTTCCCTCCAGAGCCAGAAATACCCAATCAGGCAGATATTTATCCCTGTGGGTTATTTCTTGGGTGCACGTGGGTTGAAGACCCAGGTGAGTAGAGATAAGTGTGGTGCTGCCAATTATAGCTCTTGTTTTTTTCAGGCAGCAGGTGTTTTCATCAGGCTTGCAGTGAGCTGAAGGTAGGGGTCAGCTGTTCCTCCTAAGAAGAGATGGGATGGGAAGGGTGAAAAGCCTGGGGTGGGTATGCGCACAGTATATTCGTTTTTTTGCTTTCCTGGTTTAAGAACCTTGAAGTAAATCTGCTTCAGACAATTGGTGCTCATTCCTTCCTAGAAGCCAGTCTCAGAACTTCGATGTATGGACAGACCAATGCAGTAAGTACATTTACAATAAATTACTCTGTCAAACAAGCACTCGGTTTTCATGCTGACCAAGTTCCCAGTGATGAACTGTCATCACTGATGTAGGTTTTTTACATATACACACTATCAAGGGAGGCTACCACCTCATCAAATTGGTAATGTTAAGTTATTCTTCAGATACTTACTTAGAGGAAAGGCTGACTGACTAGGGAAAGGAGAAAAAAGAAAGATGGGTGTTAGCCTTTAGCTTCTCCTAGAATTCAGCTGTTTCCTGTAATGTAGCCTAAATTTGCAAACCTTACTCAACAAAACAATGTTAACTAACAGGAACCATCTTCTGTGAAAAGCAAATTAGTAATTAGCTATTGTTTCTCAAACTCCTGAGTGAGTATTGTGATAAAGAATTTCAGAGATTTCATACGTGGGTGATGAGTGAACAATTTCAGTTTAGTTGCATCAAAATTGCAGTGTCTGGAAATTCCTCTTTGGTTCTGAAATATTTCATTATTGGTCCCACTTTTCAATATAGTAAGTTGAGAGACAGAGTTGCTATATATCATTGGCTGAGGACCAAAGTACTGTGGTTGGTATACTGGCTCTGCCTTCTATCAGCTGTGTGAACTTTGGACCAGTTACTTAACCTCTCTGTTACTCAATTTCTGATTCATAAAGTAGGAATAATAATTATAGTACTGAAGGTTTATTGTAACTATTCAATGAGTAAATATATGTATGCCACTTTGAATTTTATCACATAGTAAATATTCAATAGATATTAGCTGCCATTCTTTTCTTTTGATATGTTAGTGAGATTTGATGTATTTTTGAAATTTGACATATTAGTGAATGGGCTGCATCAGAGGCAGCTAGTAAAACACTCCTTTAAGCTAGATCTTGGTCATGTAGTAACAAAGATTCTGACCTCAGGTAATCCTCCTGCTAGGCTGCCAGAAGTCCTACCTCGAAGTATGCTCCTTAAGGGCCTTGTAGAGACTGGAACTTTACAACTATAAACTGCTCTCCTTCAAGTGTTTCCCTTTTTTTGGTCTTTGTTAAACTCACTTTCCTGCTCACTTTCAAAGGTAAAATAGGAACTCTTAACTTTGGTCCCAAATTATACTGAAAGCCTATTTTCATTTTGACACTACATTTTATGTCTATTTCTCCTACTGGACTGTAAGTCTCTAGAGGGACTCTACTATTTCTCTAGTGTTTAGCATAGAGTGTGACATGTGGTAGATGAATAGTGAATAAGTCTTGAATGAAATTTATCGAACTCTTGTGTTCTTAGAATCTGTAAGCCTTCCAAGTCATTCTCCCTTTATGATTTGATGTCATTTTCAACTCAAGCGAACACCCACTGAATTAGTCTTTTTGGGTTGCTATAACAAAAAATTTATAAACCAGGTAGCTTATGAACAACAAACATTTATTTCTTACAGTTCTGGAGACTGAGAAGTCTAAGATCAAGCACCAGCAGATGTGGAATCTGGTTAGGCTTTCTTTCTCATAGATAATGTCTTCTCACTGTACCTCACATGGTGGAAGGGACTGTCTAGCTCTTTGTGATCTATTTCATAAGGACACTAACTCAATCACAAGGGTTATGACCTGGTGATCTAATCACCCCAAAGGCCCTACCTCTTAATACCATCACCTTGAGGGTTAGGATTTAAACATGAATTTGGAGGGGAAACATAAACACTCACCTTCTGCACCACCACCACCACCTGCCCCACCAAAGTCATGTCCTTCTCACATGCAAAATACATTTATTCCATCCCAATAGCTCCCAAAGCCTACAGTTCAGAGTGTTGTGTAAATATCATTTAAATCAGATATAGGTGAGACTCAAGATATGATTTATCCTTAGGCAGATTTCTCTCCATCCATGAAGTATGAAATCAAGCATATTATATGCTTCCAAAATACATGGTGAGACAGGCATAGAGCATTCCCATTTCATAATGGAGAAATAGGAAAGAAGAGGGTAACACGTCTCAAGTAAGTTCTAAAACCCAACAGAGCAAACAACATTAAATCTTAAGAATAAGCTTGTTTCGCTGCATATACCACCTTCGGGACATGATGGGGTGGAGGTTGGGCCCTCAAGTTTCTGGACAGCCTTTAACCTCGTGGTTTTCCAGGTGCAGCCCTCACCCCAGCTCTCAAGGGTTGGAGCCATATGTCTGTGGTTCTCCCAGGCTGGACTTGTATATGCAGACAGTCCTACCAGTCTGAGGTAATGGGGGTGGCCTTGCCCCACAGCTCCATAAAACATTCCTCTAGTAGGTGTTCTCTATGATGGCCTCAACCCTGTGGCAGCATTATATTTTTAAAAAATTCATATATTTAAATCCTAACCTCCAAGGTAATGGTATTAAGAGGTGAGACCCTTGGCAGGTGATTAGATCATGAGCACAGAGCTTTTATGATTGGAATTAGCATTCTTGTAAAAAGAAGCCACAGAGAGCTAGCTAGCCTCTCTTTCATGTGAGGACACTACAAAAAAAGTGCCATCTATGAACCAGGAAATAGCCCTCACCAGACACCAAGTCTGCTATTGCCTTGATCCTGGATTTCTCAGTCTCTAAAACTGTGAGAAATAAAAGTTTGTTGTTTATAAACCACCTAGTTTATTATATTTTTGTTGTAATAGTCCAGACAGACCAAGATGCCCATTTCATGGTGAATAACTTTAGAAAAACTCATCAGCACTCTCAGCTTCTTTCCACCCCACGTTGGCTCTTAGGAGCTGCTTACTTTTTCTTCTTGCTCCAAAGCTTTAGGACTCTTCAGGTAGAAGAAAAATCCTACAATCTGTATATGAGTCACATGCCATGTTTATGAATTTCCACTGTTACATTTTGGAAATTCTGTGCCTACTCTTGGTCATTTCCCTTAATGGATATTCCAGAATACCTCAGAAGTCCCGTTGTTTGTACATCTCATTCTCAGTAGCTGAACTTTCCTTTCCTTTGCTGAAAAAATAGAGGCCACAGCCACTGGACAACCTTGCCCTTCCTGCTTTCCAGTTCCTAATTTATTATTTTCTTGCCTGTATCCTTCTCTTTTTCCTCAAATTCTTGAATGTGTCTTCTGGTTGCTTCAATATATTTGCCTGTCAATTATGTCTTCTTTCTTTTATATCAAGAATTTCTCTTTTATTTCTTTTTTAACAGACCAGAAAACAAGTTCTAACATTGTAAAATTTTTCCTCTTAATTCCACCTCTACTAAATAAATCACTTGAACATCTAACCCACATTTTTTTCTTCAACTTCAACTCTAATTCCCTTAGCAAACATTCTCTGGCTTCTATTAATACCTTTTGGAAAACTTCTCACTAAAATTTTAAATTTCACAGTGCCCAATGTGAAAAGTGTTTTCCAAAAGTCTTTGCTTCTTAGCATTCTTGATCATCTGTGGGCATTATATTTTGCTTTCCATTTCCATTTTTCTTGACATTTTCTTCTCCATAACACATGTTCTCCTAGCTCTCTCAGTCTATCTGGTCTATCCTCAATAGGTTTCACTATTTCGCCCATCCCCTTTCACTTTTGTTTTATGTTTGTGTTCCCAGTAATTCTTCCTTGGACTTCCCAGTTTGTTTCCTTTATTGGCATCATCCAGTTTTATGATTCTAGCTATTGCCTAGTTATTAACTCCCAAAATGATATCTTCCTTGTTGCTTTCCTCCTGAGACCAATTGTCAGCTGTATACTAAGTATCTTAACATGAATGTCTCATAAGCATCTCAAATTCAGCCTGGTTCACAGGAAACTGTTAATTTCGTCCATTGGTTGACCATATGACAATGAAGTGAGGAGTTCAAGAATTCCCTTTCATCATCACAGGTGTGAGTTCATTTTTACCTCTGGATGTCATTGAGTAAAAGAACCAGAAGGAACTGACTCATGACAACTAATGCTTGTTGGAGGTGATGGGAAGCAAGAATTGGGCCAGGAAGATCCCAACTTGGGGAATCTTCCAGGGCAGTTTAAGAAAATGCAGTGCAAAGGAAGATCCTGGTTTCTAAATATACATTTGGTTACTGGGCTGTGGGGTCAGAACAAAAGGACCACGGTGAGAGAGTACAATCATACGGGTTTGAGAAGGGAACCTGAAACACTTTCCCAACTACTCAGAGCTGCACGAAACAGACCTGAAACTTACAAGTTGGTCCTGAGTAGTGTCATCTTTTGGAACAAACTCTAGGAAAATAGCATGTTTATTTGACACTGGAAAATAATTTACTATGTGTAATGTTTGCTGGAAGTTTGCCTAAGAATTTATAGTGCTTTGTCCTTTCTCTCCATCAGAATTGTTGGTAGTCTTTAGAATGGTAAAATTTAAATACAATACACAAGAGAATATAGTTAATTACTAAGAATACCTTGAGTTACTCTTGTTTAATTTTCTGCTACTTTTATTCCTAGCTTCTGTCTCTTTTGTCCTTGTTACTTATTTTCTTGGCTTCTGTTGAAGTATATTGAGGAAAACTATTCCAAGTGTTTTTCAGACTTTGGGATGCCATTCTATTCCTTGTGAGGACTGAATACATATTTTTGTCTAAATAATTAAATAAGAGCTGACATATTTTATGGGGTTAAAGATTGTGTAGAAACTCAAAGAAACAGAACTCTGAACCTGTCTCTCAGAGACTCACTAAACAATTTTGTGGTTAGTGAAAATTGGAGGACATTGTGTTAAGTCAGGCACTGAAAGGCAAATATGCATGTTCTTACTCATACGTGGGAGCTAAAATACTTGATTTTCTGAAGGTAGAGAGTGGAATAATGGTTCTCACAGTCTCAGAAGGTAGTGGAGAGAGGGAGATCAGATGAAGTTGGTTAATAGGTACAAAAATATAGCTAGGCAGTAGGAATAAGATCTAGTGTTTGCTGGTGTGATCGGATGACTGGGGTTAACAATAATTTATTATATAGTTCAAAATGACTAGGGAAGTAGATTTGGGATGTTCCCAACACAAATAAATGATACGTGTTTGAGGTGACAGATATCTCAATTACCCTTATTTGATAATTACACATTGTATGCTTTTATCAAAAAATCACAGGTATCCTATACATATGTACAACTATTATGTGTGCATAAAAATTAAAGATAACTAGGCAGGCTGCATGTATTAGAGCTTGAGGCATGCTACAGCAGGTCCACCCTATCTAGAGTGTGTCCCTGTTACTGTTCCCTTGGTTAATGAGCAGATTAAACTTTCCCAGGCTCTTTGTCTTCCATTATAGAGCAGCCTACTGGGATCTGAAGTTGTCAACGATATGACATATATGGATATAATGGTGGTTGTATTAATTTCCTAAGATTGCCATAGTGAATTGCCACAAATTTGGTAGCGTCAAACAACAGAAATTTATTCTGTCACAGTTCTGGAGCCAGAAATAAAAAATCAACGTATTATCAGTGTTTCTGTCTTCTAGAAGCTCTGGGGAAAAATACATTTCTTTCCCGTCTCCTAGCTTCCGGTAGCAGCTGTTAGTTCTTTGTGTTCCTTGATTTGTAGACCCATCACTCCAAACTCTGCTTTCCTCTTCACATGGCCTTTCCCTCTGTGTCTCAAATCTCTCTCTCATTTCTCTTGCAAGGACACCTATTAGGAGCCCACTCTAAATCCAGGATAATCTTATCTTGAGATCCTTAATTAAACCTTCAAAGATTCTATTTTTAAATAAGGTCACATTCACAAGTACCAGGGTCTAGGACTAGACATATCTTTGAGGGGTACATAATTGAACCAACTACAGTAGCCAAGATTGCTTTCTCAGGCCTGAAAAATAAGACTTATGCTAATTCAGTATGAGCCTACTATAATTATGGAAAATGAGTTGAAGATTTAGGCAAATAAAGTTGCTTGGATTCTTATCACACTTTGCCTCTGTTGTTGCAGAATTTCTTCTTTACAGATTTTAGGCAGTTAAAAAGAAGGTGACTTTCAGAATTCTAAAAAAATTAAGAAACTTATTTGTGACATACTTCACATTTTTGCTTACTTCTATTATTATTTATAGTTTCTAAATTTTGCAGTAGTATATACTTGTTAGAATTACAGGGAAACCAAAATAAGTGAATATACTTTGAGCTCCCCATCCACATATAAAACTCTTAATTCTTTGGTGCATAACCTTGAGATTATATTTAACTTACTAGATATTTACACATTCATATATATCCATATATCCATATGTAGCAGATAACATGCATATATATGTTACATTTTTATTCATAATACATGACTTTTTAAGAAGTCAATAAATATACATCTTGTTGATGTTTTAAAACATTTTCATAAATTCTTTGACACTTCCATTTCATCCCATCCCATCACAAATTGGAGTTTAATTCTCCTCCTATTTGAATATAGGCTAGACTTAGTGACTTCATTCTAAAGAATATTATATGGCAGAATGATACCATTCTAATTCTGAGGCTGGGTTATAAAATGTGACAGCTTCTATTTGGCTCTTTCTCTTTGGAAATTGTACCTGTGAGGAGATCCCTGAGTCGACAACATAAGACATCTGGCTATTTTGAAATAGCCATGCTGGAGACAGTATGTGGAAAAACCATATTAGAGAAAGAAAGAATTGCCCAAGGAGTCACAGCTATTTCAGCCCTCAAATGCTTGCCTTACCCCAGACAATCGTCAGACACATGATAATTTCAGTCTCCAGATTTTTAGTCACCTGAGATGACTCTGAGTAGAGTACAGCCATTTCTGATGAGCCCTGAACAAATTGCATATTTGTAAGGAAAGAAATACTGTTGCTGTTTTAAGTCATTATGTTTTGGAGTATTATGTTATGTAGCAACAGATAACTGGAACATGTCTACTTAATCTCTCTTAATGGCTGTGCAGTGTTTTAATATTACGTGTGTGTCACCTTTAACTGGTTTCTTATTGTTGGACATTGAGTTTTTCAAGTTTCAGTTGTTTTAAAAATTGGAACAACCTTGAACATAGATGTCTGTTCTCTTGTGAAATTATTATTTTAAGCTGAAATTTTGGAAATTTCAGGTAGTACACAAAAGTGTGTCATGGTGGTTATTTTGTCACAAGGATTTCAAATTGTGCATGATTATTCTTTTTAATCTTGCCAGTTTAAGGCAGACATTACTTTTCTTCAATGACATGTAGACGTTATAACTGATTTTCTGATAGTTCTATTACTGGGAATACATCTTACGATTTATTGTTATGATTTACTTAATTTATTACTAACGTTTTATACATCCTGTCCTATGTCAGGGCACACGTAGAAAATGGTAGTACTTGTATGATACCCCAAGTTGAACTACAGGGGTTTGGAGGTCACCTATATGAAATATAAAGAAAAAAATCATTGTATTTTTATGAGGAATGGTATTAATATAATGATATTTATCTGTAAATTTGAATAAAACCTCCAACTTGCAGATAAATTATTTCTGAATTTCCTATGATGAAGTTAATATTGCTCCCATGGAAATAACTTTTATTGTAAATATGTACTAGCATTTATGCTTGAAAACATGACACATGATTGTCTGATAAAGTCTTGGTTATGTTCTCTTTAAATTCTTGTAGGTCATTGTCTTAATTCATTTGTGCTGCTGTAACATAATACTTGAGACTGGTTCATTTATAAAGAATGGACATTTGTTTCTCATGGTTTCTTCAGACTGGGAAATCCAAGGTCAAGGTAATGTCAGTTTTAGTGTCTGTTGAGGGCCTGGCCTCTGCCTCTGAGGTGGCATCTTGTTGCTACATCCTCCATCAGGGACCAATGCTGAGTCCCCAGATAGCAGAAGGGACAGAAGAGCAAAAGAGTCTAGCTAGTTCCTTCTTCCCTTATGAAGTCACTAATCCTGTTAATGAGGGCTCTGCCCTCCTAACTTAATCACCATGTAAAGGCCCTATCTCTTAATACTTTTACACTGATGATTAAGTTTTAACATGAATATTGGATGAAACACAAACATTTAAACCATAGCAGTCATCATCAAGAATAAACTTTATTACCATAGACAGGTAATACATTATAAAACACACTTTACATCCACTGAAATTTTTTACTTTGTAACCACTGAAATTATATTTCAGCTAAAGTTTTTTCTTTTATTTTATTGATAAATGCAACGTTGACATTTTTTACTATAGTGTGAATGGGCTTTGAATCCAACCAAGCTTTTAACATTAAGTATTTGAAAATCATGATGAAGGTTTTATTTGGAGAACATACTTCATTAAAGAACATCTCATCATTAAAGACCTCTAGAGAGAGCATATGCCATAAATATACTGGGTCCACTGCCCAGAAATGTGCCCCCAGGATTTTCTGTCACCATTGGGAATGGGACACCCATCCCTGAGTAGGTATCTGACTACTGAAGTACATGTCCAGTAATAGCACCAACTTGCCGGTGCTCAGCAAGTTATGGAGAGCAGCAAGTGCCAGGTGTAGCTCATCCCTAATGTTGCTTTCCATCTGTGACAGATAGATCTTTGAACCCACCACCAAGATCATCACTGTCTGAGGCAAAAGGTGTTGGGGCTCAAGCTGCTCAAGCCTTGTCCTGTTGCCTCATGGGCTGAGATAAAATTGCTACTCCCCTGCACACCTGCAGTTTTCTGGACAAGCTTTGCACTAACGGATTCAACTTGCTAATACTTTATTTATGAATTCTGTGTAAAATATTCATAATTATGTTTACCTTCATTCTTCTTTTTTGTGGTACTTATGTTTAGTCTATGATACAGCTAATTATGTTAGCTTCATACAAATTGTGGAGTTTTTTCATTGTTTTCTTTGATCTGGAAAAGGATAAATAGGCTAAGGATGATAAACCAGTTGAAGGCAATCTAGAACTTATTCCCAAAAGTACATAGATTTAGAACATTTTAAAAACAGATTTTACAGTTGATTTTTACTTCAGGTGATTTTTTAAATAGAATATTCTGTAAATTTTGATAATTTACTTTAATTTAAAGAAACATTTTTTCATTGAAGTCTTTGATTTTTCAGTGGAGTTGCGCACAGGATTCTCTCATCATTTAAATAACTTTCTCTATTTTGGTGTTAATCTCCACAGCAGTCAAGACTGCAAGTTACAAGTCTTCTAGGATTCCAATAATGGCATTATCATTTGCTTGCTCTGTGGCTTGAACAAGTTTCTTAATGCTCTGAGGCTCAGTTTACTCGGAAAAATTGGAATACAAATATCTACCTGATAAGGGTATAGAGAGTATTAAATATTCCAATGATTTTAAAGTACTCAACAAAGTCTCTGGTACACAGCTACACATAAATGACAGTTTTTATCCTATATTCCTTATTCTAATTGTTACTTAATAATCCCTTCCTTCTTTTTTTTCTGGATTAGATTTGACATTTCATATGTGGTTTTTCTTCCTAAAGGAATAAGTCTTTGAGTTTATATACTTATTCTACTGTTCCTGTGTTTAATCTACTATATACTCAACATTTAATTGTTAGTTCTTTTTCTGCTTTTTGTAGATACATTTGTTATTCTTTAAAAAAATTTACATTAATATTTTATGAGAGTCAAGTTTGTATAAAAGTTTTACATTATCTTGGTATAATACATTTTCCCACAAATGATTTTTGTGATGTATTTTTAAATTTTTGATTTCTAAAATTAGCATACAGTGTTTTATTTTGTTACTCTTTATCTAGCTTCTATTATTCTCAAATTTTACTTCTTATTTTCTGTACTCTGTGTTTAAGAAATATTTTTAGTGATCTGAATTTCCTTCTGAATACAGTTTCAGCATTTCATTGTTTTAGACATTTATTCTCTAATTTCAATTTTGCCACAGAAGTTATTGAATAGAATAACCTAATATTTTATTTTATTGTTTCATTTCTCTGTCTTCTTAGCAAACTTCTCATGTTCAGTGACTCAATTTTCCTAAGTTGTTTTTTTTGACTTTTAAGTTCAGGAGTTCAAGTGCAGGTTTGTTATACAGGTGAACTTGCATTTTGGGGGTTTGTTGTACATGTTATTTCATCTCCCAAGTATTAAGCCTAATATCCATTAGTTACTATTCCTGATCCTCTCACTCCTCCCAGCTTCCACCCTCATATAGGCCCCAGTGTCTGTTGTTCCCCTCTTGGTGTCCATGTGTTCTCATCATTTAGCTCCCACTTGTAAGTGAGAACATGCTTTATTTGTTTTTTTGTTCCTGCATTAGTTTGCTGAGGATAAGGCCTCCAGCTCGAGGTATGTTCCTGTAAACATTCCTGCAAAGAGTAAAATCTCTCTTTTTCAGTGGATGCATAGTATTCCGTGGTGTAACTATACCACATTTTCTTTTTTTCCCTTTAACTTTTATGTTCTGTGGTACATGTGCAGGATGTGCAGGTTTGTTACATAGGTAAACGTGTGCCATGGTGGTTTGCTGCACATATCAACCCATCACCTAGGTATTAAGCACAGCATTGATTAGCTAGTCTTCTTGATGCTCTTCCTCCCCACTCCCAATAGGCCTGCAGTGTGTGTTGTTCCCCTCCATGTGTTCTCATTGTTCAGCTCCAACTTTAAAGTGAGAACATGTGGTTGCTGGTTTTCTGTTCTGTCATTAGTTTGTGAGGATAATGGCTTCCAGCTCCATCCATGTCACTGCAAAGGGCATGATCTTGTTCCTTTTATGGCTGCATGATATTCCATAGTGTATGCTTACCACCTTGTCTCTATCTAGTCTATCATTGATGGACATTTGGGTTGATTCCACGTCTTTGCTATTGTGAATACTGCTGCAGTGAGCATACTTGTGATTCTATCTTTATAATAGATTATTTTCTAGTCTTTTGGGTATATGCCCAACTAATGGGATTACTGGGCATCAAATACCAATGGGTCAAATGGCATTTCTGCCTTTAGGTCTTTGAGGAACCCACCACACTGTTTTCCACAATGGTTGAACTAATTTACTCTCCCACCAACAGTGTAAAAGCCTTTCTTTTTCTCCTCAACCTCACCAGCATCTGTTAGTTCGGGACAATATTCAGCATTCTGACTTGCATGAGATGGTATCTCATTGCGGTTTTAAATTATATTTCTTTAATGATCAGTGATGTTGAGCTTTTTTCATATGTTTATTGGCCACATGAATATCTTCTTTAGAGAAGAATCTCTTCATCTCCTTTGCCCACATTTTAATGGTTTTGTTTTTCTTGTAAATTTATTTCACTTCCTTGTAGACTCTAGATATTAGACCTTTGTCAGATAAATAGATTGCAAAATTGTTCTCCCACCTGTAGGTTGTCTGTTCACTCTGACTGTAGTTTCTTTTGCTGTTCAGAAGCTCTTTGGTTTAATTAGATCCCATTTGTAAATTTTTGCTTTCATTGCAATTGTTTCTGGCATTTTCATTATAAAATCTTTGCTGTGCGTATGTCCTTAATGGTATTGTCTAGATTTTCTTCTAAGGTTTTGCAGTTTTATGTTTTACATTTAAGTCTTTTATCCATCTTAAGTTGATTTTTGTGTAAGGTTTAAGGAAGTGGTCTAGTTTCAATTTTCTGCATACGGCTAGTCAGTTCTCCCAGCACCATTTATTAGATAGGGAATTCTTTTGTCATTGCTTGTTTTTGTCAGGTTTATCAAAGATCAGATGTACCACATTTTCCTTCTCCAGTCTACTATTGATGGGCATTTAGACTGCCTCCATGTCTTTGCTATTGTGAATACTGTGCAACTTTATGATAGAATGATTTATATATTTTTTGTATATATACCCAGTAATGGGATGGCTGGGTTGAATGGTATTTATGTTTTTAGGTCTCTGAGTAACCTACACACTGTCTTCCATAATGGTTGAACTAATTTACTCTCCTACCAACAATATGTAAGCCTTCCTTTTTCTCCAAAACCTCACCAACATCTGTTATTTTTTGACTTTTTAATGATAGCCATTCTGACTGGTGTGAAATGGTATCTAATTGTGGCTTTGATTTGCATTTCTCTAATGATCAATGATGTTGAGATTATTTTCATATGCTTATGGGCCGCATGCATATCTTTTTATGAAAAGTGTCTGTTTATGCCCTTTGCCCATTTTTTAATGGGGCTGTTTGTTTTTTCTTGTAAATTTGTTTAAGTTCCTTATAGGTGCTGGATAATAGACCTTTATCAGATACATGATTTGTAAAAATTTCCTTCCATTCTGTAGGTTATCTCTTCACTCTTGATAATTTTATTTGCTGTGCAGAAGCACTTTAATTAACTAGATTTAATTTGTCTATTTTTGCTTTTGTTGCAATTGCTTTTGGCATCTTTGTCATGAAATCTTTTCCATTCTTATGTCCAGAATGGTATTGCCTATCAAAGAAATCAGAGATGACACAAACAAATGGAAAAACATTCCATGCTTATAGATAAGAATAAATATTAAAATGGTCATATTGCCCAAAGCAATTTATAGATTCAATGCTATTCTTATTAAACCACCAATGACATTCTCCACAGAACTAGAAAAAACTATTTTAAAATTCATATGGAACCAAAAAAGAGCTCGAATAGCCAAGAACAAAGCTGGAGGCATTATGATACCCATATTCAAAATATACTACAGGACGACAGTAACTAAAGCAGCATGGTACTGGTACAAATCAGACATGTAAACCAATGGAACAGAATCAAGAACCCAGAAATAAGGCCACACACCTATAACTATTGGACCTTCAAGAAACCTGACAAAAATAAGCAATAGGGAAAGGACTCCCTATTCAATAAATGGGGCTGAGATGTCTGGCAGCCATGTGCAGAAATTTGAAACTGGACCCCTTCTTTATGCCATGTACAAAAATTAACTCAGGATGGATTAAAGACTTAAATGTAAAGCCCCCAAAACTACAAAAACCCTGAAAGACAACCTAGGCAATACCATTCTGTCCTAAGTTTTAATTTTACAACTGCCTCCAATGTAGATTAGTTGTTACATTGTGGCTTTCGAATATCTGAAATTCTTCTTTATCACACCTATATTCCTCTTCATATCATTCTGTTACTTTTCATTTCAATATTTTCCCTTTATACATTTTTTTCTCCATTTTATAAAGGCCAAGTTTTCTTTTACTCTTTCTAGAATGTCGACAAGTTCCAAACATTTTCTTTTAGCTACTTCTGTAATACATTTTCTAAAACTGTTCTTTGATCCTACAGAAGGCAGTTTATTTTGCTTTACTTTATTTTTTCTCCAGATTTCATTTTAAATTTTTGTTTACCTTTTTGTATTTTTGAGTAGGTAAAATAGATCCAGACTTGTTCAATATAGTGGGCATTGATTCTTTGCTTAAATCTGCAAGTGGAGGTTGTATTAACAGCCACAGATTCCATTATATTTCTAGTTAATAGAATAATTTCATCTCTTTTCCATTGTCTATTGAATCTTTTTTCTACTTCTTCTGCATGGTACACTAAACTGATGTCTGTATAGTACTTAATTCCAGAATATGCTATTATAAGGGCTCCCTTTTCTGCTTTTCTTTATGGTGCTTAAAGATAGGCATGCAATCCTTAACATTTATTGCTTCACTGCTAGTTTCCCCTTATCTTCTACTTAAGCATTTTCTAAAATTTGGAGTATCTTCCAGGTGATACAATCCTCTAGACCTGCATTCCTTAGAGGGCCCAGCTATAGTTCATTTCCAACCATATTCAAACCCACAGGGGTAGAAGTCTATATGTTCAACAGGAAGTATACACCTGTAGTCCACACATTTCCTTGTAAAACACACCAAGGGCACCTGGACCATCACTAACAGTTGTTCTCTTCTTCTTTTTTTATGTTTTATAGTAGCCATCTGAAGAGGTGTCAGAGAATATCTCGCTATGGTTTTGATTTCCCCTATGATTATTGATGCTGAGCATCTTACCATACACCTGTGGGCCATTTGCTTGTCTTCTTTAGGGAAGTTTTTATTCAAATAGTTCGTATTTTTTTTTTAATTAGGGTTTCTGGTGTTGTATTGCATTATTTTTCTTTTTTGCTATTTGAGTTGATGGAGTTCCTTACATATCTGGGATATTAACCCCTTATCAGATGAATGGTTCACAAGTTTTTTCTTCCATTCTATAGGTTGCCTTTTACTCTGTTGATTGTTTCCTTTGCTGGTCAGAAAAATTACAGTTTGTTTAGTCCCAGTTATGTATTTTTGCTTTTTTTTGGGCTGTGTTTTTTGTGTCATATCCAAGAAGTCATTACCAAGATCAATGTTATAAGGGTTTTTCTCCATTTTCTATTAGGAATTTTGTAGTTTCAAGTCTTACATTTAACCCATTGTGCATTGGTTTATGTGTGTGATATAAAGTAAGAGTCCAATTTTATTCTTTTTCCCAATTCCACTTATTAAAGAGACTACAATTTCCCCATTATGTGTTCTTGGCACCCTTGTCAAAGATCAGTTTACTGTTTATTTGTGGATGTATGTGGTATGGTATATGTGCAGACTTGCTTCTCAGCTCTCTATTCTGTTCCATTGGTCCATATGTCTGTCTTACACCAGTATCATGCTGTTTTATTTACTTTAGTTTTATAATACATTTTGAAATCAGAAAAAGTTATGCCTCGGGGGAACGATCCAAGATGGCCGATCGCTAACATCTCGGGATTGCAGCTCGCAGTTAAAGCTCATAGAACTAGAGGACGCCACACTTTCAGACAAATTCTGGTCGCTCAGGAGCAGAAGATTCCCAGTGGAGGAGACACGTGGGGCAGAAGTTTCGCCAGCACCACGGCGTAGTGGTCTCGCCGGCACCTCCTCATGGCTCTCGGAGCTGACTAGGCGGGGCTGGCTCCCCTTCTGACCGGGGTTTGGAGGAGCCTCGCGGATTCCCAGCGCTGACTCCTGAGGCCGGCGCAGAGTGAACGCGACTGGTTCCCCTTCTGACCGAGGTTTGGAGCTCCGGGAAGG
>CM052649.1:98754797-98779310 GCA_028533165.1 Leontopithecus rosalia | reverse complement strand
CACCTCTTATTGGAATTACTGAAATGGTTCTTTGACTTGCACGTTAACTTCTGGACTGCCGACTCTAAAAGCGGAAGCGGTTCTCTGCCTTTTTACTATCCAGCATACCACACCACAGGGTCAGAACCAACAAAGGAAATAAAATAAGGGTGCCCAGCCTAGAAGAATGGCGTTAGGGGGATGAGTGTGCTGTTTATGAGCTGAAATCATGATTTCCCTTGTAGAAAGTGAGGCTCAGATTAAATTTTAGAATATTTTCTAAATGTCTTTTTCACAATCATGTACTGGGAAGGCAATTTCATACTAAACTGATTAAATAATACATTTATAATCTACAACTGTTTGCACTTACAGCTTTTTTTGTAAATATAAACTATATAATTTATTGTCTATTTTATATCTGTTTTGCTGTAACATTGAAGGAAAGACCAGACTTTTTAAAAAAGAGTTTATTTAGAAAGTATTATGGTGTAAACAAACAAATTGTACCACTTTGATTTTCTTGGAATACAAGACTCATGATGCAAAGCTGAAGCCACTCTTGACAGTTGTGCTTCTCTAGGAGGTTGGGGTTTTTTGTTTTTAAAGAATTATCTGTGAATCACACGTGATTAATAAAGATTTCCTTTAAGGCAAAAAAAAAAAAAGAAGTACAACTGATTTTTGTATGTTGATTTTGTATGAGCCAACATTTTTTGACTTTGGTTTCTAATTCTATGTTTTTTTATGTTTTGACTGTGTATGTAAAATCCTTAGGGATTTATACAGATAAGATCATGCTGTGTATAAACAGAGTTAAGTTTATTGCTTCCTTTCTGATTAGGAGACTTTTTATTTCTCTTTCACCCCCAATTGCTCTGGCTAGGACTTTCAGTACTATGTCACAAGAATAGGCATCCTTGTCTTATTCCTGATCCTAGACGAGAAGCTTTCCATTTTTCACCATTGTGAAAAACATTAACCATGGGGTTTTCATATATGACCTGTATTGTGTTGAGGTTATTTTCGTGTCTTCTTGTTTTCTTGAGAGTTTTTATCATGAAAAAGTTGAAATTTTTGTCTTTCATGCCCGCAGATGGAGATGGGTGTTTTTGAGAGTTTTTATCATGGAAAAGCGTTGAAAATTGTGTGTTTCATGCCCACAGACGGAGATGGGTGTTGTGAGATGGTGGTGGGCTACACAGATTGTGTGGTGTGAGCTTTCTGCTGGGAGGAGCTGGGTGAGGGTCCCAAACATCTGGCAGCGCAGCTGGTGTCCCTCCAGGGATGCTGGAGGGTCAGGTGGACAGCCTCTTGGTTGACTCTGGGACCACTAGATATTCCTGAACTGATGGTGTCTCAGTCAGGTTGTGCTTGTGCAGTTTTACTCTGTATCTAGAAAAAGGACACTGGATCCCCTTCTGCCTCTGAAGGGGCCACAGATGGCATGAGGGAGACCCCAGCTGACCAAGATGTGGTCCTGAACTAGACATCTGGCCATATCTACAACAAGAATGTCTCCACTCACCTAATTGGCAACATCAAACAAGGACACAGCACTGAGAGTGGCGGCTCTGGCCTCTTTGCTCTGTGTATGGGATGCTGATGGTCATGGAAGAAGCAGACAAGCTTCTGTGATCTGCGCAAGTGGATCACCAGCTCTTTGCTCTGGAGAAATTGGATGTCACTGGCAATGGGCATGAAGAGGTAGTTGCATGCTAGGATGGACAGACATATATGATTGATGACAACCACACCGTCCTCCACTTCCAAGTAGATGAAAATATTCGTGCCTTCTGTGTAGGCCTGTATGCCTGCAAAGAGGGCTGCGACAGCCCCTGCCTCCTATAGGTGACTTTCAACCAGAAGATTTCTGTGTACTGGGAGGTGCAGCTGGAGCAGATGGAGTCTATCAATCTTCTGAAACTGCTGGAGACCAAGCCGGAGTACCACAGCCTGCTGCAGGTGCTGGGCGTGGATCCCGATAACCTCCCTGTGGCTCATGCCCTGCTTCACCAAATGCTCTACCCCATGGACCAGCCACCATAATGTGTTCCCTCCAGCCTCCAGGATCCCACCTAACTGTACTTGTCTCATAGCTGGTGGAGGATTCTTCTGAACCCTCATCCTACCCCCTAAAGGTATCTGTGGTATTGGCAGGATAGGGAATGTGCATTACAGAAGTGCAGGATTTGACTCTGGGCATGAAAGATAGTGGCAGTCTTAGGGTGACCATAAGCTGTAGACCTCATGGTCTTTTTGGTGAAAGAAGAAACAAATTGACCCTCTGCCCATTTTCTCATGGACCTCACCCATCATACCAGCAGGGTCGTAGGATTCTGGCCTTGTTCCAAATCATCTGGGACCCATCCCACTCCCCACTCTCACTGTGTAGAAAACAAGAGATTTGTTTGTGTGGCCCCAACACCCATAAGGAAACCAGGCTTTAGGCCCAGGGGAGCAGTGGAGTTAATGGCTCCACCCCATCTTAAGCTCTGCCTTTCATAGCGGAATTCAAAGTTTTTGATATTAGAAATTGTTAAAGGAATGGCAAACTGTTTTGTTTTGAAGGGTCTTTCAGCACCATGTACAGTCTGGTCTTACCTATGCTAACAACCTTCAGATGATTTTCCTCCATTTACCAAAGCAGCTGGGTCAGTTCTTTCTCATGTTGCCATATTCTTCAGGTATTAGTCAGCTTCAGAAGCCCTGCTCCCATTTTTCCACCCACCTATTCCCCCATAAAACACCTTACTGTATGTAAGACAACAGACATTTAAAATGTGATAAAGGTTTATGATCCAGACCACAGTCAGAATTATATCTTGGGCCATTAAAAAAAAAGAAATTTATCAAATGCCTTTTCTGCATTTGTTGAAATGATTATGTGTTTTTACCCTGCATTTGTTTATGTGGTATAACTCATTTATTGATGTGCATATGGAATATTATCCTTTGCATCTGTGTCTTTTTATTGACATTTTCATTAACATTTCAAGTAATTATTGTTAGAGAATAACTTACTGTTGCCATTCTGTTAATAGTTTTCTGCCTGTTTTGTGATTCTTTTGTACCTTTTTTTCTCTTGCTGTCTTCCTTTATGTTACATTGAGTTTTTGGTATTGACATGCTTTGATTTTGTTCTCCTTTATGTAGATGTTTTCTTTGTGGTTACCAAGGGGCTTACATAAAACAACTTAAAACGATCTATTTTAAACTGTAAACAACTTCAATCACATATAAAAGCTCTATATTTTAATTTCTCTCCTTCCACACACATACTTTGTTATTGTCACAAGTTACCTTTATTCATATTGTTTCTTTTAATATTTTTATTTGTAGTTATTTTTAATACTTTTGTCTTTCAACTTTTATACTAGAATTAAAAGTTATTTACCCACCACCATTATGATATTACAGTATTGTGGATTTCTCTATTACTTCTTTCAGTAAGTTTTATACTTTTACATATGTTTATATTTCTGTTTGATATCCTTTCATGTTAACTGGAAGAACTTCCTTTAGCATTTCTTTTAAGATGGATCTATTGATGATGAACTTTTTCAGCTTTTATTTGTCTGGGAAAATCTTTATTTCTGCTTCATTTTTGAAAGATGGTTCTTCCAGGTATAATATTCTTGGTTGGCAGGTTATTACTAATTTTTCTTTCTTTCAGCATTTAAATCCCATTTTCTTCTGGCCACCAATGTTTCTGCTGAGAAATCCATTGGAAGTGTATGGTGCTGCCCTCGTACATGACAAGTTGCTTTTCTTTTGCTACTTTCAAAACTTTGTCTTTAATCATTGCCAATTTTAATGTCTTGGTGTGGATATGCCAATTTTAGTGTGTCTCAGTATGATTTTTTTGAGTTTATCTGACTTGTTTACTGAATTTGAATGTGTTCTTTGTGCATAAAAATTTCTTGGGAAATGAATTTCATCAATAAGTGCTATTGGTAAATGTTCGCTGTATGATAACTTTTTATTAATTATGGTAAACAAAGCATAAAATTTTTTCTTCCTTTTAAAGCACATTGAAATTACCATAAAGAAAAAGTGATGAGAATTATAGTAGGGGACACCAGTAGGTCAAAGAGTTTGGCACATTTCAGGACGATAAAAAGTGGATGGTTTGGTAATGGTGAATAAACTGAAGCACAGGGAGCTGTACCCCAGAGCTCACAGAAGAAATGACTGAAACAGAAGTGATAGTGTTTATTCTTCCAGAGAAAAGCCACCACAAAACAGTAAATAATGAGAGCAGGTTAACAGATATAGAAGGAGAAATCGGAAATGAAGGAATTGATTAAAGAACGATCTGTATGTTACCTTCTAAACTCGAAACATGTGACAAATTGTTCTCAGATTTAAATCAGGAAAATAATCTCTAATAAAGTTTAGTAATCACCCTGTAAAGTTTAAAACTCAAAGCAAACAGTTATAAGAATATTATTTAGATTAATGAAGGTAATAAAAACCAAAAAGGGAAAACATTTTTAAAAATCTACCTGTAAGAAAGGGACCAGGAGTGAAGTATATATAGAGAGAAATTAACTTTAATTATTTATATCAATTTTACTTGAAATTTAATGGCTTCTGCAATGTTTAAAATTTTAATTCCATGTACATTAATTACTTTACAATGAATAATTAAATAATTACTGCTAAATGTTTAATTGTTATTGGTTATGGTTAATTTTTTCATTCATTCATTCAATCAATCTATTCTATTCTTATTGTGGGTCAAACGTTATTATAGAGTTTGAGAATAGTGGTCATTGCCGCATGGATTTTACATCCTACTGAGGGATGCTAAGGATTAACAAGGAAACTACATAATAAATAAAATATTTTCAGATAGTGATAAGGCTTTAAAGAGAATAAAACAGGATAATAAGATTGGATGTATTTGGGGTTAAGGGTATATATTATGTAAGGAGTCAGTAATGTAACTCTGCAGAAGAGACCCTTGAGCGAGGGCCTGCTTGTTGGTTAGAGAGAACTAGAACCTAAGGTCCTTGCTGGGCTCAAGGAACAAATACCAGTACAGTAAATAAGGGGAGAGAATATAGGGTCCAGATGAAGAAGGGTCTTATAAACCATGGCAGTGTGGATTTTATTACAGTTGTGAAGGAGAATGACTGCAATGTTCTCTGGGTTCATCCATATTGTCGCAAATGATAGGATTTCCTTTTCTTTTTAGGATGAATAATATTGTGTATGTGTGTATCACATTTTCTTTATCCATCCACTTGTTGATAGAAACAGGCTGATTCCATATCTTGGAATCAGCTGCAATGCACATGAGAGTACAGATATTTCTTCAACATACTAATTTCGTTTCCTTGGATATGTACCCAGGAGTAAGATTTCTTGGTCATATGGTAATTTTATTTTTAATTATTGAGCTTTATCTAGCCATTCCACAATGTATACATATTAAAAAAACATCATGTTGTACACAATAAGTTATAAAAATTTTATTTTTTATTTGGCAAAAAAAAAATAGGAAGAGCACATTCTGAAAACTATGGACACTACTTCAATTGATATACATTTAATTTAATAAAAATTTCACTATGTCTTTGTGGCTTTCATTGGAATTCAGACTAAGATTCAGGAGTTGTATACCCAATAATGTAATAAAAACTATACTTTTTTTTCATTTTGTTTTTTGTGGTTACTGTATACAGCAATTCTTTTTCATGGTGCTTAGGAGAGAACAGTTTCCTAGAAGTGTGCTGTGGTTTATTTTATCTCTTCAAGTTAGTGACTAAGATCATAAACTGAAATATACACGTTGGAGTACAGTTTCCAAAGATAGACCTGTGATGAACATAACCTTATTAACTCACATTTTTTGCCACTCTTATTCCCACATAGATACAAGTGGAATTCTGCATTTATGCTTTTGCTAAGATTTTGTACTAGAGATTGCTGAAGTAGCTTCTCCTCCATCTCCTTTTCCTATCATTTTTCTTTCCATTTATCAGCTTTCTCTTACCAATATTCTCAGTCTTCTACTTTCTTTGCTTTTTCCTCTATTTTTTTCTCCATTTTTCCTGCTGATTTCCTTCCTTTCTTCTCTTTTTCCCTCTTCTTCCATTTCCACCTCATTGTCTTGCCTCCCTCCCACCATTTTTTTTCTTCAGTCTTAAATATATCCCCTCTATTTTTAGGGACTACAAATAATCTTATGCTAGCTCTTCTTCTTATTTTCTATGTTTTATTTGACCACTTGTATTTGTTTGTGAGTTAAGGGAGGTGGTAATAATGGGACATGGTAGGTGGTAAAAGTGTAGTAATTGCCAACAAAGAGGTTAAGATAGGCATTTCGAACTCAAACCATCCCAGTGATATGGTTTGGCTGTGTCCTTACCCAAATCTCATCTTGAATTCTCAAATGTTATGGGAGGGACCTAGTGGGAAGTAATTGAATCATGGGGGTGGGGTTTTTTCATGCTCTTCTCATGATAGTGAATAAGTCTCACAAGATCTGGTGGTTTAAAAAGCAAGAGTTTCCCTGCACAAGCTTTCTCTTTTTGTGTGCTGTCATCCATGTAAGACATGACTTGCTCCTTTTTTGCCTTCTGCCATGACTGTGAGGCCTCTCAAGCCATGTAGAACTATATGGAGGGCTCAGAAGAAGACAAGAAAATATGGGAAAGTTGGAACTTCCTAGAGACTTCTTGAATGGCTGGACAATAATGTCTATGTTGAGATGATCTCAAACAAAAATGAGGAATTTGTTGGAAACTGGAGCAAAAGTGAGTCTTGTTATGTTTTAGCAAAGAGACAGGTGGTAATGTGGCCCTGCCCTACAGATTTGTGAAACTTTGAACTTGAAAGACATGATTTAGGGTGTATTTCTGGAAGAAATTTCTAAGCAGCAAAGCATTAAAAATGTGATTTGGGTGCTGTTAAATGCATTCAGGTTTATAAGGGAAGCAGAGCATAAAAGTTCAGAAAATTTGCAGCCTCACAAAGTTATAGAAAAGAAAAATCCCATTTTCTGAGGAGAAATTCAAGCCAGCTCCAGAAATTTGCATAAGTAATGAGGAGCTGAATGTTAACCCCCAAGACAATAGGGAAAATGTCTCCAAGGCATCTCAGAGATCTTCAAAGCAACCCCTCCCATCACAGGCCTGAAGGTTTAGGATAAAAAGTGGTTTCATGGGCTGGGCCCAGGATCCCTGTGCTGTGTGCAGTCTAGGAACTTGGTGCTCTGAGTCCCAGATGCTTTAGTCATGGCTGAAAGTGGCTGATGTAGACTTAGGCTATGGCTTCAAAGGGTGCAAGCCCCAAGCCTTGGCAGCTTCATGTGGTGTTGAGCCTGCAATACACAGAACTCAAGGATTGGGTTTGGAAACTTCCACCTAGATTTCAAAAGATGTATGGAAATGCCTGGATGCTTAGGCAGAAGTTTGCTGCAGGGGTGGGGCCCTCATGGAGAACCTGGGCTAGGCCAGTGCAGAAGGTAAATGTGGGGTGTGAGCCCCCACATAAAGTCTGTACTGGGGCACAGCCTAGTGGAGCTGTGAGAGGAGGGCTACCATCCTCTAGCTCCCAGAATGGTAGATCCACTGACAGATTACACCATGAACCTAGAAAACTCAAAGTACAGACACTCAACACCAGCCCATGACAGCAACTGGGAGGGAGGCTGTACCCTGCAAAGCCATAGTAGCAGAGCTGCCCAGGACCAAGAGAAGCCATCTCTTGCATCAGTGTGACCTGGATGTGAGACGTGGAGTCGAAGGAGATCATTTTGGTGCTTTAAGATTTGATTGCCCTGGTTGATTTCTGATTTGCATGGGGCCTGTAGCCCCTTGTTTTGGGTCCATTTCTTCCATTTAGAATGGCTGTGTTTACCCAATGCCTGTGCCTCCATTGTATCTAGGAAGTAACTAACTTGCTTTTGATTTTACGGGCTCATAGGCAGAAGGTACTTGCCTTGTCTCAGATGAGATTTTGGACTGTGGACTTTTGAGTTAATGCTCAAATCCTCTCTGGCATCTGTTGTCTCCAGATTTCTTTCAATGATTGCCATTCTACCTGGTGTGAGATGGTATCTCAATGTGGTTTTGATTTTTCATTTCTCTAATGACTAGTGATGATGTATATTTGCCCTTTCATTTTAAATATTGATTGACACTGGCAAATGTCTGCAGTCAAAAGAAGGAATTCTGTTGGATTTATTTACTGTTATAGCACTAATAGTCATGTAATAACCATGTATTAAATATTCACTAAAAAAGGGTTTGACTAGAATATTCTGTGTGAGTAATGGCATTTCATGGGAAAGGAAGGTAATATTTGAGGCCAAATAACTGGCTTTTTTTTCCAGGCAGGGGAAGAAATTAATAATCATTCTTTATAATTTGTGAGTATTATTTTATGGTATTGATAATGGGCAGTGGGGTTTATTATCATTTTTCTTGGAGGAAAAGTAAGTTTAGACCTTCCTTAAATAAAAGCAGTATGTATTGCCTGCATAAACTAGAATAACACATTGGGTTATGAATAATTTATAAATAACATTAAGATAAAACCTAATATATTGAGTAAAATAGTTATTCAGTCAACAGTGAAAACAAGTTGTATTACGTAATAAGTACAAGTTTCTGTCATAGTACTATGTCTTATTAAAGGCAAAGGGTCACCAATTCCAATCCCTATAGAAGTCTGATAAGTACATATATTGGTGGATCGAACCTGGAATAGATAACAGGAAGTGATGGTGACTGAGGCTGTAGAGAAACAAACATGCCTTGCTTAAGTTATTCAAATTCAAGCAACAACCATGCAAAATAAACTGAACTGTGTCTGGTCAAACAAGAAACGAAAACCACCAGCAAAACCTTTTCTGCCCGGGTTTGGTGACCGGCCACCCATTTACAACTATTTTTTTTTTCCAAAGCCAGCAGGCATGCTGCCAACATCCAGTAGAATTGACTTCTGGTGTTCCTTTTTTCTTTGCAAGTTGCACTTCAGCCTACTTGAGATTTCATTTTCTTAACTCATTGGCTTCCAACACTCTGCTTTGTTCTTCTTTTGTTAGGGAAAATGGTTTAGTGCTATACAGCTGACATTTCCATAGATGAGGGAAAATGTTCACTTTATTGCCCAGGTGGAGTCACTATTAGTGAAATGCTTCTGGTTCCTCTCTCTACTGTCTTCATTACTTTCTCTTTATCAAGAGGCACACACAAGAGCCTCATTCCGATTGAGTGGGATTAGCAACTGGAAAATTAAGTTTTAGCCTGATAGATTTCTGTCTTAATTCCTAGGTTCAGACAGGATAGAATCCTTGTTTCCTTTAGGTCTTTGATACCTGGTATTCTCAGAATGCTCTGTAGTTCTACTTCTCATATGTGAACTTCAGGATCTAGGTTCCAAGTTGTAAAAGGTGGTAAGAGGTCTCTATGTTGCCTACCAGTACAAAGTATGCCCTCCAATTCAACTTTGCAAAGCAATAAAATGGGTAACAAATTTTAAGTCACACTTGGCTTCTGTTCTACTTACTACTTGGTTCAGATTTGTAGTGGTGGAAAGCTAAGAAATGAGGCACTCGGGAACTTATGGGACCTTACAACATGCCTCAGCAAACCAAGGGGATTTCGTGGCCATCAGGACATGTTACAGTTCTTCCTTACATTCTCAGCCTATGGACCTAGTAAAATATTAAGAAATAGTTAAGAAAGCATGGGTTAATCTATTCTATTTCTGCAAGATAAGGATGATTCCTAAAGGATATAACTAAAATGCAGGAAAAGTATATGCACTGTTCTTTTGCCTTAACATCTTTTGCTTTATCATAATCATTTTTATATGCTTATTGTTATATTATATCTCTGTTAGAAAATAATGGATATATATATATATCTTTGTTTCTTAATGAGAAAGGAAATGTTATCATCAGACACAATCACTGTAAATCAACTTAGGTATAAATGAGATAAGCAGATCAC
The DNA here is from genome assembly GCA_028533165.1 of Leontopithecus rosalia. NCBI lineage: Eukaryota > Metazoa > Chordata > Mammalia > Primates > Cebidae > Leontopithecus > Leontopithecus rosalia. Next base: position 98,769,360 of record CM052649.1, on the reverse strand, counting down.
CTTAAAAAAGGGAAGCAGAAATCAGGTTATATTCATGAAAATTTGTCTACCTCTCCTAAACCAGGGGCTCTCTGAATCATAACTATCAGGTACAAGAATTAACAGATAGCAAAACCCCTGGAGAGTCTGTTAATAGGATGATAGGGAATCTTGGTATGAAGACCCCCATGAATGTGGCTCTGAAAGAGTTGGGTATATTTCAGGAAACCAGTACTTTGAATATATGTGAAGTTTGTAAATGAGTTTATGATTGTCAAAATTTAGTGATGTAGGGAAACTCTAGACAAACATCAAAAACAAAAACTATAAAATAAGGAGTCAGGGAAGTCAGTAAAGAGAGTCTCTGCATTTGTATCTACTATTCACATCAGCCAGAATAGTTTGTCTTAATCACCTATATAATTTGGTTTTCATTGACATGCAAAGAAATTGGCTTCTTTACTGTTACCAAAGATTTAAATTACCTTCTCCATATAGACTTTGATTGATAAAGGGCTAGTGTAAAGAATGATCATGAGGAAGACTGTAAGTAGTCAATGTTTTGCTGTTTACATAGCAGTCATGTAGTCCGAATGGAGGTAATGTGGCTGTATATGGCTAACGGGTTGTGTAATACTAGCACTTCAAATCCTCAGTAAACCTAGTTTTGAATTAATAAGATTATAAAGGAGATTGAGGCAGCACTGGAAAAATGGTACTCTTGGCAACAATAGCAACTACTGAAATGCTGAACCCAGAACCGACTTCATGGTAGACTGCTTACTTGAACAGTCCAAAGTTCTGAGACCCAGAAAGAGAGGACACCAGGAAAAAGAGATGCAAAGTCTTAAGGGAGATGTTCTTTCTTTACCAAACCATGAAGCAGAGATGTTTAAAACTTCATTTAAAAAATCACTGCTTAAGGTTTTAATCTCATTATACATTTTTTATTTACAAATTTAACATGTATTCTCATCTATCTGAATTTTAAGAGAGTTGGCCTAGTAATTTCAATATCTTTTTCCTTCAGAAGTGTTACAAGATTGCAAGTCTTAAGGGGTCTTCCTAAAACTGAGTGGAGATGTTTAATAAAAACAATAATATTGAGAATTTCAGGAATTACAAGGTTAATTTTCATTCTAGGAAACTTGATTCTGATGAGGACTAATTTGATCATAGAAGGATGTGGAGAAAAAAATACTTCAATTACAAGGTTGTACTAACATGACAAGTTGGATACAGAGGACCAAAGACATTTCTTAGGGTGATTTACCTCCTCCTGAGTATGTTACTAGAATTAATGTTTATGTTTTTGGAGAAGGTGGCCCTCTGGAGAGAGTAGAACTCATACAGTGCAGAGCACTGGCAAGTAGCTACACCAAATGGGAAGGTCTGGAGCAACCCACCAAAATGAAAACATGGAGCAGTTTCAGATCCCCGGGGAAGTGGGAGCTCTGGGAGAGAAACTGGGAAAATAGGTGGATCAAGGGGTTGAGTGGGTGCTGATCTTTCCCAACAGCACTCTATTCGTCCTCCCATTTGGCCGTCAATATTCCTATGTAAAACATTAAGAAATTAAGAAAACTAAAGGAAATGGTGCCAAACATAAGTCTGTGTGTACTTGATGTGGTTTTTATTCAGGAAAATATCAAAATCACCCTTAGTAGATAAGTGAATATATTCTTTTCAAGAACAATACATTTTAATCCTCAAGAGCAGTTTGCCTTCACTTGGAAGGATTACAAGTTTATTTTCTGTTACACTGCTGCAAGGATTTTAAAATTCTTCTACACCAAGTCATAATCTGATAAGTATGATTTAAACAGTGTCTTTTAGCCTAACTCAAATATTGAATTAACATCATCACCAGTGACATTTGGATCAGGGGTGAGTCAGAAGGAATGGTGTAGATTCTGACTTCCCATATTTATTTTATGACTAAAAAAGGATAGACCATTAAATAGAAAACAAATTCAAGTGCTTGCCCAGACATAATCTTTCTGGGAAAACTACAATCTAAGGCAACCAGAGCAAGCTGGCTGCAAACCTTTAGTTGATATTCTCATTTCCAGTTCGTTTCTCCCAAGCCTGTTACTCCTATTGATGACTGCTGCTTCTCTAGGCTGACACTACAATTCCAAGCATCTTCATGAATAGGTCCAGAAATCTGAGACTATTTACTCTGGTGGAAAGCAGGACAGTGTATAGTGTCTGATAACTATTTTCTTGCCATTGACTATTCATGCCGACATGAGCTCTTGATGGACATAGCCACAAACTCTGATCAGTATTAACAACTAGCCATGCCCCTGCAAATATTTGTGGGTAGAGGCCAGGATGTGTGTGTTACACCTAAGAAAAGGATTAAAGAATTCTACTTTAGAAATTGAAGACAAATGAGTGGATTGAAATATAGGATAATGATTGGTATGAACTAATTTGAAGTATGGCAACAGTGAGTTCATTGACGCAATAACAACTTTGGGCAAATGCCTTGCCCAGCATGATTTAGCTCTGCCTGCAGAATGTTACCATAGGCAGAATGTCAAATATACTGTGGCTTCTCATATAGGAACAAGCAGAGTGAAAACCCTTTGCTTAAAAAAGTAAAGGTACTCTATATCTGGTGATGATGGTGGTGAAGAATTCTGTATTAGTTAGGGTTAGATTTAGTTGCAAACAACAGAAAATCCTCAATAAGCAATAGTTTTTTTAATTCATCTGCAAGTCTGGATGTAGGGAGCACAGGACTGGTAGAGCAGTGCCATGGTTATCAGGAATGCTGATTCCTCCTGACTTCCTGCTCTTGCCTCCTTTTGCATATTGCATCATGGACCAAGATAGTGGCTGGAACACTAGCCATTATATCTGTAGTTTTTTAAAAGGAGAGTTTCTAGAAGTCTCAGAGAACATTTCCACTTTCATTTTATTGGCCAGATATTAGTTACATGGCTAAATCTAGCTGCAAGGGAAGATGAAAAATAGAATCTTCTATTAAGTGTTCAATTGAGATCTATACTTTGATTACTAAGGAATCATGGAATTAACATGTTGTGTCAATTATAAGTTTGTTTCACAAGAAATATTTTAAAAATCAAACATCCAAGAGTTTGAGCACTTTCCTTTTTAATATCACACAAACTAAATTTCTCCAAACTTCAGAGATGTTTTAAAGGTCTACATTAAGAGTAATAATTCATGTTTTAATCTTATTCTTACCTGCTCTGCTATGTTCCCAGAATCTTCCACATTTCTAGAGGTCTTTTGTGCTTTAAAATAAATCTAATCGTGGTCTGAGGAGCATGCTAGGAATGCTGTTGCTGCTTCTTCCGGGTCTCCCTCTGCCCACCAGACATCATACACGTGCCAAACTATTCCACCCATTGTTCTAGCTCCAGCTGTATTTGTTGGGCAGCACATCTGTCTTGTCTCGTGCCTGTTTCCAGTGGTTCCGGCAGTGAAATCTCTCTCTCACACACACATAGACACACACACATTGCATATGCAAAACGTGTGATTAAGTTGAAAATACCACAGCCATTTACCTCTAAAAACGTCAGTATTTCCAATAATTAACAATGTTTTCTTAACCATGGAACAGTTACCAACTTTAATTGATCAGTTTGTCAGTTGACCCAATAAAATCGTTAAATGTTGAAGATTTGAGGGGGTGGAAAAGAAATCACTATGAATTTATAGTTTACCAAAATGGTAATGAAAGCTTAAGTTGCATGAACCAAGGTGAGTAATTTGAAACAGAGAAGTAACTGTGCTTTCCTAACTGCCAATTGGATACATCTGAAGTGTTGTGGTCAGTGTGGGTTTAGGCTCCTTGTGCTGGGCAGACAGCATGGACGGGAGGCAGCTCATCTGTGTTCTGGCCCTTCTCATCACCATCATGGGAGGTCAGCTCATAGATAAAAGTCTGCCTCAGGGAAAGTCTGTCAGCCTCTTCCCTTCCTCCATATCTGAATCTCAGAGAAAGCATCCCAAGAATATGGTGAAGTAGGACAACTGCTGTGGCCCCCTCTGAACTACTTGTCCTGGGCCTGTTCTCTGTTCTTGCCATCACACATCCTGTTTGCTATAGGAATTTTGGCATTGTCTTGTTTTATTCATCAGAACCTATTATCAGTATATCATCTTTATGTAGGATAGGATGTAAGTACCTTCCAAAGACAAAATATTTCAGATTTGATAAACAGGAATTTTCCAGTGGGATGAAGAAGAATCATCTACAGACAATATGTTGCTCTTGGCAAGGGCTCAGGTGAGATGTTGGGTCTGGGAAGGTGTCTGGGGCATGGGTGCAGTGTCTTAGCAGGTCTGTTTGAGGACAGAAGGTGGGGAAGATATACCTTGGGGTACACCTCAGTTCAGATGCTCCCTCAGCCATGCTTTGTCTGGATGTAAGAAGCTTCACAACTGCCTCTGCTCTCAGTCCCAATTTGGCAATGGGATAGCAACTCCCCTAACTCTGTGCCTGACTTAATTAAATTTGGAGAGAATTTCCCCTAAAGCACTGATAATCAATTTTATCACCATGGATTAAGGAGAATTATTGGCAGTACTTCAGGCAGACAGATTTAAGCTGATGACTACACTAACCTTTGAAAAATGACTTCATGTTAGCAGAAGAAATTTTTACATGTTGCTGCTGGTCAGAGAAACTGTTTGACTCTATTTGAGAAATACTGTATGAGAAAAACAAGATGATACAAATTACCATATGTGTGAAAGGTCTACTTCAGTTTTTCATTTTTCTGCATGGTCTTTATGCCAGATATCTTCTCTTGAGAATACTCATCTGAGTCTTCTAACTTATCAAAACCAACTTTTTCAAAATCTCACTCTGAATAAATGGTTTTCTGCTAAGTCACTGCATATTACTAATCATACTGATAACTAATCATGTCTTCATTAAATGTCTGATGATTTCTTTTTAATCTTATTGATTTGTGGTTTAAAACTTGGCTTAACAAGCATGTTATATAAAAGGCCTTAAGGAAGGCATCGTAGAAAGGAATGCCAGGTATGTAGCAGCTCCATAGTAGAGAGTTTGGGGTCACCAGATTCATATCATGTTTTCAAGTGCTAATTCTGCTTATACCCTGAAACATTCCGACTAGAAACTTCCTTCTTCCTGCAAATCCCTGTCCACACTGTTCTCTCATTTTCCTTGTTTTCCTTAGAAGGGCAACTCCCTTTTACAGAGCTCAGAGTGATAAAAGTGAGTGAAAATTGTGTCCTTCACCATCAGCCTCAGCCTTAGGCTCTCTACAGTCTATATTTATTATCTTTATTATCTTTCTATATGCTGTTTGAGAGATTTGTCTGGGGATAGCAGGAAAAAACTTAGGAGCTGCCAATCTTAGAAGATGAAGTCTGACATTCTATTATTTCATGGAAATATCTTTTGTTCTTACTCTTATGCATTTGATAATAAAATAAGGACATATTTTCCTCCAAAACATATATAGTCACTCTTTTTTTGCCCCGGCCCTTTCAGTATGGCCTTCCTTAGATCCAGTCTCTGTCTTTGCTCTATGCTCTGAAAGCTTGACCTCAATGGACCACATCACATGGACTCTCTCACTCTCTGGCTTCCGCTCAGGTTTGCAACAGTGAGAAATGCAGCTAAGAGGTTAATCTCATGTGTATTTTCCTGCTCACTTCCTCCACCATGGCAGGTTATGTCATATGGGTCCCTTCCTGGCATCAATTCTCCTTAGGCTCCTGTAAGATCATTTCTCCTCTTGCTCTCAGGCCTAGGAGTGGAAGTTTCTTGCTGCTGAAAGTCCCTGGGCACTTCGTGTCTGGTAATAAGGTCTCCTCAGTTAGTTAACCTCTTGGAATGAGCCATCTCACAAGATCACAAAAAGGTCAAATTCATCTCACATTATTTAATTCACTCCTCACCTATTTATTAAGCATCTCTAGTTATACTTTTTAGACATTGAAATGATGGACAGTTGGGGGGATATTTGTCAAGAAGGACCGCTAGTAAAATGGCAGAGTCATCCTTTATGTTCTTCTGGAGCCACATTTGACCTTGAAGGACCCTTTGTGTGAGGTCCCCATCATTTAACCTTCTCTGACAGAAAGCTGTAACTACTGTTGAAGGAGCTATTCCAGCTGTGTGTCTCACTTGCCAAAAATGTGTCCTGTCAATTGAGATCTGATAGATGTGTCCATGTGTTTGTATATGTTTGTGGGTGTATAAGGTGAGATGAAGAGGTCAACAGCAAATATTAAACCAATACCTAATTTTTTAAACCCATTTTCTTTCTATTTTGATGAGGAACGTAGACAGAGTAGAAGACCCTTATGCTCATTTAGGAAACATTTGGGATTCAAAAGAAGTATTATAAATAGAAAAGTACCTCAGCTGTGAATTAGAAGGATCTGAAATGGAAAGTTGGTACTAAGAGGCAAGGAAGAGAAGGTGCCAGCAGTCAGCTGCAGAGGCAGGGAATAAGAGCAATTAAACAGTTGATTAAAAGTTAAGCACAAACCTGGATTGAATCCTGGCTCTGCCACTTGCTAATTACATGGTGCTCTGACTAATCACTTAAGCTTAACCTACAGTTCTCTCCTCCCTTAAATGGGGGCAATTCTACATATATTGTTAAGTTTTTGAGACACAGTATTTGCCATATAATAATTGCTCAGTAGCTTCTCCTGTTGTGCAGTGTATTTTCTAACCTATCAACACAGTCTCTCACCTCTTTTTTTTCCATCACTACACTTTTGTACTTCTATTTTCCATTAGTGACACTGTCTTGTCTTCTGTTGGTTCTTAAATGTCTGAGGTTGGGATGACGTCTGCTAAAGTAGTTCTGGAAGCTCTCAGCAAATTAAAACACTAGTAATGTCTACCCCTTAGCTTTCTGCATTCTGCAAAGCACATGTGTTTCTTAGGTTATAAGTATTTATTTTTTGGAAAAATCAGCATGGGTTTGGTGATGAGGCAAGAAGCCAAGTGCTGGAGACAGGCCTTGAATGGGGCAGGAAAAAAGGTCAGATGCTGAGGATGTTGATCTGGAGATGATCCTCTTCATAAATGGCCTCTGTAAACATGTTTTAGTCACTGGTCAAGGACCTCTTCAGGATTTGATCTTGTGATGCTATTTCCCAGCCATTAGGTCATCAGACTGTATATTCCCAGTTAGAGAAATCATACAGCAGCCATGTTTATTTACCATGTATCCCAAGTTTTTAAATAAAATTTAAATATCTCTACTCAATATAGACATCCTGAAATCAACCAGTTTTAGCCAAAGAGAAAAAATATTTATACAAATTTAATAAACTAACAGGACTTTTCTATTAAAAGGAGTCCTTTTTATTTATAAGACTATGATTAGAAACTGTAGGTTGTATTTGCTAGGTCTGACCATACACTGCTAGGACCAGGACTGTGCCTAAAGATTTGCTTGTGCGGAATGAATTGAGGGACATACTCTTTTCCTCCTGATCAAAATACTGTCTCTCTCTCCAAGGCTGCAGCATTCTGACTTGTGGCCTCAAATCTCTTTAGTGAACACCAATAAGAATTTTAAAAAGCAATTACTATGGCTTGATGCTGCATTGGGTGAAAATAATAATAACAGCATACAAAACATTCAGTTCATGTCTTGAAAAAACTTGCATTTATGATTTAAGGGCATTTTCTTGGTAGTAGTTTATATTAATTTGATCGCAAGTAAATAAACCCACCATGCACCCAGCTTTGACAAAGAGGGCAATTTACTGCCCTGGTTTGCTTTTTCAGTTGAAGCCACTCTTGGAAAGATTCTTTCTTCCTTATGTCTGGAAACAGGACCATTAAGTACATACTCATTTGTTGTCAAAACAAAACAAAACAAAACAAAACAAAACAAAACAAAACAAAAAAACCGAAAGCTTTCTTTAGCCAAAATTTTTTAGGAATCACAGAACTCTAAGGGATCTGATTAGCTCAGGTAGTTAATGGGAGTGAGATAACATAGATTTACTAAAAACACTGGGTTGGAGTAGAAGAGACGCAGTTTCCCAAAACATTATGAGTAATGTTATCATCCCAGGATGGGTAACACAATACATGTCCATCACCCTCTTTTAAATCTTCATAAACTGTTGCTTTCTGTGAGGTGTTTGGAGAATAAGGAAATGAGGCCAACTGAGATAATTTGTTCCACAATATGAATTAGCCCTTAGCTAATTTACTATCCTGTAATAATATCAAAGGCCAAGTTATCTGCAGAGAAAGTTGTCTCCCCACTAATTTTCATTAATAATTAAATTCTATATTTATGAGGAAGAGATTTTAAGGTTTGCTTGAACTCTGGACTCAAAATACCATACCTAATAACAATAATTCACACAGTATCTCAGCATGTCTGTGCAGCTTCAGCCTTTTGTAAATTCAAAAATAAATGAATCTGCACCATGATTCATTTCTAATACAATATATTTAAGGAAATAGGTTTAAAATAATCTGAATACCAATCTTATTATAAACTACAAGCTTTCATAATTTCAGATAGTAATATGAAAAGCCTATTTAATATGCTTCCTTTTACCACAATTAACTTTTTGAAACCAACTAGTGTATTGCTTACATGCCATGGCTCCATCCACAGAGAAACTGAGAGGACATAGGAAGAACACTGAATAGGAGTCACAGGAGCTGAGCACTGGGTCACCTCGTTTTACCTCCTTCTAACTGGTGCTCTTACTTTTCTCAGCCTTAAGTTTACTCAACTTCAAGCCAACCTTTTCTGTAGTCTTTTATTTAGCAAGGTCATGCTTATAGTCTGAAATGAGAAAAATTATCCTTTCTGGTTCCTGGGAAAGCCTCATATTCTTGTTTTTGTTTTTTACTAAATATCTTGATACTTGCTTTTGCCATATTCCAACATATCTAAGAGAAAGAATATACATAAGGTATCTTCTTACTTCTACCAACTAGCTTAAGGCAGGACAAACCACTGCTATAGACAAAAGCTATCACCTGCCAGTTCTTGCAAGGACCAGCATGGAAAAAAGCCAGTTTTGGCTTACAAAAGAGGAGTTGACATCATCTGAAGTTGATAACAACAATATTAATTCACTACCTAAATTATTTTCCTTCAGGGTTCTCTCAACGGGAAGTGGGAATGTTGTGGAAAACATACACAGAACATGGACCAAGAGTATCTTCCATTTTGCTACACCCATTCTTCAATACTTGCAGTGTGAAATGCTTGGGTAGGTGCACAGATACACAAGACCTAAGATTTTGCCAATTATTTTGCTGTTGAGAAGGCAAGTTAGAAATTTGTGAAAACAAATATAATAAGATTAAAATAAGAATACAAGTAACATGGTCTGGTTCTGTGTCCCTACCCAAATCTCATCTTGAATTACAATCCCCATATGTTGGGGAAGGGACCTAATGGGAGGTTCTCATGGGGTTTGTTCCCACGTGCTATTCTCATGATAGTGAGTTCTCGTGAGAGCTGATGGTTTTTTTTTTTTTTTTTTGAGAAGGAGTTTCGCTCTTGTTACCCAGGCTGGAGTGCAATGGCACGATCTCGGCTCACCGCAACCTCCACCTCCTGGGTTCAGGCAATTCTCCTGCCTCAGCCTCCCAAGTAGCTGGGATTACAGGCACGCACCACCATGCCCAGCTAATTTTTTGTATCTTTAGTAGAGATGGGGTTTCACCATTTTGACCAGGATGGTCTCGATCTCTTAACCTCGTGATCCACCCACCTCAGCCTCCCAAAGAGCTGATGGTTTTATAAGGGGCTTTCCCTCTCTTTGCTCTGTGCTTCTCTTTCCTGCTGCCATGTGAAGAAAGATGTGTTTGCTTCCCATTTTACCACGATTGTAAGTTTTCTGAGGCCTCCACAGCCATGCAGCACTGTGAGTAAATTAAAACTCTTTCCTTTACAAATTACCCAGTCTCAGATATTTCTTCATATCAGTGTAAGAATAGACTAATACAACAAGAGATATATGAAGTTTGCATGTGATTTAGTAGAGCTTGAGTAGTTCAGCTATTTAGTGAATACATTGGGAGAAATCACTGTGAATTAGTCAAATAATCACTCATATTTAGAAGGTTTTTTTTACAATGAAAAAAATAGTTGGTCTTCATCATTTCCAAGCTAGATATAACATTGATGATGATAAATAATTATGGGATATGAATAACAAAAGTTGCTATTTATTGCATGTCTGTTAGATGCCAGGCACTTTTCGTATTAACTCCAATTATAGGGATAATTTTACCTCTCATTGGAAGGGTAGGGAAACAAAAACTAAAATATCAAGAAAGCAGCAACTTCTTGCTGCTCTAGGTACAACCATCACCATCATATGAGTTCACATAATAATCATCATCATCCTCAAGCTGTGATGTTATCACCACAATATAGACAAGTTAGGGAGATATTTTATTTTTTTAAATTATACTTTAAGTTCTGGGATACATGTGCAGAACATGCAGGTTTGTTACCCAGGTATACACGTGCTATGGTGGTTTGCTGTGCCTATCAACCCATCATCTACATTAGGTATTTCTCTTAATGCTATCCCTCCCCAGCTCCCCCACCCCCTGACAGGCTTCAGTAGTGATGTTCCCCTCTCTGTTTCCATGTAAAATATTAATATGTCCAGTGTCAACTGTGAGATAAAATATGAAGTCACTGTGGACTGCAGTAGTCATGGAAGGTATTACAAAGGGAGATGTGACTTGGACCTTGCAGGCTTTAGATGCACAGATTGAAATAAGAAAATTTTTCCAGTCCATGAAATTCTACCCAGGGAATCTGTGGAAGCAGAAATTGCTATGTACATGTGGAAAATGTAGGTGTTGACTGGTGTGGTTGAGTAGGGCCTTCTTTCTATTGGTCTACAAGGCTATACATGGGCTAGTCATCATCACCTCTCTGACTTCATCTTCTCACAGTTTTTGCCTCATTCATTCTCATGGCAGCCAGGCTTGTCCTTTTGTAGGTCCTAGAACCTGCCAGACATTCATCAGCCTCAGGGCCTTGACACTTGCTGTTCCCTCTGTCTTAAATGCTTTTCTTCTAGATATTCATGTGACTTACTCCAATATGCCTTTCAAGTGATTGCTCAGATGCCTTCTACTTGATGAGGCCTGTCTTTATCACCCTGTAATTACAGACTTCTTTGACACTCCTCGTTTATCTTCTGCACTTTTATTATCTTCTAAGATCTAGTATAATTTATGCATTTTTGTGTGGTTGGTTATTGGCTCTCTCTTCCAACTAGATAAAGCTCCAGGAGATTAGGAATCTTAAAATGTTGTGTATTTCTGAATTCCAATACCTAGAAAAGTGCCTGGAACATAGTAAATGATTAATTATTAAGTGTTATTCAGGAAGATTATTAGTGAGATTTAAGACTAGTAAAGTATATGGAGATGTTTCTCTGCTAGGAAGATGTAGGAGATTTTTTCCGGAGAGACACATATTAGTGCTCTGGAAGTGAAGTGATCTGACCTTATAAAAGTATATGGCAATGGAATTGCAAATAAAGAAAACTATTTATTGTTAAAGAGGGTATATTCAAAGGAAAACTATTCATATTTAGCAACTGATGCAACATTAAAATTGAGGGGTATGGAAATGGAGTGGGAACATAGAAGGTTCTGACTTTTCCTCCCCTTCTTCTCTATTATTTTTCCTCTCTGTCCTGCTCTGTGCCATGGAAGGCTGACCCTTGTGAACTGCCTCATGGCTTCCAGCTGGGTTCATTGGGTGGGAGGAGCAACAATAGAGTGGAGGGTGGTGGGAGATGAAGATGGGAGTCTTTCTTCCCCTGTTCTTCCTACTTTGGATCTATGTTCTGGCAATGACTATATCCTTTTGTAAGGATAGTGCTAATGGATGGTCCTTTCTACTATACAGTTCAAGTTCTCATAAAGCCTCTGATCCCTGATCCTTTGTCTCTAGGGCTATTAAAAGCTTCCTACTTTTGCCAGTCTCCAAATCCATCACTATTTTTAGTTTGTTTCTGCAACTTGCCCATACCTCTAAAAGTAGTTCTTTTATTAAAGATTAATTTGAACCATGTAAGGATAAACTCTGCTTACTTCTAGGAGTACGACTGATGGAGAGGGGAAGAATTTAAGATTGACTGCACATTTTCAAACCTAAGAAATTGAAAAAGAAAGTCACCCTTAAGAAAAATAGAAAAATTCAGAAAGAAAAATATCAATTTTGAGAAATGATGAAAATTTAATTTTGAAACAGCCGTAGTAGAACAAAACGGCAAAGTATCTAAGTGAAATGTTTATTAGTCAGACATGAAGACTAGTTATATTAGAATAAACGGTGTAATTTATTTCATCATTAATTTATTCAGCTCCCAAAGTGAGTCACATCTAGGTCTGGTCTTTATCGAAGTCTGAGTATAACTGAGATCTTTGAGTTAGGAATGATGATTAGTGTGTAGGAGGGAGTACAGATTGAGAAATACAGAAGGCCAAGAACTGAAATCCTGTCTTCTCATTTAGGACTTGAAATGATAAAGTGGAGATAGGCAAGAGGCCAGAGAAGGAGAAGACAGAACTCAACAAGTAGAACATCAAGAGTGTCAAGAAGGATGAAATAAAAATTCAAATATTATTAGAAAATATCAGCTATATGCCATGAGAAAAATATTATCTACATTCTAACAAAATCATAATACAGGTTAATTTATAATATGAATTATGTGACATGGTGCCACAGGATCCTTGGGGTATCTCTTTTCTGGCCAGAAACTTCTATGGCCAGTAGCATGTTTGCTTGAGTTTTGCTTGGGCTTCCTGGCTTGTTCTGCCCACTTGGCTTAGCTGGCTGTGCTTGGCTCATGCTACCAGCCTGGATCCCATACCTAGCAAGGGTGAGTGGAGTGGCAAGGGATGTGTTAGCAAGTGAGCATGGGGTCTGGCAACTACGCACAGCCAGGTATGCCTGTGGCAGGGTGGGCAACTTTAGGCACTGACATGGGTGCCAGCTCCCTGTGAGACTGTGGCTGGAGCAGGGATACTGTAAGCAGCTTCTGTGGTTGGCACTGGAGAATGCAGTGGTGTCTGGAAGCTCGGAGATGCCAAGAACCACAGAGCCCCAAAGAGGGTGTCACAGCCCTGGCTTGGGGAGCTACTAGGTCTGGGTTCTCCAAAGGGTCACAACTCTTCTCTCCTTCTTGTCACTTGGTGAGGGGGGTGTTTCAGCCCTGTTTGTGTTACAGCTCTTTCATTACTGCCATTCATCAGGTCCTGAGTTCTTGTCTCACATCTAGTAAGAATGAGGTACATGGATGATGGAGGGTGAGCAAGGCAAAGAGGTGCTTTATCGAGCAACAGAACAGCTGAGAGGAAACCACAATGGGTAGCTCCTCTCCATAGGCAGGGTGTCCTGACGTTTGTTCAGCTGTCAGTGGAGAGGTGACCCATAGGGTTAGCTCCTCTCTGCAGGCAGGTCATCCTAAAGTTGTTCAGCTCTCAGCAAAGAGGAAACCCACAGTGAGTGGCTCCTCTCCTCAGGCAGGGCATCCCAACATTTGTTCAGTTCTCAGCAGAGAGTAGACCCACACTGGGTAGCTCCTTTGCGCCGGCGGGTTGTCCCAATGTCTCTCTGAGTCTGTCTGAGTCTGGAGTTTCTGTGTTCTTCAGAGGGGAGAAAGTGCATGCTGATTGGTCCATGGGTGGCCATGGGTCTGCCCAGAAAAGGCACCATAAGTTCTCCTATCAGTCCACAGAACTGGCAGCCCTGCCTATAGGCTTCAGGCCATCTCAGGCCTGAGTTAGCGCTTCACCAAGGACCCACCCTTTTCTGCCCTTGAGGCTGTCTGCCTCTGGTGGCCACCAGCCTGCCATCCCCAGCTCCCAGGCTATTTGTGCTGAGGGACACCTGCAGGCCAGTGTGGAAACACCCTTAGTACCCACTTGGCCTCACTCTTATGCTTGTCAATGTCCAAGGCAGCAGGGGTCTGGCTTGTCTGCATTGCCCCAAGTACACCCACACCTGGCTGGGTCATGACAGCACCTGGGCTTTGCCACAACTTGGCTCTGAAATCAGGTAGCTGCATTTGACAACCAGGCCCAAAATGTGTTCATGGAAGTGAGTACTTGAAATAGAGCTAAGAAGAGATCACTATGTATAAGGAGGGGATGAAATCTAAAGAGAGAAGATTTTTGTGTTTCCTCAGGGTGATGATGGGATTTTGAGATGAAGAAAAGGTCAAAGTCTTTAATAAATAATAAGTGAGAATGAGATCCAAGATGACTGATCGCTAAGAGCTCGGGACTGTAGCTCCCAGTGAAAGCACAGAGAACGAGAGGTCACCACATGTTCAGACGAATTTTCGTCGCTCATGGACCAGAAGATTCCCAGTGGAGGAGCCCCACAGGTCGCCAGCGCAACTCTTGTGGCCGGTGCAGCGGTTTTGCTGGCGCCTCAGTGCGGCAGCTCTTCGTGAAACAGGACTGGTTCCCCTACTGACCGATGCTTGGAGCTCCAGGAAGGCAGAGCCGCTTGTTAAGCCAGACCAGAGATTCTTGGGCAGAAGAGCACCATCAGTCTTATCGCTGCTGTTTTGG
>CM052649.1:98705563-98754297 GCA_028533165.1 Leontopithecus rosalia | reverse complement strand
GAGAGAATGAATCCAAGCTGGAAAATACTCTTCAGGATATTATCCAGGAAAATTTTCCTAATCTAGCAAAGCAGGACACTATTCAACCCCAGGTAATACAGAGAACACCACAAAGATATTCCTCAAGAAGAGCAACCCCAAGGCACATAATTGTTAGATTCACCAGGGTTGAAACGAAGGAGAAAATACTAAGGGCAGCCAGAGAGAAAGGTCAGGTTACCCACAAAGGGAAGCCTATTAGACTTACAGCAGATCTCTCAGCAGAAACCCTATAAGCCAGAAGAGAGTGGGGGCTGATATTCAACATCCTTAAAGAACAGAACTTTCAGCCAAGAATTTCATATCCAGCCAAACTAAGCTTCACAACTGAAGGAAAAATAAAATCTTTTATGAGCAAGCAAGTACTCAGAGATTTTATTACCACCAGTCCTGCTTTACAAGAGCTTCTGAAAGAAGCATTACACATAGAAAGAAACAACCAGTATTACCCTTTCTAAAAATATACCAAAAAGTAAAGAACATCAACATAAAAAGGAATTTACATCAATGAATGGATAAAATAAATCGACTAACTCCCCCAATCAAGAGATAACAGCCAAAACCTAACGGTATACTACATCCAGACCCATTTTATATCCAAAGATACACAAAGACTCAAAACAAAGAGTTGGAGAAAGATTTGCCAGTCAAATGGAGAGCAAGGATAAAGAAATAAACAAAGAGCAGGAGTTGCAATTCTTGCATTTTATAAAATAGATTTCAAAGCAGCAAAGATACAGTGGTAAAAGGATCAGTGCTAACGATCCTAACACCCAGATACATAAGACCCATAAAGAGATTTAGACTCAACAAGACAGAAAATTAATAAGGATATCCAGGACTTGCATTCAGATCTGGAACAAGTAAACTTAATAAATATGTATAGTGCTCTCCACCTTAAACACACAAAATATACATTCTCCACTTTAAATATACAAAATATTGATCGGCCATTATTAATACCCATTTTTAGAATAAAGCAATATTCCTGTTCTCTCTCCCTCTTTTTCTTCCTCTTTCTTCCTCTCCTTCTTTCCTTTTTTTTCTTTCAAAAAAAAAGAAAAAAAATAATAAGTGAGAATGACTGAGAAAGGGTCGGAGGTGAGGTTCAACAAGAGAAGAGAAGAGTAATTGTCTAGAAGTGGTGGTAGAGAGATAGGAGGATCCTGATTCCATCTTAGGGTTTTGATGTACTTGGAATATGGGAAAATGACTCAATTCATGGAAGCCATTTTCCCTGGGAAGGACTAAACTGTAGTAAATAACCAGCACTGAGGAAACTACAAAGTGAAGATTATGAAGGTAAGAGTTTACTAGTCTTGGAATGGGAATTTCTAAAGAAAGATTGAGTAGTGAGGGCAATAGTGGGAATTTGAATTATGGAAGAGAAATTACATAAAGAGGGAGGTAGGAAGAATACAGCAGTCTAAGAACTTACTTGACAGAAACCAAGGAAAACAGGCTAAGGATCTGTAGACATATCTGACTCACAGGTAGCCAGGAAAAGAACTGATGTTATCCTGGTGAGCATGAAACTCAAGCATTTAGAGCTGAATAGCATTCAGGAAGAGCCTCAAAAGAAATACGTCTCTATCTAATGTTCCACTTTTAGTCACTGTTGAGATTATCATGTTCAGAATAATGTTACAAAACTGTCAATATGATTATAGTATCTGCTTTTCTTAAACCTATTTAATGCCTACCCATTCAGAAAGAAGTCCAAGCTACTAAATCTCGAATGAGTAAAAAAGGAAGAAGAAGGAAGAATGATTTTTAGAGAAATATAAATGAGTAATATAGAAATGCAGGTATATTTAGGAAGATGGATGGAGGGAAAAAGAAGAATGATTGAATAAGTATATAAACATATTTTGAAGAGGAAAAAAGCTGTATGATGTTAATAGAAATATTGACAGGAAATCAAGGAAGCTAAACCAGTGTTTTCTTTGTTTCTACCAGTTCTACACCTTCTGGCTTTAAATGCAAGAGAGTGGAAGAGAGTTATAGTACAGAACCATAGACTATTGAGTCAAACAGAGTAAGTTAAATTTGAATAATGAGTCTACCATATACTAGCCTTGATCTTAGACAAGTCATTTTACCTCTCTTAACTGTATGTTTTTCATTTACAAAGTGAGGCTGACCACATAGATCTCTAAGTGGCTTTGAATATTACATGCAAAAACATGAGAAAGTGTAAAATATGATACTTGACATATGGGAAATGCCTAGCAAATGTAGATTCTGTCTTTCTTTTTTTTTATTTTCTTTTTATTTTATGATAATGATTTGTAGTTTTCTTGAAAGTTTCTGCTTCTGCCTATCAAAATTCAGTATCATCTTAGACTTTGTTCTTGAACTAATTCCCTTTGATGATTCATTTTTCCATGTTGAAATCTGTGATGTGTGCATTGGTGATTCAGTTTTTTCATGGACACTCGAAACCTCACAGTCTTCAGAACATTTGATTTGAATGTTAACCTAGGTAAATTTAGACTTATTAGAGAGTAAAGTTACTCATTTGTTATCACATGCAGCAATATATTTATCTAGGTTTTATAAATGTAGGAATTGACCTTCATACTCAATCTGACTTCCGGCAGTGGGCTGCTGCCAGAAGAACAAGAGATTAGTTTTTTAAATGAATCTACTCTCACCTCCAATTTTTAAAGTGTTTTGAAAGAATTTATTTTCCCTTTGTCTAGTGGTAAGAGTTCATGCAAACTACTTTAGACCTCTGGGTCTCAATTACAAAATGTGAGGGTTTTTCTATGTATGATTCTCAAAATGTATACGATTCTGTGAAGCCTAGGGATATTTCACACTTTTCTAGAGGCCACTGGTTTGTAGTAGACTGAGGAAGAGAACCCATATCTTCTGGCTCAGAGAGCAGTGTATTTTCCCATATGCTCCTGTTAACTACAGGAAAATAATGTCACACTGTTGCCAGTGGTGAATACATACAGGTCTGCAGCAATTTGGTTCTTGCCTCCTAGGAGGAAAGAGTTTGATAGAGGGGCATAAGGCAGAGGAAGAGATTCAGGAAAGTTTTAGAGCAAGAATGAAACTTCATTAAAAAGTTTTAGAGCAGGAATGAAAGGAAGGAAGTACATTTGGAAAAGGGCCAAGTAGGCGACTTTAAAAATATAAGCACCCTGCTTGACCCTTGACTTGAGGTTTTAGACACTAGCATGGTTCTTGGATTTATGCCTCTCCTCCCTTGATTTTTCCTTTGGGCAGGCTGTCCACATGCACAGTGGCCTGCCAGCACTGGGGTGGGGCCACATGCACAGTGTTTTTTTTTTAGATGGAGTTTTGCTCTTGTTACCCAGGCTGGAGTGCAATGGTGCTATCTTGGCTCACCGCACACTCCGCCTCTGGGTTTAAGCAATTCTCCTGCCTCAGCCTCCCAAGTGGCTGGGATTACAGGTGTGTGCCACCATGCCCAGCTCACTTTTGTATTTTTAGTAGAGACAGGGTTTCACCATGTTGACCAGGATGGTCTCGATCTCTTGACCTCTTGATCCACCCGCCTCTGCCTCCCAAAGTACTGGGATGATAGGCGTGAGCCACTGCGCCCGACAGTATTTTTACTGAAGTTGTTCACATGCTCATTTGAGGTGTTTTTTCCTCATCAGTCATGTGTTCCTAGGAGGTTATAGGCCAGTTAAACTCTGAAATTTTGCCTCTTAATGCTCCTTCTTGAGCCTGTTCACCAGACTCCTGAGATCTTAACTGGAAGCTGCTGATCACCAGTTTCAGTTTTCTATTTTTTGGAAGACTGCTTTTCCCTGACACTGGCTGCAACCAATTATTATTTTATAGAGACAGTTTAACAAACTCTTGACCATCCTCTGATGGTTGCCTGACATTCCTGGTTGTGGGGGTCCCTCTCCTGCCCTGTTCATATCTGCCTGGCTACCTGCTCTAACAACATGCTACCATCTTTCCTATTACTTTCCCTTACATAGAATCAGCTCAACTAAACAGTTCTTGACACTCTTCTGGCTACCTCAAATAGCTTAAGACAGAGAACAAACATGTTTTTTAGGTTGCTGATCTTGGGTAATAGGCTCCAGGGATCTAAGTTAAGAAGAAAGGTTATAGAGTAAAATAGTTGGCAAGAAAAGAGAGGTAAACAGAAGAGTTCAGATGTCTTCTTTGGAAAAGGAGGAGGATTTGTCCTAGAGCTCAAAGAACTTAACACTAATAAATTAAGATGCTGAAATACAAGAGTATCAGCAAGGTTGACCTTTGCTGTGATATCTCCTGTTTGCTGTGTATACATATTATATAAGTCACTGCAAAGTACAAATTTGTCACATGGGGAGATTCCATGTGGTTTCATTTCGCTTGGTGGTATGAATATGAAGCCATGTTTTGAATGATCTCACAAAATTCTATGTTTTTGTTATCATTTCAACATGACCAGTAAGTAAGAGGCTGTGGGAATTCCCAAGAAAGGCAGGATGAAAGAAGGAAATGGCAGACAACTGTCAATACCTGAATAACTGATATTAGAGTTGACTCTTCCAGGACAGTAAGTGGTGAAGATAACATAAGAAAAAGAAACATAAGAAACAGAACCGACTATCAACTAATAGTTTTCTGTTTTGAAAACAGCTTTTATTTGTTTCTATCTCTTCTTCTGGGAAGTTGTAGCTTTTCAGGGGTAAACTCTAAGTTCTCTCTTGTGCATGATTTTAGTTTCACAAAGAAGTGGTTGAAATCTTGGGTTCTTTCTTTTTGCACTGGGCACTGGCCATCTTCTGTAACAGGAGCTGTGTGTCGGTTGATGTTCCAATATAGAGATATTTCCAATTCATTCTGTTCTGTTCCCCATTGGTCAGGGGCTAGATGCTCTCTACATGCCTCCATCCTCATACAAGGTGTCCAAATGCCCCTCCTCCTGTTTAGGGGCTAGGAAGTTCCCAAGACTATTGAACCCAAGGTTTCTTTAGGTCGATGACATAGACTGTGTCAGTTCTTCAGTCCATTGCTGTTCCTTCCATTCTGCTTATCGGTTTTTGAGACAGATAGCATTCCTTCTCCTTACCTTCTCAATGCTCACTGTTTTTATCTTCCATATCTCTTTGGTCTATCTTGCAGATACTCTACATTTTTACTACCCTTTCCCAACTCCTCTAGTCTATGAGATGGGAAAGTTGGCCCTGCAAGCCTAGACATCAGAATCTTTCTTTTGGAGGTTTCATCTGCTTTTCTATAGACAAAAGGAGGAAAACCAGCTTTTGGATAACAGTGAGTGTTAAGAGGGAGCAAAATACGCAGGATGCAACCATACTAACATTCTGAGCTGGCACGCTATAGCACCCATGTAAATCATTAGATTCACCTTTTCTTAAACGGACCAGGTGGCATGAAACCAGAAGGCATTTGTTTGTTTTGTCTTGCAGTGAAATTTCCTTTGCTTGTAAGTGACACATAGCAAATTTGTATTAACCTTAATTAGTAAGAAAATTGATTAGAGAGATACTATGATATCTTGGTGAAATAAACGGAAGAGAACAACCCAGTCCTAAAAAGGGCAAAAATACAGCTGTGCCTTGAGAACTGCTAGTTCCAGGCTCTACAATGCCCTCACGGCTATTTTCCTCTGTCTCTTGACTCTTTCCTTTTGGTCTAGATTGGCTTGCTCTGCATGATAGAAAATATGACCACTCACTAATTCTTAACTATAACTTCGTAATTGAAAGAAAGATATTATGTTACCCTTCCCTCATAGAAAAAGAAGAAGAAAAAGACAATCTGAGCAGGATATCTCCCAGCCAAAAATTTATTTTAGACAATAAAAAAATAAATGTCAGAGCTTCTATTGGAACTTTGTACAGTGAAAGGATCAGCCCTTAAGACATATGTGTTTGACAATGAGTTTTTTTCATTCCCAGCAGATAAAATTGAAAGTATATTTTGTAGATGAAGGAAAAGAATTAGCACTGATCTACATAATGACAATATTAAGTATGTCATTGTGAGACTGCTGGCCTTGCAAATCCTATGGCTGGCAAGAATATTTATCCTCCTCCTTATGAGTTGAAATTAAGCTATTTTATAAAAACTGCTATTTATATTTTCCAGATATACATGTGTGTGTGTGTTTCCACCACTACCTGCTTGAAATTAGAATAATAATTGGACAAGTTCTATAACAACCACTGGTGCAAAGACTTGGGTTGTTATTTTAGGCTGAATCACTCAGACCTGTCAAAATATACAGAGCAAAGCCACATGCATCATACAGCAAAAGTTTTCTATCAGTAGGGACATAGTATCCCAAAAGGTGTGTGAAACATCACAAAGAGAGGCAGACTTGAAAATTAGCCAGGCATGGTGGCATGTGCCTCAGCTACTCTGGAGGCTGTGGCAGGAGAATCACCTGAGCCCAGGAGGTGGATTGCAGTGAGCTGAGATTGCACTATTGCATTGCACTCCAGCCTGGGTGACAGAGTGAGACTCCATCTCCAAGAAAAAAAAGAAAAAAAAAAAGAGACAGACCTAAGGAAGGGAGCATAAGATTAGGAACAAAGGTGTTCATGAGAGGCTACCCTACAAATTTTAAACTTCTTGATTGCTTTTGTTTTAGATGGTGTACACAGCAGATGGCAGTCAAAAAACAAATATCATCACAGACAAGCTTCTAGCTTCAAAAATATCTACATAGAGAAGAAATGAGAAAATGTGTCATGTGGCACCAGGTTGAGTATAGAACACAGAGCAGATACCTTCATATTCCTTGGTCCCACAGGGGTTGATAGGGCAGGAGACCCAGATTTCAGCTATATGAAGCGACCTGCCAGAGTATTTGCTGCAAGTGTGAGAAGCCACTTCTCACCTTCCTTTACCATTGTCTATAACACTCTTGTGTGTCAGAGATACCTTCATAGTTAACAATGTTCAATGACACAGATATATTTAAACACATTTATCAGAATATGCGTTTGATCTAAATTAAATCATCTATGACATAATTAGGTTATTCATACTTTTTGATGATTACCTTTGCAGGTTTTGCAGTCTGGACATCTCCATATGGAGTTACAGACCACATGGTAGAAGTTACATTATTTAATTTTCTCCCTTTTTATGTTTTAATGTTCTTTAGTTACTTCAATGTCTCTGTAAAGGCCAATATGGCTGTTCAACTTTATGTAGCAATGCTGTGTGGGATTAAATTATAGGCAGCACAGAAAATGTATCTGGAACACAGTAATGCTTTTGCTCGTTACACTGCAGAGACAACAGTACATTATTAAGGTGACTACATCAAGGCATATGGGAGGTGACCAGCAGGGAAGAGAAGTTTTCTTAGGAAGGAGCAGGGAATATCAGAGTGGACTACTGTAAGAACTGTGATGTAATGGCTATGTAGACAATGCAAGGAGAGGCATGAGAAAATCCTGTTTATACACACAGACTTGAGATAGGTAACAGTAAATTGGGAAGAAAATTGACACATGGAATATATGTTATGATCAAATTCTAGGTCCCAGTTACAAAATCTCAGGGTAGAAATTTATTGATTCATCTTTAGATTCATTCTGCTAAAACCCAGACCATCACTCAGTATCTAGGTAATGGTACTTTTTCAGGCATATGACTGGGGAAGAGGGAAAGCAGTTTCCAAAATGGGAGAGGGCTTAGATAGACAGGCAATCCCACAGTAATGTGCTGTTGGCCACTTTTTCTACTACTCAGCATTAAAACTAGAAGCATATTACTATTCTTGGCAAAGTTGACTTTTCCATATATTCCTTCTGTTGACATAAATATGCATTACACAGGTCGTAGATAAAGAGGTTTATTTATCAAATGGGATAGTCTTTGTGTTTCATGCATTTCAGTGTTTAAGTATGCAATCAGACATGGAGCTGCTTACCTCAAACACGACAAACTAATAAAAGACCTCTGAAAATACCAGGAAAATCAGAAGGACCACAGAAACAGAAAAAATCGCTTTTTAAATTACAAGAAAATTAAAGTTTTCAGAAGCTATCTTATATAATCTGAGAAAAGGAAGAAAATTGCAAAAATGATGAAACTGAAATGAAGAATCCCCAACTAGAAACATTTTTACTGAAAATTAAACAGCAATAACATAAATAACTACTTAAAATTTTATTCTAAAATTGGCTCATGATTACGATTTCTATTTTTCTTTTGAAAAACCAAGAATATCAGTTCTTTAAGGCTACTTCAGTGTTTTACAAAGAGGAGTGACTGAAGCTTCAGACACGTCTAGCTAGACTATGAACCTGAGGTCTTTCTGAGAAAGACAAGTGGCCTCCAAACAAGAACATATTTCGTTGGTAACTTTTTTCTCTTCAATATGCTTGGTCAAGGCAAAATATTTGTCCTCCAGGGATCCTTCTCTGAGACTAGTGACCCATTTCTGTTTGGAAAAACTTTTACGTGGACTTTTTATTTTTATTGTCTGGTTTTGTCTGTCTCTTCTCCTACCACTCTAGTTCAAGCTTCCATCATCTGTTTCCTGGAAAACTATTTACTAATTATTTTCTCTAATTCCTCCAGCCCTCCTTCCATTTCATTCTCTCTACTGTAGAAAGACAAAACTTTAAAAAATGCTAAATACATAGATAGATAGATAGATAGATAGATAGATAGATAGATACATACATACATACATACATACATACATACATAGATTCTGTTTAAAACCTTTTGGGAGTTGCTTCTTGCTCTTGGATGAAGTTCTGCATCTTCCCTAGCATCCATAAAACCCGCATACCTAATCTTTGTTTATCCTACCTTATTCTCTTCCATTGCTTTGCATGGTCAAGCTGAATGCCCACCAGAAGGTGGTTGCATTTGTAGTTCTCTGTCTGAAATGCTTTTCTCCATACTTCTTTGCCTACTTATCATTTATTTGTTGCTATGCTGAATGTGAGTGTTCCCTCAGAATTTGTATGTTAAAATCCTAACTTCCAGTATGATAGCAGTAGGTGGTGGGCCCTCGATGGGTGTTTTGGTCACGAGGGTGGAGGTCTCGTGAATGGAATTAGCACCCTTGTGAAATGGGCCCCAGAGAGCTTCCTCACCTACTATATCATGTGAAGACACAAAGGGAAGACAGTTATCAATAAGCCAAGAAGAGGAAGAGGGCCCTCGCCAGATACCACTTTGGAATTAGATCCTATGTGAGTTTGTTATTCCATTTAGCCTTTGTGGAAATTTCAAATGGGGAGAAGCAGGCAGAGCAGGAGTATCATCACTTTTATGGAAGCCTGCCAGCAGGTGACCAAGAGCAGTGCAGAGTGTGGCCTTACTTTGCAGAATGCTTTTCTCCTCCAGACTTCTTGGCCTTTTAGGTACAGACAATGAATTTTATGTGAGTACCCCAAGAAGATCAGGCTAAACCAGCTCACAGAAGACTGATGAATATTTCAGAATACTTTTATTTTAAAATTACAGTTTATAATGTATATTCTTCTCCAGAGTTTATATTTGCTTACAAAGCAGTTTTCCTAACAGCTCAAAATTCTAAACTTGTCATCAATTTCTTAATGGCAAGTGTAGTGTGACATGATTTTTCAAGGAATTTGTCAATACGTCTTGGAGCGGCCAGGGAAAAGCAAGCCCACACAGCAGCACGTAGACCTGAGGAGGCCCAGGTTCCTCCTCAGACCCATTATGAGCAGGTTGTTTTCTTCCCTACAATTCACACATGGCTCAGGTTTTCAAGTCACTTCTGACCTTGTCCAAACTGAAATAACTAAGAAAATAAGCAAAAGTCCAAATTCTTTAGATGTTCTTCCACAGGACCAAGGACACTGCAGCTACTAGTGGCATCAAATGAAGAGGGGTAGACTTAAGGGGGAAGGGGCAGTGTTCACTTACCTTAATTTGTTTGGGAGAACAGATAAGTGTGCTTCAGTTTCAGTACAGAATAAAAAGGCAAATTTCAGAGGCATTTCATTTCATTAAGATTTCATTATCATAAAACACTTTTAAGCAGCTCAGCCTCTTCAGGCAACGTGAATACAGTAACTTTCCAGTGTTTGTTAAATATTCCTGAATCAGATGCATGCATTAGAGTCAGATGCAAACACATAGCAAGTGTCAAAGCTACGTGTTTCTATTAGACAATGTGCCATTTATTAGAAATTTGACCTTTTAGGTGTTAGAGTTTAAAAATATTTTTATCTTACATGACTTAATTTTATTTTAAATTAATAATAGATGACTAATCTCCCTAAAAAGTATTTTTCAGATATTGTACAGATAACTATTCTGAAGTAGCGGTATTAAGTGGAGTCCTGGACACTAATTATGGACAGTGTAGATGATAATTTTAAGTTGCTGTAAGTGGGGTAGGTGATCAGGGGAGTCAAAAAGCAAGTGGAAAATCAGATAGGAGATTTCCTTTTTGGGTAGTTTGAAAACAATTTGCTCTTGGGCAGGAGTTGGAGATTTAAAAGTGATATATTTAGAAGAGGGCCAAGATGGTAGATTAGAAGCAGATGAAATCTGAGGCAGTCACAGAGAGGAATAAAGGGGTAAGTAAATACAGCACCTTCCACTGCAATATCCAGCTTCTCGCATTGGGACTGCTCAGGGAAACAACTTGACCCATGGAAAATAAAGCAAAGCAGGGTGGGGCAATGACCCACCCAAGAGTGCCATGAGTCAAGGGAACCCGCATCCCCAGCCAAGGAAAGCAGTGACGGATGGTGCCACTCTGGGAAACCATACTTCTCCCATGGATCTTTGCAATCCATGGATCAGGAGATCCCCTCATAAGCCCATGCCAACAGGGCCTTGGGTCCAATACACAGAGCTGTGTGGAGTCTTGGCAGAATAGCTGCTCAGTCATGTACAGAGACCCAGGAACTTTACATACCCCCGCCCTGGTATCTCCAACAAACGTGTCTGAAACTGAGGCAAGTCGGAAGTCTGCACACAGGACTAGGAAGGGGGCTGCATCAGGGAGCCAAGGAGTGTCATTCTGCAGGCCGCACTTCCATTGGTACCTCACAAGATAAGACTTACTGGCTTGGAATTCAAGCCAGCCACCAGCAAGAGGATGGAGTCTGCCTGAGACTGGGTGAAGCCCCTGGGAGAAGGGGTGGGCCACCATCTATGCTGTTTCGTCAACACAGTTGTTCCAGCCTGTGGACTTTGGAGAGTTCAAACTGCCTGATGAGGAAGGGTCCCCTTGGCACAGCCCAGCTGGTTTGCAATATCACGGCAAGACTATTTCTTTAAGTGGGATCCTGATCCATTCCTTCTCACTAAGTGGGACCTCCCAGCCAGGCCTTCCAGCCACCCTTGCCTGTATGTATCTGCCCTCTGCCTGGAATGGAGTGCCCAGGGGAGGGGAGAGCTGCCACCTTGGTTGGTTGGATGACTCAGAGGTTCCAGCCTTCAGGCTTTGGAAAGTTCAAGCTGACATGGGCAGAGGTGCTTGCTCAGCACTACATGGGTGTGTTTTCAAGGTGTGGCCAGACTGCTTCTTTTTTTTCTTTTTTAATTTTTAAAAATTATTTTTATCATACTTTAGGTTCTGGGGTATGTGTGCAGATCATGCCAGGTTCTTGCATAACTACACACATGGCAATGTGGTTTACTGCCTCCATCCCCCTGTCACCTACATCTCGCATTTCTCCCCATGTTATCCCTCCCTGACCTCCCCATCCCTCACTGTCCCTTCCTTGGCAACCCTGACAGACCCCAAAGTGTGATGCTCCCCTCCCTGTGTCCATGCATTCTCACTGTTCATCACCCACCTATGAGTGAGAACATGCAGTATTTCATTTTCTGTTCTTCTGCCAGTTTGCTGAGAATGATGTTCTCCAGGTTCATCCATGTCCCTACAAAGGACATGAACTCATCGTTTTTGATGGCTGCATAATATTTCATGGTGTATATGTGCCACAGTTTCCCTGTCCAGTCAATCATCAATGGGCATTTGGGTTGGTTCCAGGTCTTTGCTATTGTAAACAGTGCTGCAGTCAACATTTGTGTGCATATGTCTTTATAGTAGAACAATTTATAATCCTCTGGATATATACCTAGTAATGGGATTGCTGGGTCAAATGGAATTTCTATTTCTAGGTCCTTGAGGAATCGCCACACTGTCTTCCACAATGGTTGAACTAATTTACACTCCCACCAGCAGTGTAGAAGTGTTTCTATTTCTCCACATCCTCTCCAGCATCTGCTGTCTCCAGATTTTTTAATGATCACCACTCTAACTGGCGTGAGATGGTATCTCAATGTGGTTTTGATTTGCATTTCTGTAATGACCAGTGATGATGAGCATTTTTTCACCTGCTTGTTGGCCTCATATATGTCTTCTTTTGTAAAGTGTCTATTCATATTTTTCTCCCATCCTTGGATGGGTTTTTTTTTTCTTGTAAATCTGTTTTAGTTCTTTGTAGATTCTGGATATTAGCCCTTTGTCAGATGGGTAAACTGCAAAAATTTTTTTCCCATTCTTTTGGTTGCCAATTCCCTCTAATGATTGTTTCTGTTGCTGTACAGAGCTCTGGAGTTTAATTAGGCCCCATTTGTCTATTTTGGCTTTTGTTGCCAATGCTTTCATGTTTTAGTCATGAAGTCCTTGCCTATGCTATGTCCTGAATTGTTTTGCCTAGACTTTCTTCTAGGGTTTTTATGGTGTTAGTTCTTATGTTTAAGTCTTTAATCCATCTGGAGTTAATTTTAGTTTAAGGTGTCAGGATGGGATCCAATTTCTGCTTTCTGCACATGGCTAGCCAGTTTTCCCAACACCATTTATTAAACAGAGAATACTTTCCCCGTTGTTTGTCTTTGTCAGGTTTGTCAAAGATCGGATGGTTGTAGATGTGTGGCATTGCCTCTGAGGCCTCTGTTCTGTTCCATTGGTCTATATCTCTATTTTGGTACCAGTACCATGCTGTTTTGATTACTATAGCTTTGTAGTATAGTTTGAAATCTGGTAGCATGATGCCTCTGGTTTTGTTCTTTTTGCTTAGGACTGTCTTGGCTGTGCAGGCTCCCTTTTGGTTCCATATGAAGTTTAAGGTGGTTTTTCCCAGTTCTGTGAAGAAGGTCATTGGTAGCTTGATGGGGATAGCATTGAATCTATAAATTACTTTGGGCATTATGGCCATTTTCACGATATTGATTCTTCCTAACCATGAGCATGGAATGTTTCTCCACGTGTTTGTGTCCTCTCTTGTTTCATTGAGCAGTGGGTTTGAAGTTCTCCTTGAAGAGGTCCTTTGCATCTTTTGTTAGTTGTATTCCTAGGCATTTTATTCTCTTTGTAGCAATTATGAATGGGAGTTTGCTCATGATTTGGCTCTCTGTTTGTCTCTTATTGGTGTATAGAAATGCTTGTGATTTCTGCAAATTCATTTTGTATCCTGAGACTTTGCTGAAGTTTCTTATCAGTTTCAGGAGATTTTGGGCTAAGACGATAGGGTCATTTTAAATATACAACCATGTCTTCTGCATATAGAGACCATTTGATTCCTCTTTTTCTAGTTGAATACGCTTTACAATTTTTTTTTCTTGCCTAATTACTCTGGCTAGAACTTCCAATACCATATTGAATAGGAGTGGTGACAGAGGGCATCCTTGTCTGGTGCTGGATTTCAAAGGGAATGGTTCTGGTTTTTGCCCATTCAGGATGATACTGACTATGGGTTTGTCATAAATAGCTTTTATTATTTTGAGATATGTTCCTTTGATACCCAGTTTATTGAGAGTTTTTAGCATAAAGGGCTGTTGAATTTGGTCAAAGGCCTTCTCTGCATCTATTGAGATAATCATGTGGTTTTTGTCTTTGGTTCTGTTTATGTGGTGGATTACCTTTATAGACTTGCATATGTTGAACCAGCTTTGCATACCAGAACGAAGCCTACTTGATCACGATGAATATGCTTTTTGATGTGCTGTTGCATTTGGTTTGCCAGTATTTTAGTGAAGATTTTTGCATCAATGTTCATCATGGATATTGGCCTGAAGTTTTCTTTTTTTGTTGAATCTCTGCCAGGTTTTGGTATCAGAATGATGTTGGTCTCATAAAATGATTTGCGAAGGTTTCTTTTTTGTATTGCTTGGAATAGTTTCAGGAGGAATGGTACCATCTCCTCTACATATCTGGTAGAATTTAGCTGTGAACCCATCTGGACCTGGACTTTTTTTGGTTGGTAGGCTATTAATTGCTGCCTCAACTTCAGCCTTTGTTATTGTTCTGTTGAATGTTTCAACTTCTTCCTGGTTTAGGATTGGGAGGGTGCAAGTGTCCAGGAATTTATCCATTTCTTCCAGGTTTACTGGTTTATGTGCATAGAGTTGTTTGTAGTAATCTCTGATTGTAGTTTGTATTTCTGTGGACTCCGTGGTGATATCCCCTTCATCCTTTTTTTTTGAGGCAGAGTTTCACTCTTTTTACCCAGGCTGGAGTGCAGTGGTGCTATCTCGGCTCATTGCAACCTCTGCCTCCTGGGTTCAAGCAATTCTCCTGCCTCAGCCTCCTGAGTAGCTGGGATTACAGGCATGCACCACCATGCCCAGCTAATTTTTTGTATTTTTAGTAGAGATGGGGTTTCACCATGTTGACCAGGATGGTCTCGATCTCTTGACCTCATGATCCACCCGCCTTGGCCTCCCAAAGTGCTGGGATTACAGGCTTGAGCCACCGTGCCTGGCCCCCTTCATCCTTTTTTATTGCATCTATTTGATTTTTCTTCCTTTTCTTTTTTATTAATCTGGTGTGCGGTCTATTTTGTTGATCTTTTCAAAAAACAGGCTCCTGGATTTAGCATTTTTTTGTGTCTCTATCTCCTTCAGTTCTGCCCTGATCTTAGTTATTTCTTGTCTTCTGCTAGCTTTTCTGTTTTTTTTTTTTTATCTTGCTCCTCTAGCTCTTTCAATTTTGTCAATAGAGTGTCAATTTTAGATCTTTCCTTGCTTTTTTGGTGGGCATTTATTTCTATAAATTTCCCTCTAGACACTGCTTTAAATGTGTCCCAGAGATTCTGGTATGTTGTGTCTTCATTCTGGTTGGTTTCAAAGAACATCTTTATTTCTGCCTTCATTTCACTATTTACCCAGTCTACATTCAGGAGCCAGTTGTTCAGTTTCCATGAAGTTGTGCAGTTTTGAGTTAGTTTCTTAATTCTGAGTTCTAATTTGATTGAACTGTGGTCTGAGAGATGGTTTGTTATTATTTCTGTTCTTTTGCATTTGCTGAGGAGTGATTTACTTCCAATTATGTGGTCAATTTTAGAGTAGGTGATATGCAGTGCTGAGAAGAATGTATATTCTGTCAATTTGGGTTGGAGAGTTCTGTAAATGTCTATTAGGTCTGCTTGGTCCAGATCTGAGCTCAAGTCCTGGATATCCTTGTTAATTTTCTGTCTCATTGATCTGTCTAATATTGATAGTGGAGTGTTAAAATCTCCCACTATTATTGTGTGGGAGTCTAAGTCTCTTTGTAGGTATTTAAGAACTTGCTTTATGTACCTAGGTGCTCCTGTATTGGGCACGTGTATATTTAGATCGTTAGTTCTTCTTGATGCATTGATCCTTTTACCATTATGTAATGCCCTTCTTTGTCTCTTTTGATCTTTGTTGGTTTAAAGTCCATTTTATCAGACTAGGATTTTGAATCCTGCATTTTTTTTTTGCTCTCCATTTGCTTTATAAATCTTTCTCCACCCCTTTATTTTGAGCTTATGTGTATTCTTTCACATGAGATGGGTTTCCTGAATACAGCACACCAATGGGTTTTTAGTTTTAATCCAATTTGCCAGTCTGTGTCTTTTGATTGGGGCATTCAGTCCATTTACATTTAAGGTTACTATTGTTATGTGTAAATTTGATCCTGTCATTTTGAAGCCAGCTGGGTTTTTTTCCCATTTGTTGATACATTTTCTTCATTGTGTTGATGGTCTTTACCATTTGGTACATTTTTGGAGTGGCTGGTACTGGTTGTTCCTTTCTTTATTTAGTGCTTCTTTCAGGAGCTCTTGTAAGGCAGGACTGATGGTGATGAAATCTCTCAGCAATTGCTTGTCCATAAAGGATTTTCTTTCTTCTCCACTTATGAAGCTTAGTTTGGCTGGATATAAAATTCTAGGTTGAAAGTTCTTTTCTTTAAGGATGTTTTAAATTGGCCCCCACTCTCTTCTGGCCTGTAGAGTTTCTGTGGAGAGATCTGCTATGAGTCTGATGGGCTTCCTCTTGTGGGTAAGCCGACCTTTCTCTCTGGCTTCCCTTAGCATTTTTTCCTTCATTTCAACCCTGGTGAATCTGATGATTATGTGCCTTGGGGTTGCTCTTCTTGCAGAATATCTTTGTGGTGTTCTCTGTATTTCCTGGACTTGAATGTTGGCCTGTCTTGATAGGTTGGGGAAGGTCTCCTGGATAGTATCCTGAAGAGTGTCTTCCAGCTTGGATTCATTCTCTGTCACATTCAGGTATGCCTATCAAATGTAGATTAGATCTTTTCACATAGTCCCACATTTCTTGGAGACTTTGTTAATTCCTTTTTACCCTTTTTTTTTCTAATCTTGCCTTCTTGTTTTATTTCATTGAATTGATCTTTGACCTCTGATATCCTTTCTTCTGCTTGGTCAATTCCACTGTTGAATCTTGTGTATGCTTTGTGAAGTTCTTGTGCTGTGTTTTTCAGCTGCATCAAGTCATTTATATTCTTCTCTAAGCTGTTTATTCTAGTTAGCATCTAATCTAACCTTTTTTCTAGGTTCTTAGTTTCTTTGCATTGGGTTAGCATATGTTCTGTTAGCTCTGAGAAGTTTATTATTACCCACCTTCTGAAGCTTGTTTCTGTCAGTTCCTCATATTCATTCTCTATCCATCTTTGATACCTAGCTGATGAGGAGTTATAATCCCTTGGAGGAGGAGAGGCATTCTGTTTTTTGATGTTTTCATCCTTTTTGTGCTGGTTTCTTCCTATCTTAGTGGCTTCATCTACCTGTGGTATTTGTAGCTGGTGACTTTCAGATGGGGTCTCTGAGTGGATATCCTTTTTGTTGATGTTGAAGCTATTTCTTTCTGCTTCTTAGTTTTCCTTCTAACAATCCGGCTTCTATGCTGCAGGACCACTGGAGGTCCACTCCAGACCCTGCTCACCTGGGGATCACCTGCAGGGTTGCTGTTTGGTTTCTTCCTTTGCTATCCTCACCCCAGAAGGGTACCCACCACATGTCGGCCTGAAGTCTCCTTTATGAGGTGTCTCTTTGGGTATACAGGGATCCAGGAGTTGTTTGAGGAGACAGTTAGTCCCTTACAGAAGCTCAAGTGCTTTGCTGGGAGCTCCATTGTTCTGTGCAGTGCTCCTGGGCAGGTACCTTTAAGTCTGCTGCAGCTGAACTCATAACCATCTCTTTTCCCAAGTACTCTGTCCTAGGAAGGTTGGCTTTATGTATAAGTTTCCGTCATGCTGCTGCCTTTTTTCACAGATGCCCTGCCCAGCACAGAGTAGTCTAGTCACAGTCTGCCAACAGAGGCATTGCTGAGCTACCACTGGCTCTGCCCAGCTGCTGTGTGAAGTGCCTCAGTAGTGGTGGATTGCCTTGGTAGTGGGGGATTCCCTTCTCTCCTCTGAGCTGGACCATAATGGGTCCTGTTGTGCTTGCTGGGAAATTCTCAATCTAGAGCATTTCAGATTGCTTTTTTTGTCGGGATGGTACCTGCAGAGCCAGATCACCTGGCTCCCTGTCTCAGCCCCCTCCCTTTCAGTTGAATGGGTGGCTTTATCTCCCAGGTGTTCCAGGGGCCAGTCAAAATGGCCACCCAGACTTGTGTAAGTTTCTGTGTACTGACCCAGCACTAGCTGAAACTGCCGAGCTGAAAACTCATGGTGCTTTTCAGCCCAGGAGTCTCCTGGTCTGTGGGCAGTGAAAACTTGTTTGGAAATGTGGTGAGCACTAACTATCTGTGCTGTTCTCACTGGGAACTGCACTCCAGAGCTGTTCCTATTTGGCCATCTTGGATCCTCCCAGACTGCTTCTTTAAGTAGGAGCCTGATCCCCTCCTCTTCATGCAGAGGGTTCTCCCAGCTGGGACCTCCAGCCATCCCTATCTGTGTTCAGTAGCTGACAGAGTTGTAATTTCTCCCTATAATGGAGTGCTCAACAAGTGGGCAGGCTATCATGTTAGCTATTTGGGCTTCTCAGTTTGTCCAGCCTGTGGGTCTTGGAGAACTCAAATCAATCAGGGCTGAAAGGACCCCCAAACACAGCCAGCTACTATATGAAAAAGAAGCCAGTCTGCTTCTTTAACTGAATCCCTGATCTTGTTTCTCCTGACTAGGTGAGACCTTCCAACTAGGTTCTTTAGCCAGCTCCTACAGGAGCATACAGGCTGGAAACAGGTCAGCAACCCTTTGGGATGGAGCTTCCAGAGGAAGAGGCAGGCTGCCATCTTTGCTGTTTCATATAATTCACTAGTGATTGCTCCAGGTACCAGAAAAAAAATGAGGTGACTAGGGACTGGAGTGGATACCCAGCCCTATAGTAGAGTGAACAGACTGTTAAAGAAAAATAAACAGAAAACAATAACACAAAAACTCAAAAAAAAGCCCATCCAAAGGTCAGCAACCTCAAAGATCAAAGGTAGATAGGCTCACAAAGATAGAAAGGATAAATGCAAAAACACTGAAAACTCAAAAAGCCAAAGATCCTCTTTTCCTCAAAATGACTATAACACCACCCAGCAAGGGCTCAGAACTGGGCTGAGGCTGAGGCTGAGATGGCTGGAATGACAGAAGTAGGCTTCAGAATGTGCATAAGAATGAACTTTGCTGAGCTAAAGGGGCATGTTGTAAACCAATGCAAAGAAACTAACAATCATGATAAAACAATATAAGAGCTTGCAGCCAAAATACCCAGTTTAGAGTGGAATATAACCAACCTGACATAGATGAAAAAATACTGCAAGAACTTAACATGCAATCGTAAGTACTAATAGCAAAATAGACCAAGTGGAGGAAATAATCTCAGAGCCTTGAAGATTATCTTTCTGAAATAAGAGAGGCAGACAGAATTGAGAAAAGGGAATATATTAGCAAAATCTCTGAGAAATAAGGGGTTATATAAAGAGACAAAATGTATGACTGATGGTAGTACCTGAAAGAAGTAGGGAGAATGGAACCAGTTTGGAAAACATACTTCTGGATAGTATCCAGGAGAACTTGCCCAACCTAGAAAGACAGGCTGACATTCAAATTTAGGAAATTTGGGGAACCCCAGTAAGATACTCTATGAGAAGATCATCCTTAAGACAGTTAATCAACAGATTCTCCAAGGTTGAAATGAAAGATAAAACATTAAGGCAACCAGAGGGAAAGGTATGGTCACCTACAAAGGGAAGCCCATCAGATTAACACTGGAGCTCTCAGCAGAAACCCTGCAAGCCAGAATAGATTGGGGGCCAATGTTCAACATTCTTTAAAAAATTTCCAACTCAGAATTTCATATCCAGACAAACTAAGCTTCATAAGTGAAGAAGAAATAAGATTCTATTCAGACAAGCAAATACTGAGGGAATTTGTTTCTACCATACTGGCCTTACAAGATATCCTGAAGAAATATGGGAAGGAAAAACCATTACAGGAAAAACACACAGAACAGCAACACTATGAAGCAACCATATAAACAAGCCTGCAAAATAACAGGTTAGCATCCTGATAACAAGATCAAATCAACATATAACAATATTAAACTTAAATGTAAATTGGCTAAATGCCTCAATTAAAAGACAGAGTGGCATGCTAGTTAAAGAACCAAGACCCAGTGGTATGCTGTATTCAAGAGACCCATCTCATATGCCAAGACACACATAGGCTCAAAATAAAGGGAAGGAGGAAAATTTACCAAGCAAATGAAAAACAGAAAAAAGCAGGGATTGTAATCCTAGTTTCTGAAGAAACAGCCTTTATATCAACACAAATTTGAAAAGACAAAGAAGGACATTACACAATGGTAAAGGGTTCAATTCAATAAGAAGAGCTAACTATCCTAAATATATATCCACTTAACACAGAAGCACCCAGATTCATAAAGCAAGTTCTTAGAGACCATCAGGGAGACTTAGATTCCCACACAATAATAATAGTGGGAGATTTTAACACCCCACTGACAATATTAGATCATTGAGACAAAAAATTAACAAAGCTATTCAGGACCTGAACTCAACTCTGGAGCAAGTGGACCTGTTAGGTATCTACAGAACTGTCCAGCCAAAAACAACTGAATATACAGTCTTCTCATTGCCACATAGCATTTACTCTAAAACTTATCACATAATTGGAAGTAAAATACTCCTCAGCAAATACAAAAGAACTGAATTCATAACAGTCTCTCAGATCACAGTACAAATTAGAACTGAAGATTAAAAAATTTGCTCAAAACAATACAACTACATGGAAATCGAACAAACTGCTCCTGAATGACTTTTGGGTAAATAAAGAAATTAACACAGAAATCAAAGAGTTCTTTGAAATTAAGGAGAACAAAGAGGCAACTTTACCAGAACCTCTGGGATGCAGCTAAAGCAATGTCAAGTGAAAAAATTATAGCACTAAATGCTCGTGTTAAAAAGCTAGAAAGATTTCCAGTTTACAACCTAACATCACAACCAAAATAACTAGAGAAGCAAGAGCAAACAAACCCCAGAGCTCACAGAAGACAAGATTTTCCTAGTTGGAAGATCAGAGCTGCACTGAAGGAGATAGAGACATAAAAAAAACCCTTCAAAAATTAATGAATCTAGGAGCTGGTTTTTTGGAAAAAAAATTAATAAAATAGATAGACCACTAGCTAGACTAATGAAAAAGAAAAGAGATAAGATTTAAAGATTTAAAGAAACACAATCAGAAACGATAAGCGGGATACACCATTAACCCCACAGAAATACAAATAACCATCAGAGAATACTGTAAACACCTCTGTGGACATAAACTAGAAAACCTAGAAGAAATGGATAAATTCCTGGACACATACCCTCCCAAGACTGAACCAGGAAGAAACAATCCCTGAATAAACCAATAACAAGTTTCAGAATTGAGGCAGTGATAAATAGCCTACCAAAAACAACAACAAAATCCCAGGACCAGATGGATTCACAGCTGAATTCTATCAGACGTACAAAGAAGAGATGGTACTATTACTACTAAAACTATTCCAAAAAATTGAGGAGAGACTCCCCCCAACTCATTCTACGAGAACAGCATCATCCTGATACCAAAACCTGGCAGAGATACAACGAAAAAAGAAAACTTCAGGCCAATATCCTTGATAAACGTTGAAGCAAATATTCTCAACAAAATAGTGAAGCTGGAAACAATCATTCTCAGCAAACTAACACAGGAGCAGAGAATGAAACACCCCATGTTCTCTCTCATAAATGGGAGTTGAAAAATCAGAACAGATCGGCAGAGGGAGGGGAACGTCACACACCAGGGCCTGGCAGAGGGTGGGGGGCTACTGGAGGGATAGCATTAGGAGAAATACCTAATGTATATGCTGGGTTGATGGGTGCAGCAAACTACCATGGCATGTATATACCTATTTAACAAACCTGCATGTTCTGTACATGGATCTAAGAACTTAAAGTATAATAATAATAATAATAATAATAAAATAGTGCAAACTGAATCCAGGAGCACATCAAAAGGCTTATTCACTGTGATCAAGTAGGCATCATCACTGGAATGCAAGGTTGGTTAAATATATGCAAATCAATAAATATGATTAATCACATAAACAGAACTGAAGACTAAAACCATATGATTATCTCAATAAATGCAGAAAAAATCCAATATTCCTTCATATTGAAAACTCTCAATAAACTAGGTATTAAAGAAACATACATCAAAATTATAAGAGCCATATATAATAAACCCATAGCCAACAGTATACTGAATGGGCAAAAGATGGAAGTGTTCTCCTTCAAAGCCAGCACAAGACAAGGATGCCCTCTCTTACCCCTCCATTCAACATAGTATTGGAAGTTCTGGCCAGAGCAATCAAGCAAGAAAAAGAAAAAAAAGTATTTAAATTGGAAGATAAGTCAAACTATCTTTGCAGATGACACGATCCTATATTTAGAAAACCTCATTGTCTCAGCCCAAAGCTTCTTAAGC
Source organism: Leontopithecus rosalia (assembly GCA_028533165.1). Taxonomy (NCBI): domain Eukaryota; kingdom Metazoa; phylum Chordata; class Mammalia; order Primates; family Cebidae; genus Leontopithecus; species Leontopithecus rosalia. The sequence continues at coordinate 98,732,120 of CM052649.1, read as the reverse complement.
TGATAAGCAACTTTAGCAAAATCTCAGACATATTTCACATAATTGGATAAAACTATTCTAAAATTCATTTGGAACCATAAAAGAGCCAAAATAGTCACAGTATTCCTAAGTAAAAAGCACAAAGCTAGAGGCATCATGCTACCTGACTTCAAGCTATACTGCAGGGCTATGGTTACCAAAACAGGATGGTACTGGTAGAAGAACAGACACATAGACCAATGGAACAGCATAGAAAACCCAGAAAAGACCACACATGCACAATCATCTGATCTTCAACAAACCTGACAAAAATAAGCAATGGGAAAAGGATTTTCTATTTAATAAATTGTGCTGAAAGAACTGACTACCCCTATGCGGAAAACTGAAACCAGACCACTTCCTTACACCTTATACAAAAATCAACTCATGATATGCTAAAGACTTAAATATAAAACCCAAAAACTATAAAAATTTTAGAAGAAAACCTAGGCAGTACCATTCAAAAGGTAGACATGGGCAAAGATTTTTATGACAAAAATGCCAAAAGTAATTGCAACAAAAGCAAAAATTGAGAAATGGGATCTAATTAAACAAAAGAGCTTCTGCACAGCAAAAGAAACTATCAGAGTAAACAGACAACCTACAGAATGGAGGAAAATTTTTGTAATCTATCCCTCTGACAAAGGTCTAAAATCAGCATTTATAAGGAACTTAAACATATTCACATTAAAAAAACCCCATTAAAAAGTGGCAAAGGACATGAACAGATGCTTCTCAAGAGAATATATGCATGTGGCCAACGATTATGTGAGAAAAAGCTCAACATCACTGATCATTAGAAAAATGTAAATGAAAACCCCAATGAGACATGACCTCATACCAATCAGAATGGCTATTACAAAAAAGTCAAAAAACAACAGATGCTGGCAAGGTTGTGGAGAAAAAGGAATGTTGTTATACTGGTGGTAGGAGTGTAAATTAGTTCATTCATTATGGAAGACAACGTGGAGGTTGCTCAGAGACCTAGAGGCAGAAATACCATTCTACCTAGCAATTCCATTACTGGATATATAATCAAAGGAATATTAATTGTTCTATTATAAAGATACCTGCATGTGTATGTTTGTTGCAGTACTATTCACAGTAGCAAAGACATGGCATCAACCTAAATGCTCATAACTGATATACTGGGTAAAGAAAATGTGATGGATATACACCATGTAATACTATGCAGCCATAAAAAGAAACGAGATCATATCCTTTGCAGGGACACGGTTGGAGCTGGAGGTCATTATCCTCAGCAAACTAACACAGGAACAGAAAACCAAATATCATGTGTTCTCACTGATAAGTGGGAACTAAATCATGAGAACTAAATAACTCACTGGTAAGTGGGAGCTAAATGATGAGAACACATGGAGGAGAACAACACATACTGGGGCCTGTCAGAGTGGGTGGGTGAGAGAAGGAAGAGCATTGGAAGGATAGCTAATAAATTCTGGGCTTAATACCTAGGTCAGGGAATGATCTGTGCAGCAAACCACCATGGCACATGTTTACCTAGGTAGCAAACCTGCATATCCTGCACATGTACCCCTGAACTTAAATGTTGGAAATAAATAAAAAAACTAGATTCAGTACAGAAGTAGGTAAGGGATTCCAGCCACTATCTATTAAGCCAGACACTGAAGACAATTATGAAATATAAAATAATGCTGCTCTTTTCAGATACATTTTGTTTGGAAAAATATAGTAGTTTTTCCTAAAATATGCTTTTTATGTTAATTAAATAGATGCATTATTGTGAAACAAATGAATATTTTAAGATTTTATGTTTTAATTTTAAACACTTTTTATATCATTAATAAAAAACAAAAATGGAGACCATGGTGAACCTATACCCCAAAGCCAAACACCTGAAACCACAAGCCAAAACTTACATCATCCCAATTTCCCTGAAACACTAGCTCTAAACATAAACAAAACACAAAATCAGAAACATAAGCTTTATGTTCTTGTTAGCATGGATTAGTGAAATTAAACCATCAGCAATAGACAATCAGCTTGAAGAGTTCTGGTTGCCTTAACAAAATGATGAAAACAGCCAGTCACAAAAAATGTCAAACACTTCCTTTGTGTTTTACAAACTATGTTGTAACTTGTGACTGGGGCTTCTTACCGCTTTGGGTTGATTTCTCCTGGTTCGCTAATTGTTCTTTTATAATAAACTTTTATGATTTTTCTTTAAAAAGTGAAATATTTATATAATATGTAAATTCACCCAAAGATCCATTAGAGCTGAGTGTACTGTCTTTCTCTCTAATCTTGAGGCCTAGTCATACCTTCCTTAAGTAAATGTTTAACTCGCTACTCAACCTGAGTGCAATGACCCCCCCACAGATGCCCATGTTTAGGGAGGAGATGAGAATATAACAGGAAGTACTGTATTTTTGCAGTCACATGTGTAAGACCCACAGCCTTCTGTAGATGCCACTTCTTTATCTTCTTACCTGTCTGAGGTCATGGGAAAATTCAGGATGTGGGAGATATGGAGATAACCACTAAATAAACCACTGGGTAACATTAATTAATCAGCTCATTCCAAAAATTAGTTGTCAAAGAGTATTATATTGCTCTGCTAGATGTCATTGTGGTGTGGTTATACGATGAGTATAATGTATGGTCCTTAATCCAAATAGTGCAATTTTGTCTAGAGAGAAAGTTAACATACATGACTTTTAATATTACACAAGGAATAATGCAAAAGATATCATAAACCAGATATGTTGGTGCTTTTTTAAATTAAGTGGTGCAGGATTTGATGGGTTTATGGATGCTTAGACCACTTTGGGGGGCCCTATTCAGAAGGCGGTAACATTTTTAATAGCAGTATTTAAAAGTAATAACTGGCTAACAATAACTCCTAGGAAAAAATAGCACAGGAAGCAGGAGAAGTCAGGGTCACTCAGTGCTCTTGCTAAGGCTGAGTGAAAGAGGCTCAGAGTTACATCACTGCCAAGGTATTGACCAGAATCACCCAAGAAGACCCCCCAGCATGGGGGTATCTTCTTTTTGGATTAATGTACATCCATAGCAAAGAGCAGTATTTGCTTTTTGTCTTAAATTCTAGGGGTTGCTGATGAAATCAAATTAGACAAGAAAATAATGTGGTTCTCCCATTAGAGTGTGTGTCAAGGATCAGAAATAGGATGGAGAAGCTCCAGGGTGAGTTTCCTGCCTTCACACTGCATGCTTCCAAATTTTGAAAAACAGACTCTAGGTGGTGCATTAACAAATATTTACTGATTTGTAAATATATCACATGATTTGTGCTTTAATTCAGCTTCAAATAGTGTCATTTTCTCATGTAAAAGTTATTACTTTGGTGTTTAATGGTTTCTGTCAGAAGCAGTGGCGATATTGCACTGAGTCCCAAATCATTTCAGAAGACCTAGAGCCGGGATAACACATTACCTCTCTGTGCAGTAATCACAGGATGAATCATGGTATTCTTTTTTTTTTTTTGAGACGGAGTTTCACTCTTGTTACCCAGGCTGCAGTGCAATGGCGCCATCACGACTCACCACAGCCTCTGCCTTCTGGGTTCTGGCAATTCTCCTGCCTTAGCCTCCTGAGTAGCTGGGATTACAGGCACGCGCCACCATGCCCAGCTAATTTTTGTATTTTTAGTAGAGACGGGGTTTCACCATGTTGACCAAGATGGTATTGATCTCTTGACCTCGTGATCCACCTGCCTCAGCCTCCCAAAGTGCTGGGATTACAGGCTTGAGCCACCGCGCCTGGCCGAATCATGGTATTCTTAATTTTCCTTTTGTGCTAGTAGACTTCTCCCTCTGCAAAGTCAGTCTGCTGCCCAATAAGCCTCTCTTTTACAGCTGAAGTCTCCCTCTGGAGTCCCTGAGTTGCTCTCCAAACCTAGGCACTCTATAGATATTGTGTCCAGTGTACAAGAGAACACAGAAACTGTTAGTGTTGGACATGTACGTGTGATGGAACATATGTTTAAAAGTTGAAATTTATAGACTGTGGAGTGCCAGCTCCATAGAACATATATCTCAGGCAGTATTTGTGATCCAGAAATAATATAAAGTTTTTTAACATAAAGAAATGTTCATTTACGTAGTTCAACTGTTTGATTGAAGTTTAAGGACTTAGTTTTTTCTGCACAGTTACTGTGGACATGATGGTCTTACAGAATTGGTGGGAGACTGAGAGGTAGAGGTTATATATCAGAATCACTTTTGGAGTTCTAAAATTCACACAGGCTCCCACTTCTCACTGATACTTATGTGTGCACCCATAAGGGCAAGTCCCAAGTCTCACTGAGATGTATGTATGCAATACTTGAAACAAAACAATTTCTCTACCCTTTGGGGACTACTGATTCAGATAAGTTCATTACTGGTTATGCAGTTATACTGGTTTAAATAATGCCCTGAAATGATTTGAGAAACATCTTTAGGTATGTTCCACGAGGCTTTATTGTTTTCTCTGTGCCTCTCAAAATTTTTATTAGTAGTTTAGAAGAAGATATAGAAATTAGATATTTGGAATCAAATATGCAGTGATACAAAGCTATGAAAGGAACCTAATAGGATTCATGAAAGTATTGGAATCCAAAGGGATCTACATAGGCTGAAACACTTTACTGAAATAGAGTCAAATTTAACAGGAATAATTTAAACCTTCAATTAATGTTGAGTTTATTTAACATTAGTAAATGTTAATTTTTTATTTTTGAAATGGAGTTTCACTCTTGTTGACCACAACCTCCACCTCCCAGGTTCAAGTGGTCCTCCTGCCTCAGCCTCCTGAGTACCTGGGATTACAGGCATACACCACTATGCCTGGCTAATTTTGTATTTTTAGTAGACGTGGGGTTTCTCCATGTTGGTCAGGCTGGTCTTGAACTCCCAACCTCAGGTAATTCGCCTGCCTTGGCCTCCCAAAGTGCTGGAATTACAGGTGTGAGCCACCACAGCCAGCCAACAAATGTTAACTTATTTAACTCACAAATAGAAAACTATGTATGAGGAAGAGACTGCAACTTTCTAGAAGACTTAAATTAATTGAGACAACGTAAGAGAATGTGATCCTTTGTTTAAATTAGCCTGATTTGAAATGTAAAAGGTAAGCCATTGCTAAAATCTTCTCTAAAATAACACATTCTAATAGATGATTTTAGTATATGGCTGATTAGACTAAGGTATCCTCTACATTTAATCTCAGATTAAAAAAAAATAATGTGAAAGGCTTAAAATAGTAATTATAAGCTAGTTCAATAGTATAATATACCATAAGCTGCAGAATTATGCAACAGACAAGATCTCTGAGTGGTTACTGTGTTTCTGGACTTCTTGTCAGATTTACTTTTGTGATGGAGCTGACTTTTATGCCTTAATGTTTTATCCCACGATCAACTAGTTCTCATTTATCTGATTTAACAAGAAACCTAAAGGAAGAAAATGAACTAGAGGTGGAGGGAAAGCCTTCCAGCCAATTCTGCCAATTTATTTTTGGCATTGGTATGATTCTCTGCATTCACATTCTAGCCTAATACCTATTCACTCTCACCACAAATATCTAACGAGTGCCAACTAATAAGCCAGGCATTTTCTGGGTCTTAGGGATAGTACCAAAGGTGAAGGGCAGTATTCTTCCTTCAAGGAGCTCAAACTTTGCAAAAAGACAAATGTAAACAATACAAAACAACACGACATGGTATGAGAACCCTGGATGTACAGAAAGAAGGAAAAAAATAAATTCACTTGAGAAGTGAAAGATTCCAGAGGAAGTGGAATTTAATTGGGTTTTGAAGAATGGGTTAGTGCTTTCAAAGAGAGAAGAAAAAGGGCAAGACATACAGGAGGAAGCAGATCATGTTGGGAGTGGGAAAGAGTTCTGTGTGGTCAGAGTGACTTTGCAAGGTGCACGGGTTTGGCTAGAAGGGTCACATGGGATGATATGTGGGCCATGTAATGGAGCTGGCAGATCACCCTGATGGCAAACTAGCATGAGTTTTTAATCTAGGAGAAAACATAATCAGATTAGCATTTTCAAAAGATAGATTTGGAGAGTATATGGGAAGGGGTTTACAGATAGGAGACAGTTGCCTGAGGGAAACCAGTTAAAAATTATTTAGTTTTTTGGATGAGAAATGATAAGCAGCTGAATCAAGGCAATAAGAATGGGGGAACAAAAGAGGATTAAGAAGTTAGGTTTTATGAGTCAGCTTCCTAGACTTCAATCAGATATACATTAATTTGGAAAGCTGAGGATCAAAACTGTTGTCTCTGGCAATTCTCTGAATATGTATCTGCCACCTGAGGTCCTATTTGAGCTTTCTCCACTGCACAGACCAACAAGAAACATGTCAATACAATCTTGTCAGTGGAATCTTGGTTCATTTTCAGGTAAACTTGGCCATTATTTTTGTGAAATATGTTTTTTCTTCATTTTTCTGTTTATCTTACTCTTGTAAAGCGTGTTTGCTACTGTACAGCTTTGTGAGCTTCAAGCTATTAGAATTCTGTTCAAGAACAAAGTTGGCACTGTCAGAGGGTATTTGAAAATGGCTGGCTCCACACGCACAAGAGGAGTTTTAGCCTGAGGGGACTGAGCTATATGACATTACCGTGGTGGAGACATTAGTCTATGCACTTGTCAAAAACTATAGAAGTATATACCTTAAAGAGGGAACTTCATATAATTAAAAAAATCAACTAATACTTTGGGAGAACTCAGTCTGTGACAAATGAATTTAACTGTATTTTTAATGTCTGACGTAATTTCACTGCCAGGGCAGAGGTAAAAAGAGGCCATTCTAAAAATCTTTAGAAAATAGTGTTTGGACTAGATACTATATCACTAAAGATAGAAAAAGAATTTCTTACAAACACAGTACTCTAGTTGGCATATTTGTTTTTCACAGTAGTATGTGTTAGAAATTCAGAAACTGTTTTGTATGCTAGGAATGAACAAAGAAACAAATGAGTTGTAGATAATGAGAGCCAGGTTACTCACTGCCAGAGAAAGAAGTTACACATAAGCTGGAGAGGTGAAGGGAAAAGCTAGAATGAGCCTTTTGGTGCTGCATTAGAGTTGGAGATGTTGTAATGAACTCATTTATTTGAACAGATATACAGTTATATATGCATATTAACATATAACTATATAAACATAGATATGCATGTATATATGGGTTAGTGTACATCCATAAATTTCCCAGGCCTCTGTATTAAGAGAGCCTTAAAAAGTGACATGCTCTAGTAACAACAGCAACACCAAATGCTTAGATTATAGTTTCTAAATGTCATTCTGCAATAAAAGAAGCCAGGACCCCCTAGCAAAATGGCTGACTTTAATCTGGGGCAGGGAATATATAAGATGATCCTGGAGCACCTTATAGTGCCAGAAAGTAAAGCAGTGCTGAAAGAAAAGAAAATAGAAAAGGTAAGAGCATGCCAAGAGGACACAGGAGTCCTTATGAAATGGCTGGAGTGGCCAAAGCTGGAAAAACTTGAGCAACATAATGTATTAAAATGACACAGAATTATAACCCAGAGGATAAAATAAACCTTGCAGAGTCATTATTTATATAAATTAGTGATTGAATATATTAATAAGCAAATAATGAATAAATGGGGAAGAAGGAACAGATTTTCCTCATGGAAAAATTCTACTTAGTAAATGTACAGGGGAATAGAAAATCACCATTAGAACACCATCAGAATAATTGCAGCAGGCAAAATCCACAGGTGATGCTGCTGCTAAGAGGCACAGTTTTAAGGAGAAACAGGATATTTGCATAGCCTTAAAGTTTCTCCTGAGAAGTTATAATAATGTCCACAAATTCTTTGACACTACTTTTTCCAGGAGATAGAGTTAATTCTCCTTCTTTTGAGAGTGTATAGGATTTAGTGACTTTCCTTTAATGAACAGAATATGGAAAAAGAAAGATAGTAGCTATAGAATGGAGAAAACTAGGCACCCACCACCTTAATCAAGTGATTGAAATTAATATCACCTGTAATGAGTCATGTCCACATTATGCACGTCCTGAAATGATGTAATGAGGAAAGCACTTCACTTCTATGGTCTTCTTCCCTTAATCCGCAACCTCTGTTTATTCATGGGAAACGTCAAACACAGAGTGAGGGATAGTCTACAAAATACCTGGCCAGGACTCCTCAAAATTGTATGAAAGACAAGGAAAGACCAAAAAACCATATTTGGTCAGAAGAGACTAAGAAGATGTGGCACCTAAATGCAGTGGGCGCTTCTGAATTGGATCCTGGGATAGACAAGGGACATTAGTGGGTAAAGGTGGATCACTCAGAATAGAGTCTGAAGTTTAGCTTTTAGTACTGTATTAACATTGATTTCTTAGTTTTGATATATATACTACGTCTATGTAATGTAGAAGTTGAATGAATTATATGTAAGAACTACTATTGCAGTTCTGCAAACCTAAGATTAATTCCAAATAAAATTTAGTAAAAACTGATTGGCTTTAAACCTCTGTCTCTTTCACTGTAAAATAATGTTAGTTTTCAAGGAGCTGAAAATTTCTTCAAGGACAAGGCAAAGGTAACATGGAGTTACAATAAAACAAGAGGCTTATCTAGAAATTCTGCCAGGAGTGTTTCAAACGTAACCCAATTGTGAGGTTTCAACATTAAAACTTCAGAGAAATTAAAAATATCTGAAAGAAAAATTAATTATTGAATATTTTAACAAAATACATGAATATGTCTAATTCCTTCAGTGTAAACTTTTAAGTTTTATAAGCTTTAGACATTTATGTTTTGCTAGCAAGGTGAAGGAAACCCTACTGAAAAAAATAAGTGTTTTGGATATTTTTCATAAAGCTGTACCATCTGACTAATGTTCCACAGTGAACAAAATGTTTCTAAAATTTTCTGAAATTATCTTGACTGAATGAATGGGTAAAAGCTATACTATGATAATTGGCATGAAAATAAATCCCAAAACCTGCCTATGTTTAACACCCAAATATAAAAACTGCTACTTCTTTATACATTTGGTATACTATTTTTAAAGTCCTCAAAAATAGGCTGAACATAATCTCAGAGATGCTTTTCTTAGTATGCATCTCTTAGTAGGGCAAATTAGCAGGAAGGGGTCAATTTAGGTCTCATGCCACTCCCTAAAACCACCAAGATTCTCAGAATGCAGGAAATCCTTATATCATCCTGTTTTGGACACGTGAGATATGAGGACTTCCTAACTATAGAATACAAGTCGAATCTTGCAGATTTAGGTGCGTCACAGACGTTCATTTCTGACAGATGCAGATTTCCCATGGCATGGTTGCAAATTCAGCCCATATGTTCACCATAAGACACTTAAAGGATACTTAAGAACATTACTGCTTAAAATATGTGTTCAACAATAACGTGGTTACAAATGACTATATATGCCAAAGTGATTCAATAACATGAGATTATTATCCATAATCCAATAACTGAAAAGTTTAGCCAGTGATTTAATCAAACAAAATACAATTACATTTTTCTCTGTAGACAATCATTAGATAAAAGGGCCAACTATTTGCTAAGACCTCCACACACAGAATGAGACAATAAAAGCATTATCTGCACACAAGAGATTACTTGTTTGTTCTCAATATCAGGTTGCTGGAGGGGTGAGGATGAGGTTCATATATTCAGTTCAGCCACGGAGATAACAGATTTTAATGAACAATGTTTTTTAAGGAGCACCAGCCTACAGGCATATTTTATCCTTCTGAAAATTATTATTTGATTAATACAGAGATCATTTCCACTGATCTCAGGCTTTAGGACCTTATGGCTCTTCTGTAGGATTTATTATATGCATGTGAATATTAAGGGATGAAGAGGAGGAGGGGATTTCATTCAAAACAGCTTTGGTTGAGTTCTGTACCTATGAAGACTGAGGAAGTTCAAAGAAACAGAAAATAATTTGATACTGCTCCTCACAAGTTTCCTGACCAGGCGTTAAAAGGGTGTCAGTAACGTCTTGTAGAGAAGAGAAAAATGTGTCGATGAGTGCGTTTCGATGATTAACAAGGCAGAAAGGAATGTAGAACTAGTTTGCTGCAAGAGTGCCAAGAGAAATAAACCCTACAATTCCCAGGGCACAGCAGGAGGGAGGAAATTGCTATAACTTGATTTAGTTCACTCCAAATTCAGCTGTGGCCAAAAACCAGGATGGTGGAGAGATCCCGTGGTCCACAAGGCAGGGTGACAGTGAGGGTTTGGCAACTCCCTGGCACTGAGAGGTGGACCTCTAGCTGGAATGTCAGCAGTTCTGCAAGGTATCAGAGTGAAGGTGTGGTGCAAGGGTGGGAGGGGGCAGGCCTTGGGAGGGTCTACTTGGGTGCCCAGCTATGCAGTCCTGGGAGTCAGTCTACAGAGGATGGTCAGCTGTCACTGAAACAAGGCAGAACTGGAAAGGTGAAAAATGATGGACAGAAACTGTATTTCTTCGAAGTTTTTGGGGAGAGCACTTCTTATGGTTGAAAGGGATATTTCATAAAATGTTCAGGAGCAAGACCCCCAAGAGCATGCTCAATTCACGACAGATGTTTGCTGAAGTGACTTCTAAGTTTTGTGGACTTAAAAAACTGCGAAGTTTCTATACTGCTGAATGAAGTATCCATGTAGGGGACCAGAGCTGAAATGAGGAAAGCATTTTTTTCTTTAAAAAAGTTTGTATGACCATTCTAGAAAGTACAGCATGAAATGGGAAAAAGGGGTAACTTTGCAGTGGAGACAACTGACAAATATTGCTTCAAGCAGGTCATGAAGTTCAACGTCAGCAATGGAAGGTCATATTGACAGTACATCCCCTTGATGTGATATAATAAAAATGGCAAAATACCTCAGTGGTCTTTCTTCCACAACCCATAACCCCAGTAAGGTCACCAAAAACAAAGTCTGAGAAACTGTCACAGCCTAAGGAGACCTGATGACTTAATGTAATGTGGTATCCTTGATAAAATCCTACAACGGAAAAAAGAACAGAGGTAGAAAATAAGAAAATAGGAAGAAAATATGAACTTTTAGCTAATAACAATAATGTATCAATATTGGTTTATTAATTGTAATAAATGTACCATGCTAATGTTAGTGTGAATAAGAGAAACTTCGTGAAGAGCATATGGAAGCTCTCTGTCCTATCTGATTTTTCCCCCTAAGTCTAAAAGTGCTCTGAAAAATGAAGTCTATTAAAATGTGTATGTATGTGTGTATATCACTCACAAGTATTAATATTAAACAAATATTAAAGGAGATCTAAGTCATTAGCTTGCCTCTCACTTATTTATGCAGCTAAGAGGACTGGTAAATCCTCCTTCTAAATCTCCTTTGGCAATTCCTTTTTTCTCTGTCCCTTCCCTCTGTACCCTCATGCAGGCCCTTAGTATTTTCCTTGAACTGCCATCTCCTTTTGATTAGTCTCTGTGACTACAGTCTCTGCTTCTTTTTGACACAATGTGAAACAGTCACTTCATAATTCAGTTTTTTTTCTAGTGTTAATTTCTTGTTTAAAAATTTCCTAGAGACTCCATCATTGCTCTCGGTATAAAATGAGTTCTCCTGGTCATTTAATGCCTTTAAGGATCTGGGCCAGTCATTCTTCTGAGCACATTTCTATCATTTCTTATGTTAACCTATTGATGCTTTTGTGGTTTTCAGGTTTTAAAATATGTTTAGTAAACAGAGCTTTGATTTTTTCCAAATAAATGTTAAATGGAAACCCAAGTTACAGATCAGATAAAGACACTGCTGAAGAGGGCCCGGATCAAGAGATAACCTCCTCTTCAGCCTTCTCCTGAAAGATCTGTTGAACATCATCTGAAAAGCTTGTTTCTGAGTCAGTGGACTTCTCACTGCCCCTAGGGCATTGGGCTCCCCTGCTCTTGACCCAAATGCTTTTATATCCTTGTTTTTGCCAGTGTCACAGTCTATACTGCCCTTTTCCTGCTTCTTTCTTATTTGGTCCTGTCAAAATCATTCTCATTTTTCAAATACCATCTCTCCTCACAGGGGTTCTCTTATTGTCAAGCCAAAAGTGGTGTCCCACTCCAGTGGGGTTCTTGGCCCTTGATTGAACTTCTCTTATGGCATTTAATGAATGCTGACTGATCTGTGAGAATTATTTGATTATCCTTATCCTCCTCATTAGTCCATTGGTCTGTAAATCCTGTAAGGACAAGATCTGTGGTTTTTACATCTGTGCATTCTCCACAACAGCTATCATGATGCCTGCACTTAGCAGGCTTTCTGGTAGTGTTCTTTGAATAGATGGTTGGCTAGAAGGAATGCCCTGAGTTTACTTGGGTTTGAACAGAGTTTCCACTTTTGATCCACAGACTGCTGCCAACCCTTGGCATCTGTTTGCTCCTTTTACACTCTTTCTTTTTTTGACTAATGACTTTCTATCTGACAATTAAATATGCTAGCTCCCCATGTCCTACGAAGACACAAGATCTCAAGAGTTATTAGACTGCATCCCCCTCTCTTCATCCCATGCTCTTCACCCAAATCTGAGTCCAGTGCCTGGGGCATTATAGGTATTCAATATGTGTTTGTTGAAATTTTGAATAAAAGAGAATGATTTGAAAAGAGAGCAATTTTTAACAGCAAAAGTAGACTGTCTTTGTAGGCTGTTTTTGTTGAGAATCAGCTGTGGCAACTGTAGAGCTATCCATGGAGAGATATGTTAACTACTCTCAAAATGATCTATGGCATTCCAATTCAAACTTGGGGCTGTCTGCTTGCCTCTAAAACTTAGTACCCATTTCTGTACAAACCTCTTATTTACACTGTGTCATTTAGCTTGGTTTTCCCCTTGAATGCTGTTCTTGATAATGATTTACAAATATTTATTCTTAATGAAAATGTTGGAGAAGAGTATGGAGTGTGATGTTTCCCAGCCCCTGCAAGTCTCTACAGATGGCCCTAAACACAAACCACAGTGAGCAGAGCTTTGCAGACTGTAGCAGGTGACTCAGTGCCAGAGTGTGCTTGCTTATAGGATTTTGCAATGGTGATGAGTTGTAGATAAAAAAGATTAAGGGAATATTTTTGGTGTGAGTAGCCAAATTTAAAATCACATAAAGGTTATAGCCTGAATTTCCAAACTTGTTCCAATACAACACGAAAGACAAAATGTTCTACCACACACACACTAAAGAATGGTGTTTAAAATGCTCTTTTTTGTTATTTAAAATGATATAAATACATTCACTATAAAAGATTCAAACCTCAAAAAACATAATGAACAAAATGAGAGCATTTCCCCTCTTATGCCTACTTTCCCTTCCAGGGCAACCACACTTCTGAGTTTGCTGGGTATCCTTTCAGTCCATTTTACATAGACGTCTCTGTTTTCCCATATTGCGTTATTCTAATATACATTATACATAGATTAGACTACATGTGTATCAGTTACAATTTACTTTCACCTGTATGAAAAATAAATAACCACAGGAGCATTTACTTTTATGAAATAATAAGCCAAAGACTGGTGGGAAGATCCACAATGCCATGAGGGACCCAGTTTCTTCATATGTTTCCAATTCTGCCCTTAGTTGTTGATTTTACCTGCATACTTGTTACCTCAGGACCTCAGACAGCTGCTCCATCTGCAGCATTTTTTCAGTTCCAGGGAGTAAAAGTGGAAAGGACAAAGACCAGTGACGACACAACCATCAGAATGCTGCCACTTGGCCCCACCAAGGTGGAAAGGTGTCTAAAACACATATTTGTTTTTATAAGCTGAGCACATTGTCTTCCTGAATAAGATCAGAGGTTTCTTTGTAAGAAAAATTGAAGCAATGGCTACTGATAGGCAACTACCATGCCTACTATAACTAATTTTGCTTTTCCCACTTAATAATATACCCCACATCCCTTCGCATATTAGTACATTTCTTATTATCTTTAACGACTATCTAGTATCCTAGTATGTGAATGTACAACATTTTGGCTATTCACCTACTGATGTATGTATATATTTTCTTTCTTTTTTTTTTTCTATCTAAGCAGTGCTAATATGAGCATCTATCAATCTTAATTTTAGATTTAAAATTTGTACTTATTTCCTTATAAAAGCTTCCCTCCAGTATATAAACTTCAGATCTCACAGTACCTGGAACTTATTTCTAAATATTTTATAATCTGATGCTTTTATTTCTTCTAAATATCTGATATTTTAGTTGACATTTTCAAAAGAGGATATAATCATCATCATTAATCAGTTAGCACATATAAATGAGTGCTAGGCATAGTTCTACATGCCTCATTTTAAAATTAATTTAAAAAATTAATTAAAAAATTAAAAAAAATTTTAGTTCTGCAATAACCCTATGGAATATATGTGATTATTGTCTATATTTTGCAAACTGAAACACAGAAAGACTAAGACATAATGCCATAAAATTATTGGCAGAGCCATTTTCTTCCATTTTTCCTTTTTTAAAATCCAAAGCATATCTTCTTATTCAATGAAATGGTACATTAAAAAGTTGTTGAATATTGAAAAACATATAAACCTATCTATCTCTTATAATTTAAATCTTAAAGAGAAATGGTACAGAATGAGAAAAGTACATATTCTCCTGCTTGTTCAATGTTAATAATATAGAAACAAGTTATCCACTTGAGATCATTGAGAGATCATATGTTCATATAAATACATTTTTCAGATAAAGAATGCTTCCTGCTTTACAAAATAAAACAACTCCAAGACTTTATTTTCTTCGGAGAACATTGAATAGGAATATTACTTGTAATGCTATTCTCAAACAAAAATGATTTAGGGGCCATTTTAATTTATGTCATGATATCAGCTATTAATTCTGATATCAGGATGGCTACCTCTCTATTCTTTTTTTTTTTTTTGACAGGGTTTCACTGAGACAGCCAGGCTAGAGTGCAGTGATGCAATCTCTCCTCACTGTAACCTCTGCCTCCTGGGCTTAAGTGATCCTCCCATCTCAGCATCCCATATAGCTGGGACTACAGGAGTACACCACTACATCTGGCTAGTTTTTCTTTCTTTTTTGTATTTTTTGTTGAGACAGGATTTTGCCACATTACCCACACTGATCTCAAACTCCTGAGCTAAGGCAATCCCTTCATCTCAGCCTCCCAAAATGATGCGGTTACAGATATGAGCCACTGTACCTGGCCCTTCTCTATACTTTTATGTCAAGAAAACCAAAAATATTTAGAATTATGACTATCATAGGCATCAGTAAGCATTGTGTTTTTTTCTAAGAGTGCATATGCAGGTTCCTTACATGGGGTAAATTGTGAGTCTCTGGGGTTTGGTGTACAAATTGTTTAGTCATCTAGTTAGTGAGCATAGTACCTGATGGGGTTCAAGTAGTCCCCATTGTCTATTGTTCCCCTTTTAGTGTCTGTGTGTACTCAGTGTTTAGCTCCCACTTGTAAATGAGAACATGAGGTATATGGTTTTCTGTTCCTGCATTAATTTGCTTAGGATAACGACCTCCAGCTCCATTCATGTTACTGAAAAGGGGATAATTATTTTTTTTATGGCTGCATTGTACCCCATGGTGTATATGTACCACCTTTAAAACAATCCAGTCCACTATTGATAGGTATCTAGGTTGATTCCATGTGTTTACTATTGTAATAGTTCTGTAATAAACATATGAGTGCATGTGGCTTTTTGGTAGAATGACTATATTCCTTTGGGTATGTATATATTGGTAAGGGAATTTCTGGGTCAAAAGGTAATTTTGTTTTATTTAAGAAATCTCCAAACCACTTTTTACAGTGGCTGAACTAAGTTAGAGCCCCACTAGCAGTATATAAATATTCTCTTTTTTTCTGAAACCTTGCCAACAACCCCATTCAAAAATGGGCAAAGGACATGAACAGACATTTCTCTAAAGAAGACGTACACATGGCAAATAAGCATATGGAAAAAAATGCTCAAAATTACTAATCATTAGAGAAATGCAAATGAAAACCACAATGCGATGCCATCTCTCACCAGTCCGAATGGTTGTTATTAAAAAGGAAGAAAATATTAGTAAAATTTAAATGGTGGTCTAAAGACATCACTTACCAGGTAAATCCATCAGCCTTTTATTGGGTTGTACACTTTAGAAATTTGGAGACAACTATTTCTAAACCTCAGAGGTTATGGTAGTGAGCTTAGGCCGCTATAACAAAATATCATAGACTGAGTGGTTTAAACAACAGACATTTATTTCCTCAGAGTGTTGGAGGCTGAAAGTCCAATATCAGGGTGTCAGCACAATCTGTTTCTGGTGAGGACCTGGTTTGCAGAGGCTGCCTTCTCACTGTGTTGTCATATGGTCGAGAGAGAGAACTAGAGCAAGCTCTGTGCCATCTCCTATAAGGATGCTAATCCCATCACGAAGGCCCCACCCTCACGACCTCATCTAACACTAATCACCTCTCAAGGGTTCATCTCCAAATAAGTTCACCCTTGAACAACACAACTTTGAACTGTAGAGGTCCACTTACATGTAGATTTTTAAAAGATACATTGGAAAATGTTTTGGAGATTTGTAACAATTTGAAAAAACTTGCAGATAAACTTTGTAGACTAGAAATATTGAAAAAAAATAGAAAAAGGTATCTCGTGAATGTGTGACTAGATGTAGATACTAGTCTATTTTCTCATTTACTACCATAAAATTTTAACAAATATAAAAAGTTGAACATTATCGAAGCTTATAAACAGACCATACAAAGTGCCATTTACAGTCAAGAGAAGTGTCAAGATGGTAAAGATGCAATATTAAAGAATAACCACATAAAATTAACTATAGCACATGTACTACTGTAACAATTTTTTAGCTTCCTCCTATTGCAATTACTGTGAGCTCGTGTGGCAAGCATCCTTTTAAAATACTCTAATAGTCTCCATAGGAGCAGCTATCTTTCCAGTAAATTTTGTGTTGCAGTAAAAAGTTTCTCTTGCAGTTCCTACATACTTTTCATCATGGTTAGTACAATACCATAAACTTAAAATAAAACCATGGGATCCATATGAACTGCTACTAGTGATGCTGAAAGTGCTTCCAATAAGCACATGACATTACAAGGAAAAGTTGAATTGCTTCATATGTACCATAAATTGAGATCTGCAGCAGCAGTTGCCCACCATTTCAATGAAAATGGATCCAGGGTGATAAAGTTTAAATATTTGTCTCCTCCAACTCCCATGTTCAAACATAATTCCCAATGTTGGAGGTGGGGCTTGGCTGGAGGTGTCTGCATCACTGAATGAATCCCTCTTGTATAGCTTGGGGCTATCCTTGTGCTAATGAGTGAATCTTTGCTCTAAATTCACCCAAGATCTGGTTGTTTAAAAGAGTGTGGCATTCCCCTCCCCACTTTTGCTCCCACTCTGGCCATGTGACATACTGGTTCCCCCTTCACCTTCTGCCATGATTGGAAGCTTCTGGAGACCCTCACCAGAAGTAGATGCTGGATCTATGCTCGAATGGCCTGCAGAACTATGAGCCCATTAAACCTCTTTTCTTTTTAAATTATCAGCCTCAGGTATTTCTTTACAGCAATGCAAGAACAGGCCAGTACATGGAGTAAGGATCATTTTAACAAAAAGGGAAATTTGTGAAGCTTTTGCTGAAGCTACACCAGCAGGTGTGAAAATCTTGTGCTTTTTGTGAAATATCTGTTTTCTTTTTTCACTTCTGACTTAATTACTTGAAAAGGTGAAATACCTTTTTGTTTCATATTAAAAATGTAGCTTTTATGTGGGTTCAGGATTACTATAAGAAAGACATACCTATAGACTAATACAATTCAAGAAAAAGCAATGTTATTATATGACAAAGCAAAAGGAAGATGAGGGATCTAAAGCTGGAGAATGTAATGCAAGCAATGGATGGTTTGATCATTTTAGAAAGAGATCTGGCTTAAATAATGTCAAGATACAAGAGAAACAGTTTCTGCCAATCATGAAGCAGCAAACAAGTGGCCATTAAGAAAATCACTGAAGAGAAAATGTATAGGCCCAAATAGGTTTTTAATACAGACCATAGTGTCTTTTTCTGGGGAAAAAAAATGCCACAGAGAACATTTATTGGTAAAAACGATAAAGGTGAGCACCAGGATTTAAGGCAAGATGGGATAGGTTAACTCCAATGTTTTGTGCAAATCCAGTCAGGTTTATGATCAGGACTGTCTTTATCTATAAAGCTGCTAACACCCCGAGCCTTGAAGGGGAAAGATAAATACCAGTTGCCAGTCTTTTGGTTGTACAATAAGAAGGTTTGAACAATAAGAATACTTTTCCTGGATTGTTTCTACTGATGCTTTGTCCCTAAAGTCAGGGAGCACCTTGCTAGTAAGGGGTTGTCTTAAAGTTCTTTTAATATTGGATAATGCCCTTGGCCTCACAGAACCCCTTGCCAACATCAAAGGTGTCAAAGTTGTTTACTTGCTCCCAAATACCGGGTCTCTAATTTGGTCTCTAGATCGGGAAATTGCAAAGACCTGTAAGGTTCATTACACACAGTACTCTGTGGAAAGGACTGTCAATGCTATGGAAGAGAATCCCGATACAGAGTACATCATGAATGTCTAGAAGGATTTCACATTTGAAGTTGCCATTATTGTTATTAAAAAATCCCTTAAACCCATCAAGCCAGAAACAACAAATTCCTGCCAGAGAAAACTGTGTCAGATGTTATGCATGATTTCACAGGATTTATGACATAGTCAGTCAAGGAAATCATGAAAAAGATTATGGATAAGGCAAAAAAAAAATGTTGGAGGTAGTGAAGAGTTTCAAGATAAGGATCTTAGAGAAATTCAAGAGTGAACAAACACCACACCAGAGCAATTAAGGCTACCAGCTGGAGATGAGTACTTGCAAGCCAGTGCCAGATGATGAGGAAGAAGATATAGAAGAAGCAGTATCAAGAAACAAATTGACATTAGATAATTTGGCAGAAGGGTTCTGGTTATGCAAGACTGTTTTTGTCTTATTTCACACCATGGCCCTTTCCATAATACTTTAGTTTCTACTGAAACTAAAGTAAACAATAGAAGAAGGATTGGTACCATCCAGAAATATATTTAGAGAAATGAAAAAGAAAAAAAAAAAAAAAAATCAGACAGATAATTTAATCAAGTTACACTGAGTGTGCCTTTCTCTCCTGTTTCCCTTTATAACTCTTCTATCTTTGCCCTCATGAAAGAGCAAGACCAATCCTTCCTCTTTTTCCACTCTTTAGCCTCTTCAATGGGATAACCATGAGGATGAAGACCTTTAAGATGATTCACTTCCACTTAATGAATATTAAATATATTTCCTCTTCCTTCTGATTTTTTTATTAACATTATCTTTTCTCTATCTTACTTTATTGTAGGAATACAGTATACAATACATATAACACAAAGTGTGTTAGTCAACTGTTTCTATTATTGACGAGGCTTCTGTTTAACAGCAGACTAATAGTAATTAAGTTTTGGGGGGATCAGAAGTTACAAATGAATTTTCAGCTGCAGTGAGTGTTGACATCCACAATCCACGTGTTGTTCAAGGGCTAAATGCATCATCACATTAGGAGCTAGGACTTCATATGAATTTGGAAGAGATCCACTCAGTTCACAGCAAAGATCTTTCTTAATTATTTCTCAGTCTTCACCTAGATTCTGAAAATGGTACTCCTAAATCAAAAGTTAATATTATAGTATGTAAAGAGTGGGAAGGAGGAAGCAGCTTCCTTAAACATCACTTGAATTTTTAACCAGACTGCTTATATTCAGATTAAAGTAGAATTGATAACTCTTACTTTGGGGAAGAACAACCTAATTATAGCACTGAGGACAGATAATGTTTTCTCCCTCATTCCACTCATTTTCTTGACTGTCTCTAGGTCATAGCTGCATATTTGTGATGTAGAAAAAACAATATAAATTTTTAACATAATGTAACTAAGAAAGTGGATATATAGTAACTTTGTTAATTGCAAATAAAGCTAACTTCCACAAAAAACTATCATGAAGTAAAGTAACATTATTATATTTTTTAGTTATTGGCTATGATAATTAAAATAGGGTTACCAAATATCACATTTCGAGATTTTCCTAAACAACTCACATTTTCTACATGCATTGTGGATGTTGTAACTGTCTTGTCAGATTTATATAGCAAAGATTCCTGATGTTGGGGACATGTTTATTTTGGAAAGCCTGTGCCTACAGGAAAATTGGCACAGACTGTATTTGGCATAACTATGGCTTCTGCACACTGTCAGTCCAATTTGGACATTAACCACAATAAGAAATTGTGAGTCCTAGAGGAAGCAATTTTTTTAAAAAAGCAATAAAGATTACAAAAAACAACAAAAAACTACCTTTATACACATACATTGAACCAATAACAAATTCCTGATTTTGATAATAAAGTGTAACCAGGAAAGATAATGGAACCACTAAGGAAAACTGGGTAAAAGTAGACTGCAACTACCTGTGAATTTATATCTTCAAAATAAAATTTTAAAAATATTGCTACCTCAATAAGGAAAGATTCTTGAGCAAAAAGAATAAGAATTGAGAAATAAATCATTGATATTCACTAATGTGAAAGTAGGGATCGGCTGTTTAACTTTGAAAGGACTTACACTGCCTTGAGGGTAAGCTGGGACACTTTGATAGAGTCATGAGGTAACCTGTGGTTTGCAGATTTGCAAGCTCCTTGTGGCTTTTGCTCAAGCTGTGGTTTTCAAGGGAACATTACCAAAAGGGTTTTCTAAGAAAGATTAGGCAGATACCACACCAGGCTGGTCAAAATGAAAGGGTAGAGATTTGAGTGGAGCACTTATATAAATACTTTCTTCTCTGGAAAGGGCAAAAATGGTTGATTCTCTTGAGTTGTGCTTTTCTGATTTCCAACTGACCTTTTCCTCTGCCTCTAATTACACTGAAGCCAATATGGAGAACAAGAGGGGCTAATTAAACGAGGTAGAGGGAAGGAGATCAATGTGGGCCATTACTATTGATTTAGGAAAGACAAGTTCATAATAGTGAAATCGTCAATCTCATGGGCTGAAGGTTAGCTCTTTCTCTATACTGCCAATGTAACAACTCTCTCCATTTTATGGCCTGAATATTTGTCATCTATTTTCATTATTATGTTTTCCCCTCAAATGAATGATAAACTTCTTAATGCTGGTTTTTTTTTAAGTAAAAACAAGCCATTTAAAATGCATTAATCTTTTGAGTGAACTCCATTGGTGTCAGTTACTGCAATGTTGCAGCTTTCAGCATTTCACATTACTAGTGAGTAAGGATTTTTTTAAAGGGTGAGAATAGAAACAGAACAGGAGATACAAGAATGTCAGATTTCACACATATTAAAAATTAAAAAATCAGACTCATTTTATTGTCTGGACTGGGTCTGGTGGCATGCACCTTTAGTTCTAGCTACTTGGGAGGTTGAAGCAGGAGGATGGCTTGAGCACAGGGGTTAGAGGTTACAGTGAGCCAGGACTACACCATTGAACTCTAGCCTGGGTGACACAGAAAGTCTCTGTTTGTATATAAGAAAAATTAAAAATAAAAGAATTTTCTTTTCTGCATCAAAATTGTACTACAAACTTCAGTGTTTTCATTTTACTCAAGACTCATCCTCAACTGGCCTGGGAGTATGTGAAGAAAGTACTGCTATGTTCAAAGTGCTTGCCTGGAAATTTTTTCTGGTATCAACTGATGCAAACACATTGGTTGATGTCCCTCCTGTACCACCACTGAAGCTAGAACATATGTACTGTCAGCAGTTTCTTCCAACCATGAAGGAGCAGCTGTTGAGCATCCAACCTCATCCAACAGCAGCAAGCAAATAATCCAACTTTATGAATTTTCCAGCCAAACTTCGAATTTCTTTAGAAAAGTACAACTGGACATAAGAATTTGATGTTTTTCCTTTGATGGCATTACAAGGCAGGAAATCAGCTTCATTTCTGGTCCAAAACTCATATCTAGTATGAAATCAGCTACATCTAAAACTAAATATTTTAATTGTCTGAGACCAATCTTTTCTTTCTTTCTTTCTTTCTTTTATTTTGAGACGTAGTTTCGCTCTGGTTACCCAGGCTAGAGTGCAATGGCGCTATCTCAGCTCACCGCAACCTCCGCCTCCTGGGTTCAGGCAATTCTCCTGCCTCAGCCTCCTGAGTAGCTGGGATTAAGTAGCACATGATAAATTAAAGCCTTGTAATGCCTGAGGGAGAAAAGAAGGGAACACTATTTTGGTTTCAGACCTCTGTTAGGCAACTTATATACTTGCTGCTGCTATACACGTATGTTGAGACTGACAGTTTTACTTGTCTTTAGTTTTACACATTTTTAGGGATAAGTATTATTATATTTACTTTATATATGAAACAGAAGGTCAGAGGTGTTAGATAATCTCTTAAGTGGTAGAGACAAGAATCCAACTAAGGTCTGTCTGATTTCAAAGTTGACATTCCTTTCATTACATGGATTCACCTCTTCAGTCTCTAGAGTTGTTTAGCAGTTCAATGGCTAACCACAAATATTTGTTGGCTAGCTAGAGAGATAAATGAATGGATGATGAAATAAAACCTTCTGAGGCTTTATGGGCAATACTAATCTGAAAAACCGAAATGCTAATAGGAATCCTTATAAAATCAATCTGCATTTCCGAGCAGCCCTGTTTTTTTCTAACAGAAACTGATTGCTCTGACCCTCCTTAGAAGGGAAAGGAGAACAGTGCTCCAGTATATTCATCATTAGAATGGACTGTGGTCAAAGTAGAAAAGTAGGTAAAGAGAGACTTAGGAATTCTTTCATTGCTACACTTGGTAGGTCTTGCTTAGCACTGTTCATGTAGTCACTTCCTGACCGGAGTCTGGGACAACTTCCAGGATTAGCTCCACTTCTGTTCATTTCACAGTCCTGGCTGGTAGTCACGGAGGAAAAGCAATCTCCAAAGACAATTCTTTTGAGGAAGTTTTGCTTATAGAGATTTGGAACATCCAAATAGACTGAGTTAGAAAAAACCCATAATGTCCTTCTCTCATTAGTTTTGTCACTTGAAGTAAGTCACTTAAGCACTCATTCCAAAAATTTGGAATATGGAAATTTCCTCTACAGCTGATGCTATAGATAAAGGGCAAGGTTCACCATAGGTGCGCATTAACAGGTAACTTAGGAAAATAGTTGCAGGAGTCATAACTGGGCCTGAAAGGATGAGTAGAAGTGGGCTGAATGGAAAGGCTAAGAGAGGTATTCCAGGCAGAAGAAATAGAGCACAGATGTATGTACATTTATGAGAAACTGGGATGTTAGAGCCTGCATCGCAAGAGGATGTGTATTGCAAGATAAAAAAATAAAAAGCAATTTGAGATTATAGTAAGAAAAGAAAATTGATTTTTGGATTTGCTATTCTACTAAACAGTCTAAAATTAATTGTCTCATTTTAGTAGCACAGTAACTTTCCTAGGTGTTTATTACTATCCTGTTTGAAGAAATTAAGTCTCAAAGAGTTTAAATAATTTCTTTTTTCTCTAAGAGTGAACAGCTAGTAAGTACTAGAACAACAATATAAAACCAATATTCTTTTCATACCATCTTCAACCATTCAGTGAGGAGTTTTTACTCATATTCTGTAAACACGTCAGGAGCCATGTGTTTTATTATTATTTCAGTTTTCCTTTAGGTTAAGATGTCCTGCTCAGGTCTGCTGTAAATGGATGATTTGACAGCAGTATGAAGTATTGGAGGGGTAGTCTGGAAAGAGCAAGAATAGTTATGACGTGATAATACACCGGAGCATTTGTAAGGCGCCTAGAATGGTCATGGCAATTGTGATGGATAAGAGAATGATTAATGGAGTTTGGAAATACAGTATATTGTAGGGGAGCAATTATTTTTTTAACCATGAGGAGAGGTTTCTAGCTTGGATGACTAAATGATTTCACTAACTGAAATAGATGATTCTGGATAAGGAGAAACTGAAGGGCAACATTATTAAGTTTATAAAATAAATGAAATGGTATAGAATGAATTTCAGATGGTTAAATTTCAGGGAGGTTTTGCTTTGTGGAAGGTACATTTTAGAATGAGAGATGTTCAGTGTTTTCTTGTTGATAAACTATTCTTTCACTGGTAATCACAACCTAATGATTAAAATTCTAAAGTCCTACAGATATAAGATCACATTTAGCAAAAATGTTTACTTTCCGGTTAGAAAAAGGACCAACATAGAACAGAATTTCTGAGAATTAGAATGCTAATTTACCTACTCTGCCTTTTGTTGCACTTCATAAAAATCTTTGTTGGTAATATGTCCATTTTTTTTAACTGGAATAAAAAATGCTAAATATTTGGCAAAAAGCGACTATCAAATTTCTCTTATTCTGTGCCCTTTCTCTCGGAAACCTCTTCCAAAAACTGAAAATATTTAAAGTAAGTGTTGCTCATGAGCAGAAAAGACAGAAATTATGTAACTTTGTGGACTGACTTTGCTTATTCTTTACACTGGTTTATAAAAAGAAAGACTGAATGATTCATACCATCTGTGAATTTGCATGTTTCTCCTATCACTTTTTTAAAACATGGCTTTTCTTTGAAAATGACCACAGAAGTTCCTCTTAAAAAGTTTATTCTCAAGTGAAAAGGTGAAAAGGTTTTGTATATGTATTTATAAATGTTCAAGTTTTGAATCAGTGTTTCATCAGAGCTCCAGTTAACAAACTGATTCACTCCCATCACCTTTACCAGAATAATAGTATCTTTCACTAAATAGTATGGACAGCTGACTAAATGTAAACCGTGACCATTCATCCAAGCATGTTGCCTAATAACTGATTCATTTTTATGTTTTTCATAAGAAAACTTACACGCTGCAGGAAAGAGGGACAGAGAGAGAGAATACCAAAATAGGAGCTGCTAAATGAGAAAGGTAAATATTTGATGAGGTGATGTCTTTATCACCCTGCAAAAGCAATTTACACTTCAAATTCTCTGCTGACAATTTGAAGGTTTGCATAGGAAAGCCAGGGTATTTCTTTTTATGTTAAAATTCACAGAGGTCTTTTCCTTATCTTGACTATTTGTGAATAATCTGCAATTAACTTGTGAGTGTGACTATCTCTTCCAGATATTGACTTCCTTCCTTTATTTTGATTATACACTCAGAAATGGGGTTGCTCAATCTATGGTAGTTCTATCTTTTGTTTGTTTGAGAAACAACCACATTGTTTTTCAATGGTTGTACTAATTTACATTCCCACTGATAATGTACAAGGATACCCTTTCCTCCACATGGGATCCAACATTTATCTTTCTTTCATCTTTGAGATAATAGCCATCCTAACAGTGTGAAGTAATATCTCATTGTGGTTTTGGTTTGCATTTCCATTATTAATGATGTTGACATCTTTTCATGTGTCTGTTGGTCATTTATATGTCTTCTTTGAAAAGATACCTGTTCTGATCATTTGCCCATTTTATAATCAGAATAATCTCTCAGAGTGTTGTAGCTATATGTAGTGTTACAGCTACATGATTATAGTTGTTAGAATCACGTAGAATGTTATATGATTCATTGTTATAGCAGCGAATCATGGCTCATTAAATAATTTAGGCAGATAGTTACTTTGTGAATCATTAAAACTCATTCTTTACATTCACCTTTAGTTTGATTCTGGGTAGTTTTAGTAAGTGTTTCCCTATGTACTCATTCAGAGAACAGGACGTAAGAAAGCATGTAGCTTTTAGGGGAATGTACTGAAAGCTTTGTTCTATAGTAAATCCAAGAATGTTATCACAATAGTAAAGGATTTTTGAAGTTTGATCTGCAAATAGAAAAACTTTAAAGGCTGAGGTGAACTGTCTTTCTCAGGACAAGGGTAATCAAGCATTGGCAACCTTTTTATTTTTCCTACAAAGGACCAAATAGTAAATATTCTCAGCTTTGCAGGACATATGATCTCTGTCATAATGACTCAACTCTACTATTATATTGGGAAAGCAGTAAGTAAATGAGCAAATGTGGCTTTGTTCCAGTAAAACAATTTCCCAGTGATGGCTGAATTTGGCCAGTGAGTTTTATACTGCCAACTTCTGGTTTACATTTTTCTTGTATTTGCATTCAAGCCCCCACTCTTCAGAGCCTAATACAATTATTTAAAAAGATACAAATTAAGGTTTCTTGAATGAGTAAATTATTAAATAGAATGATAGAATAAATATACAAATTCATTCACAAATTTAAAAGGGATATTTTGAGTATCAGACACAGTTCTGAGCTCTGTAATTGTAACTAATTGTCCAACCAGCCCACCCCACCCTGCCCATAGAATAATTCTTCCCTGAAGGGAGCACCACACACTGAGGTCTATTGGGGGAAACAGGGGAGGGACAGCGTCGGGGCGGGGGGGGGGGCGCGGGGGAGGGATGGCATGGGGAGAAATGCCAAATATGGGTGAGGGGGCAGAAGGCAGCAAAACACAATGCCACGTGTGTACCTATGCAACTATCTT
>CM052649.1:98690045-98705463 GCA_028533165.1 Leontopithecus rosalia | reverse complement strand
TTTAGAGACAGGGTCTTGCTGTGCATCCAGGCTGGAGTGTAGTAGTGTGATCACAGCACACTGCAGCCTTAAACTCCTAGGCTCAAGTCATCCTCCTGCCTCAGCCTCCAGAGTAGCTAGGACTATAGTCATGTATCATTAGACCTGGCTATTTCTAAAAATTGTCTGTAGAGATGAGGTCTCAGGATCTCACTATGTTCCCCAAGCTGGTCTCTAACTCCTGGGCTCAAAGTGGTCTTCCCACCTTGGCCTCCCAAAGTGCTGGGATAACAGGAATGAGCCACCGCACCCTGCCTTATTTCTTGAGGTATTCTCTCAGACTTTGTATTGTTTAGACTGTCCCTCTTCAATTTCATAGCCACTGGCCACAATGATTAGTGAACACTTGAAGTGTGTCTAGTGATGTGCTTTAAATATAAAATTCACATAAGATTTCACATTTAGAAAAAAAGTGAAATGACTCATTTATAATTTTATATTAAACATAGTGAGATTATATTTTATTTATATTGGGCTAATAAAATATATCACTGAAATTAATTTCAACTGTTTCTTTTTACCTTTTAATGAAGCTGTTAGATAGTTTGCAATTACATGCATGACACACACTATATTTTTGTTGGGCAGTGCTGCTTTAGATGTAATAGTTAACAACCATTCTACCTGACTCTAAAACATGTATATTTTTTACATTTCCTTGACTAAATATTTTTTACATTCTTCTTACATTTTATTTTTGAAAGGTCAGTTCATTTTTCATCTCCTCCATTACTCTGTCACTTCTTCCTGAGCCTTTATTATGAGGATCCAGCCTTTCATATCTTAAAGAGAACAATATATTTGCTTTAATTTATTTGATTCCAAAAATATCTATTTGGTAAAAAGTTCAACTATTTTGTTGTACAGTCTTTCTAGTGCATATTTTAAAATAAATTATGAGCATACAATGAAATGTAGAAACATAGAAAGTAATACATTAGTGTAAAAGAAAAATTCGAGGCTCATTAAGATTTTAAAGAGTTTATTTGAGTAGGAAGCAATTCACGAACTGGGGAACACCAGACCAGAAGAAGTTTAGTGCTCCAATGACAAATCATCAGGGCAAATATTTATAAGGTAAATGTAAAAGCAAAACAAAGAAATTATCGATTGGTTCCAATTACAAAGTCGGCTATTTTGTGGAAAAATCCCTAGTCACATAATTATATATTCATTGGCTGTTTATGATTAGCTGATGTTGAAGACTGTTTCTAACACCAGCATTTACCAGAAATGACCCAAGTTGTTTCCCTGGTATTTGCAGTTTTAACCCAGGTTAAGTTTTGCTTATATACATGGCTTAAGTAAGGTTAAGCTTTCCTTTTTTCTTTATTTTATTTTTAAAAATTATTATTATACATTAAGTTCTAGGATACATGTGCATGTGCAGATTTGTGACATAAGTATACACCTGCCATGGTGGTTTGCTGCACCCATCAGCTGTCATCTACATTTGGTATTTCTCCTAATGCTATCCCTCCCCTAGACCCTGGCCCCCCAGTTAAGCTTACTTTTAAGGGCTATCCGATTTTGTTTGCTCAGAAAATTTTTAAGCCCAGTCTTCATTTTAATTTTGCTTTAATATTAGCAATATATACCTATCACTAAAATAAGCTGTTAATATTTGATGTACTTGCTTTAGATTTCTATTTGAGAAATGAAATGTTACTTTTCTTTTCCATGCCTAATGAGTTCATTACTATCCTGGTATCACATTTTATGTCCTTGCATGTTTTGAAATTATGGATACAAATATTTTCTTCATAAAAAAATCAAGTAATAAATAAATTATTTTTTAATCAAGAATTTTAAAAAATGGTATACTGATTTCCTCAACAATCTGACTTTTTAAAATTAAAATTACTTTTTTTGTTTTTTTTTTTGAGATGGAGTCTTGCTCTGTCACCTAGGTTGGAGTGCAGTGACACAGTCTTGGCTCCCTGCAACCTCTGCCTCCTGGGTTCAAGTGATTCTCTTGCCTCAGCCTCCTAAGTGGCTGAGACTACAGGCATGCACTACCACATTCAGCTAAGTTTTGTATTTTTAGTAGAGACAAGTTTTTTTTTTTTTTTTTGAGACAGAGTTTCGCCCTTGTTACCCAGGCTGGAGTGCAATGGCGCGATCTTGGCTCACCACAACCTCTGCCTCCTGGGTTCAGGCAGTTCTCCTGCCTCAGCCTCCTGAGTAGCTGGGATTACAGGCACACGCCACCATGCCCAGTTAATTTTTTGTATCTTAAGTAGAGATGGGGTTTCACCATGTTGACCTGGATGGTCTCGATCTTTTGACCTCGTGATCCCTCCGCCTCGGCATCCCAAAGGGCTGGGATTACAGGCTTGAGCCACCGCGCCTGGCCAGAGACAAGTTTTACCATGTTGGCCAGGCTGGTCTGAAACTCATGACCTCAGCTTATCCACCTGCCTTGGCCTCCCAAAGAGCTGGGATTACAGGCATGAGCCACTGTGCCTGGCTTAAAATTAAAAGTACTTTGAGAGAATATACTTATGGTGATATATCATTTATGTAGCTTAACTGCTGCATAGAATCATTTCATATATCTTAACTGCTGCATAGTTTTCCATTCTAAAAAAGTTTATAAGGACAACTAGAATTTATCAAAAATTCTTGACCATTATGAACAGTGTTGCTATGAATATCTTAGTACTTTTTGTGAGAGTTTTTCTGTGTGGATACATAGAAACAAAATTGTTGGATCACAGAGTATTCATATACCAACTTTAATAAGTATAACTGAATAATTATCCAAGGGGCTTACACCAACTCAATATTTCCATCATCAGGATATGAGATTCTGTTTCTTCACATCCTTACTGGAACTTATGATCAGATGTATTAATTTTTATCAATTCTATTTGATGTGGAATGGAATCTCAGTGTGGTTGTAACTTTTATGACCAAGCTCGTGCACTTTTTTTTGCTTACATCTTCGTTGGCCATTTGGCTTTTCTTGAGTGTGGATCATCTGTTTACATACTTTGGCCACTTTCTTTATATTGTTTGCTTTCTGTTTATTTTTTCAAAAAATATTTTTATACTCATACTTTGATAGCTGTATACTTCCAAATATCTTATTACAATGAATGGCTTGTCTTTTAATTTTATTTATGGTATTTTTTTAGGAAACAGAAATTTGAATTTTACAGATAATTTTTTAAATCTTTTTATGATTTGGGGCTTTTTAAGTCACGTTTTGAAAATCTCTAAGGTCCTAAAATAACCTTTTACATTTTCTTATTTTAGTTTTGAAAATTTTATTATTTTAATTTTAATTTAATGAAATCTATTTCTGTGAATAGTATAAAGTAGGAATCTAATTCTTTTATTATATTGTTGTATTATATTTTATTTAGTTGCAATACCATCTACATCATTTAGCAAATTTTCATATGTATATTCAGGTGGTCTTTCTTTCAGCTATCTGTTCTGATCTGTTTACCCCCATCAATAATTACTATTTAAATTAGTATACCTTTTTGACAGATATTGATAGTCAACAGAATGGAAAAATCTATTATACTGTTCTTCCTCAGTATTATCTTGACTCCTCATGATGCTTAAATTTGACAAAAAAATTAAGATATAATTAAATTTATTTGATTAAAATTGGTGAATATTTTTATTTTTACAATATTTTACAATATTAAGTCTTCTTTTTATACATGCAATACATGCCTCCATTTATATAAGGCTTCTTTTTTTATTGCATTTTAGGTTTTGGGGTACATGTGTAGAACATGCAAGATAGTTGTATAGGTACACACATGGCAGTCAGTGTGTTTTGCTACCTTCTTCCCCTTCTCCCACATTTGGCATTTCTCCCCAGGCTATCCGTCCCCCACTCACCCCACAATGTCCCTCCCCTATTCCCCCCAGTTGACCCCAGTGTGTAGTACTCCCTTCCCTGTGTCCATGTGTTCTCATTTTTCATCACCTGCTTATGAGCGAGAATATGCGGTATTTCATTTTCTGTTCTTGTATAAGCCTTCTTTTTAGGTTTACTCAGGAATGACTGTACCTCTCTAATTGTAATGGTTTGGCTTATATTATTTTCTGAGATCACTTTTTATCTGTTTTTAATCATTTTATGTCATCACTGAATCTGCTCTTATTACTGCAGTTTTCAGAGAGCATATTAACATTATAGGAAAGTATTTATATTTTTCATCTACTTTATACTTATTTTTATGGTTTATAATCTTCATATTCCTTTTGTCATGTCTCTTCTCCTTTCTCTGCTACTTCCTTTCTCATTAGGACTCATGTTAGAATGGCATCTTAATGGACAAGTTAGCTGTGAAAGATAGTATGGAGGAAGAGCTAGAGGACTGAGGTGAACCCACACAATTTCTGAAAGCATTATTACATGTAGTTTCATATTATTATGTACTGTACTTAGGAAGATATAGCCCATTTCGTCCTGTGGTTACAAGGCAGCAGCAGAAGGTAAATGATTCAAACAATATGTGCTTGGCAAGACATGAGGGAATGCATAATATAAACCATCACAGATGAAATTATGAGTACAATTTTAAAAGAAAAACACTCATTTTAATATTGTATGCTCACTACTACTGTAAAACATTTAGTAAAATCTGTATAATCATGCATTTAGATAAAATTGCTCTGTTATTTTTAAATTATTAGAATGGATACTACACCCTACTGATCAATGACATGCAGTTTTTCCTGAGCACTGAGGAGGAAGATATTCTTCTTCCTCACCTCGCCTTAAGCATTTCCTCCTCATATTAAAGCAAAATAGTATGATAATTAAATGTTATAATTTGGGGGCTGACTGAAATTGGCAGATTCTTAAAATCTACTGTTTACTGTTCATATCATTGCACCTTTTTAAGCCCTAGCTTCTTCACTGGTAAAATAAAAATAAATTGTTTATGCATATTATTGATTTTATGGTGTTGTACAATTGAAAGGATCCACGTAAAGCACTTAACAAGAATACTTGCCATGCAAGTGCCTCAATCATTGTAAGCTATTATTATGATTTCCATTTAGCCAGTAATTAACCTAGAGCAATTCTACTATTTAGCACATTTTTTACAAGATAAAGTCTGTTGTGTAACCATAACTTTTACAGTAGAATTTGCTTAGAGACTATCATGAGGAATACAATTCTAATCATTGCCTCTTTTACTCCAAACCATGGCAGAGGACCTAACAAATGATACCCTTCTAGAAAAGTGAAGCCTCCTGGCAACTTCTTCATTAACCCATGATGTGGGTTAAGAGGACTGAACAATTGTTCTGTTTCTAACTGGTTATGAGTTAGAAATTTTAATAGTATGTACCATTTAAGATTTATAACCTACATTGTATCTTCATCTTTCATCTATCAAGGTATAAGGTTATCCATGCTTAAGACTGGCTGCAAAATCCTTCACAAAAATATACCACATGAGTACACACTAAAGAACCCCTTTCACTTCTATTTTTCATGGAGGAATCAGCAAGAGAAAAAATATTCAAAGATAAGAGTCTCATGATAGCAGAGAAGTCCTGATCTGTGATCTTAGGAGAAGCTGTTGACATCAAGGACGCCATCTTCTTCTGGGGAGAGACTTCCCTGATTAGCTTTACCTTAAGGGTTTCAGTTGGTGTACAGTTCCGTGAGTATGGAAGGACTCTTCTCGGTTATGAGGCTATGAACCCAAGGCTCAGGACCTGAAGTTTTGCTGCAGTGTGGGTGGCAAGAACAGTCTTTCCCTGATGTTCTCACAAGATCCAGTCTTCAGGTTCTAGATTGTTAAGGGGTTGAATGTCCTCAGTCAGTGACCCATAAGACTTTCTTTACCTGATTAAAATACACTGTGTTATAATAATCTGCTGTTATAACATCAGCTCCCTTGCATGGGAAAGCTTTTATGTATCTAGAAAACATGCATTGAAAATGACAATCGAATGAAATTCCTCCATAAATATTTAAATCGCCCTTCAGGTAGCCAAATGTACCTGAAGCTTTTATTGTCTTCCTGGGAATACGGGTTTGACAAACCAAATATTGGTCATAAACTATTTTAGCAATTTAGAAGTCACCATATGAATATATCTTTAATTAGGATTATTTTATCTTTTCCATGATGAGTCATGGAATGCATAACTTTTAATAAGAAAAGCTGTAAGGACTCAGGAAGAACAAGGTGGCCGCCCTGGTTCTCCATGAATCCATGCTTAACATTGGACTTATGTCTTTTGAATACCAGTTGTTTCTCCAATTTAGATGCAAAAGACTGATAACTGATGAGTTATCATGGGTAATTTGACCTAGACCATGAAGTTCATTCAAACTGTATATCTAAAGAATATTTAGTATTGGCTGATTTAGCATGAAAATCTGTTGAAGTATTTTTTTGGTATTTAATTAATTTTTGTTCTACTTGGATTAGCAGTTTTATAAACCGTTTATAAACTGTTTGGAAACAGTTTTATAAACCAGTTAGTCTTTTCATTAAAGGTCTAGGAAATTTTGCTCAGTCCAAATGATGTGATTCTAAAGTCATCAGACACCTGTATTCCAAAGTGCTTTTGCAGGTCCTTTCTATCCTTTCATGGGCCTCCTAAACAATATTATATTCTAGGATTTTGCATGCTTGTGAAGTTTTCAGAAACTGCATCAGAATTAAGCAATTAAAGGTGGAAATGACTTTGAATAGTCATAGTTAAAGATATAATTGAAAGAAAATTTGGTTATTTCTGTGATCTACAATAACTTAATATAATAACTATAATTATGATTGATAGCATATACTCAGACATATTGAAATTTTAGAAATCCCATATGATTTTGGAACATATTTTAATATCATGCACTATAATAAATCTGAAGAAGGTTAAACATTATTTTTTATTTTGACAATGTTTCCCATGTAACTTAACATGTGAAATAATTCTGGTTACCTTTTTTTTTGGATGCTTCAGGGGTCCTCTGCAGCATCCCAAAGTTAGAGGTCAGAAAAGACAATTTTGAAGCTAAAATTTGATGTTGAGAAACCTATCAAATATGTTAAGGGTTTAAAACACTTGAAATTATGAAATAGAATTCCAAGTCACTATAAGTCATTCATTTAGCCAAAATGATGACTAAAACATTTTAAAAAGGCAAAAACCTTTACTCATTAATAGATGCAATACTTAGCTTTCCGAAAAGTCTGTTTCTTGTCTTTCCCTTATTTTTCCTGTAGTTTATTCAAAAGGCAAACAAAATTCTTTTATTATTCTTTAATAGTACATAAAATCTTGTTTGAGAGAGAAAGCCAAATTTTACCCTTACATTAGTATACTATTAATGTCAACTCCAATTTTTAATAAAATCTTATAAACAATCTATCCAATCTTAATCAGTTTGAACTTTAGGTAAGATTCTCATAAACATTTCATAACATATTACAAAAATTTTTAAAGAGCAGATCAGTACCCTAAAAAACTCTTTTTGTGCTTTTAATGTTTAATTTACTGAAAAAAAGAGTAATACCCCTTTAACTTTTGCTAATATATTCACACACAGAATTTCTTTTACAAGACTAATTTCTCATGAACTTTCCAGTTTGTTTAAACCTTCAGCTTTATCCTAGCTAACTTAAAACAATTCTTTAACCCTTAAATCTTGGCAAAAAGAAAAGCACATTCCCATGCCTTCTTATAATCTTTCACCGAACATACATTTCACTTTCCTCACATACCTTGCATGTGAAATTGTTTATTCAGTAGTCTTAATTATATGTTACAATGTTAACTCTTGGCAATGTTAATTTTTGGTGAGAAACCTGGTAAGTGCATGATTTTAATTATATACTAGGTGTGGAGCTTAGGATGCCAGATAGAAGTGCAGATAAAGTCTGACTTTCTAGCATAGCCATGGGGCTTGGCTAGCTTCATGTGTCCCCAGGCCTTACCTAGAATCTAATGGCTACAAAGCACATAAGTTGAACAATTTTCAAAAGTCAAAGAAGCAGTTTCTTACCTGAAAGCGTTTAGCAAACCAAATATCTGACCTGCCTAATTTAGACCAAATCTCTTTACCAATACTCTTGAAAATTCTTTATTTCCCAAAGGTGAACTAAAAGGCATTATAGTTTTATTTTTCTGACAAAATATTTAAGAGCTTATTATTTTTAAGCCAATTAATCAGAACTCTTTCATATATAAACATTACACACATAACACACATATAACTACACAGACAGAAGAAAATCTAGTAATTGTAAGATTTCTCACTTTCTAGCTTTGAAATTTTTTAATTAGGTTACTGGATTCAGGGTAGAGTTCTTAGAAGAACAGAGCTAGGAAAACATGTAGTTTCTAAGGCCTAATAAGCAGTCACAGTTGAAAGGCAAAATAGATCCCCAAAAATTCTGGGTGTCAGTTTCAAACAGAATCCAGGATCCTCAAAAGAGAAATGCTGAAGAAGACACTGCAATGACTTTACTATTCAGTGTTGATTGGCTCATTCTGGGATTAGCCCATCTCCCATGGGAGTCTTATCTCAGTGGGGGTTGGGACATTTCTATACTTACTTGGTTGTCAAGACCATACTTCCCTGATCCAAATGTGCAAGGAGCAGAGTGTTTCCCCATGACTGTCTCTTGCCATCCCTAAGGGTTTATTTCTCACCTAGTTATTACACACCAAAATTCTCTCATAATACAAAGTAATTTCTGATATCCCCACAACTCCCACTGCCTGTCCAAGACAAAAACATCAGATAATGCAATGAAAAACAAAACAGAGCTTTAGATGTTGAGAGTAATCTATCTATTTTCAATTCCTGGGGTTCCAAGAGGAAAATAGAAATGTGGCACCGCCTCTGTTTTTCCCAAGGACATACAATGAGAGGAAATCCGCATCCAGTTTTTTGTTTCAGGGCCCTGTTGCAAAGTTTGTAACTAACCAGTTTGCCAAGCTGGCTTGTACAGTAAGCTTGTGGGGGTCCTAGGCCTGCATTCTATCACATGGTACCCGTTTTTATAACAAAATGATGCAGAAAGACAAATTTTAGCACCAAGCATGCCAGATTTGCTACAGCTTAAGACTAGCCTCACAAATTCTTTTTTCCCATTAATCAAAACTTGGTGGTGGAGACAGTGATTTTTACCATTCCTACAACCAGTTTGCACAGAGAGAGAGAAGCCAAAAGTCTCACTGGTATCAAATACCCTTTTGCTGGTATGCCAGGCTTCTGTATTCCCTTTCCCTGAGTGACCCTAGCAACACTGCTTGATGCTCCACAGTCATGGATCCCAAGCCACAATGCACCGGAAAATCATCTTTTTTAGTTTCATGGAACTGTATGTAATCTCTCAATTTTGTAAGTTGCCACCTAGCCAGCTACATAGTGGACCCAAATTAACATTTTCCATTATGGCCAGGACAAAATACCTCTGACAAAACATTAACCACTTTGGTTAGTGCCCAATATCAACTGGTCAGGCTTAAACTTGTTTCTGGTTGGGCTCTGTCATCTTTAATCCACTCAAAGTGGATTAAATGAGTTTCAACATGTGGCCTCTGGGCAAGATGGTCACTGTGAGTAACAGAAAAGATAGAAAAGGGAAAGGAGAAAAAGAGAGAAAGAAAAAGCATTGCCTGTGGTGGGATGGGTACAGCAAAGAGCTCGGGGAGGCCAGAGAAAGACCCACTCAGAGAAAGACCCACCCACTGCCACAGCATTAACCTAAAGTTCAAGTGGCCACTTGCCAGTCATGAAGGGATCTTTTTCAGCAGTCCCATCAGCTCTTAAGTTTCTCCCTTTGGGGAGAAAAAAGTTCCCCATTTTCCATTCCTGTACATGCCTAATACGGTCACCCATAGCCATCAGCAAAAAGTACAAGGCAGATTAATCCAAAGAGAATAGCAGTTAACATCCTATAGTGCCCAATTCCTTTTTAACCAAGAGGGACATTACTGAGGGGACGGCCTCCAATTCAATCCCACCATTTACCCAGGTAAAATATACCCCACTACTTACCCAAAGTCAGCCAATCGGCATGCAGTCTATTTCCTTTGGATTGGGATAGAAACTAAGCCAATAGGTTAGTAGATTTACTTATTTATTTATTTTTGATCAATTAGTTGCTTAAGGTTTTTATTTGTCTTTCATAAAGTTTTAAAATAAAAATACTAAAAAATATTAAAAATCTCCTGCATATCAATAGGCATCCCTAAATGAGATTAATTTGGGAGCCCTCCTTTTCTTTCTTTCCATCTTTCTTTTGTTTTGAATCTTGCTGTTTTGCACAAACTGGAGTGCCATGGAGTGATCTCAGGGAGCCCTCATTTTTGATTGCACTTACTTTTGCATTTGAAATGCACAGTGCTTTTCTTTTGGAATATTCCACTGTAAGTTAACATTAATAAGATTTTGCCATTTCTGTAAGACTTCACTGCTTCCAGGGCAGAATACTAATGCATGTTTAAGCCAGAAGGAACTCAGTTCTTCAGAAATTAAGGATCTTGTTTTTATCTCAGATACTGGCTTTACTCTCAGGTTCCTTTGATCACCTCACATACTGATATTTTTCCTACCTAAGCACACAGTAAAAATGAGACAAAGGGGTAGAACACAAAAATCACTGAGAATTTCCATTGCCATTTACTACCAGTTTCTTTCTGATCCACTGAGATGTAAGAGGCTTCTAACTAGATCCAAGCCAGTTAATTACTGGATCCAGTCCAATCCTGGATCAAGTCCAGTTTCTGATGTGACTTCCAAACCCTGTTTCGATCAGAAATGTGTTCAAAGAAACTCAGATCAAAACACAAATCTGGCCCATGGTGTCTCATGCCTGTAATCCCAGCACTTTGAAAGGCTGAATCTGGTGGATCACTTGAGGTCAGAAGTTTGCAAACAGCCTGGCCAACATAGTGAAACCCCGTCTCTACTAAAAATAAAAATAAAAAATTAGCCAGGCATGGTGGTAGGTGCCTGTAATCTCAGTTACTCAAGAGGCTAAGGCAGAAGAATTGCTTGAAGCAGAGGTTGCAGAGAGCCAAGATCACACCATTGCACTCCAGCCTGAGGAACAGAGTGACACTCTATCTAAAAACAAACAAACAAACAAAAAATTAAAACACAAATCTGTGGAGCTTTGAAATCTGAGAGAAAACTTACCAGGTTCTCCAGCTGCTCCGAGAGAGAAAGGAACACAATGGGTCTGGTGGGTACCTTGCTTGGTTGCTCAGTGCTCTTGGGGGTCATTAGAAGCTCTACTTCGGATCCTACTTCTGATGCCATCTGATGAAAGAAGAATTTAACGAAATTAAATTTAAAGGAGTTTAAATTGTGCAGCTTCCAGAGTCAGAGTACACTCTGAGACTCCAGCGCAGCCATGTGGCAGAAGATTTATGGACAGAAAAAGGAAAGTGAGGTACAGAAAATGGAAATGAGGTACAGAAACAGCCAGATTAGTTATAACTCAGTGTTTGCCTTATATGAACACGATCTGAACATTTGTCTACATTTGATTAGCCAAACCTTAGTGACTGCCAGAAGTGTAGGCTATGGTCTGTTTACACCTCTACTTGTTATAGTTCATGACGTATAGAGAAACCTTTAGGCTGAACTTAAATATGTAAGGAGGCAACTTTAGGCTAAACTTGATTTAACAGTACTTAATAACACAGCTTAAAAATATGTAAAACAAAATTTGAGAGTCCTACAGGGAGGAATACTGAAATCTATAATCATCACAGACTATTTTGACAAAGTGCTCTCAGTATTTAGGAGAAAAACAAACAAATCAGTATATATAAGGAATACTTAATCAAAATTGTTGACAAACTTTTCTAAGTAGATACATATTAAAACACTGCATCAAAAAATTACACATTACATATTCTTTACAAGCAAACACAAAACTTTCACAATAAATTGACCCTGCACAGTCAAAGGACCGAAATCATACACAGTATATTCTCTAAAATTAAAATACTATACATTAAAATCATATACAGTAGATTCTCTAAAATTAAAATACAGGCTGGGTGTGGTGGCTCACTCCTGTAATCCTATAAGTTTGGAAGGCTGAGGCAGGGGATTACTTGAGGTCAAGAGTTTACTATCAGCCTGGCCAACTTGGCCAACTCCATCTCTACTGAAAGAACAGAAATTAGGTGGGAATGGTGGAGCCTGCCTATAGTCACAGCTACTCCGAAGGCTGAGGCATGAGAATTGCTTGAACCTGGGAGGTAGATTTTACAGTGAACTGAGATTGCATCACTGCCCTCTATCCTGGGTGAAAGAGTGAGACTTGTGTCAAAAAAAGAAAATAAATTAAAAAAATAACAAAATGCTAACTAAAATATTGCCATATATTTAAAATCTCTTCTCTTTCATAGATTCAGTCTTAAAATACTGACAGATGCAGGTAGTATTTCTACATACCAACAGTGAGCAATGTGAAAAAGAAATTTTTAAAAGTAATCCCATTTATAGCTACAAATAATATTCATAGCCACAAATAAAATTTAAAACCTAGGAAATTATTTAGCCAAAGAAGCAAACAATCTCTCTAATGTAAACTATAAACTGATGAAAATGGTCAAAGAAGACAACAAAAAATGGAAAAATGTTCCAAGTTCATGGGTTGGAAGAATCAATATTGTTAAAGTGTCCATACTACCCAAAGCAACCTACAGATCCAATGCAATCTCTCCCAAAATACCAGCGACATTTTTCAAACAAATAGAAAAGATAATCTTAAAATATGTATCAAACCACAAAAGACCCAGAATGGCCAAAGCTATCTTAAACATAAAGGAAAAAACTGGAGGAATAACCTTACCTGACTTCAAATTATACTACAGAGCAATAGCAACCAAAACAGCATGGTACTGACATGAAAACAGGCACATAGATCAATGGAACAGAATAGAGAGCCCAGAAACAAATCCATAAATTTAGAGTGAAATCATTTTAGGCAAAAGTGCCAGGAACATACACTAGGGGAAAGACAGTCTGTTCAACAAATGGTGCTAGGAAAATTGAATATCCATATGCAAAAGAGTGAAAGACCCCTATTTCTCACCATATAAAAACTCAAATCAAAATGGATGAAAGACTTAAATCTAAGACCTCAAACTATGAAATTACTATAGGAAATCATTGGCAAAAATTTCCAGAACATTGGCCTGGGCATAAATTTCTCGAGGAATACCTCATAAGCATTGGCAATCAAAGCAAAAATGGACAAATGAAATCACATCAAGTTAAAAACCTGCACAGTGAAGGAAGCAATCAACAAAGTAAAGAGACAACCCACTGAATGGGAGAAAACATTTGCCAAGTACCCATTAACAAATGATTAATAACCTGAATATATAAGAAACTCATACTCCTTATGTAGGAAAAAAATCTAATAACCTAATAAAAAATGGGCAAAAGACTTGAATAGACAGTTCTCAAAAGAAGACATACAAATGGCAAACACACATGTGAAAAGGTGCTCAACAGCACTGACCATCAGAGAAATGCAAATGAAAACTACAATGCAATGAAATATATACCCAAAAATAAAGAAAATCAATATATCAAAGAGATATCTGCACTCTGATGTTTGTTGCAGCACTGTTCACAATGGCTCAGATTTGGAAGCAACCTAAGCTCCAGATGAATGGATAAAGAAAATGTGGTACATATGCACAATGGAGTACTATTTAGCCACATAAAATGATATCCTGTCATTTGCAACAACATGAATAGAACTGTGGATCATTCTGTTAAGTGAAATAAGCCAGGCACAGAAAGACAAACTTTGCCTATTTTTACTTATTTGTGGGAAGTAAAAGTTGAAACTATTGAATTCAGGAACCTAGAGAGTAGAGGATGGTTAGCAAAGGCTGGAAAGAATACTGGGGTGTTGGGAAGGGGGTAAGGTGAGGATGGTTAGTAGGTACACAAAATAATAGAAAGAATGAATAAGATCTATTATTTGATCACACAATGTGACTATAGTCAATAATAATTCTACATTTTAAAATAACTTTAAAAGAGTATAATTGAACTGTTGTAACATGAAGGATAAGTGCTTACGTGATAGACATCTCATTCTCCATGATGTGGTTATTTCACAATGCATGCCTGTTTGAAAACATCTCATGTGGATTGGAGATCCAAGATGGCCCCTTTAGGAGCAGCTCAGGATTGCAGCTCCCAGTGAAAGCGCAGAGGGTGAGTGGACGCCGCATTTCCAGATGGATCTCTATTGCCCACAGACGAGAAGATTCCTAGGCGGAGGAGTCCTACAGGTCACCAGCACAGCAGTTTTGGCTGGCACAGATGTTTTAGCCAGTGCTGCAGCACGGTGGCTCTCCATAGAAAATACACTGGTCTGGTTGCCCTTTTAAGCTGGCCAGGAGATTCCCGGGCAGCTCCATTCTTTCAACTGGTTCAGTGGGTCACTGCATGGGAAATCACACAGATCCCCATGCCCTTTCAGCAGGCAATTGGAACACCGAGGAGAGAGTCAACTGTTCAATTAAAAAAAAATGGCGCCTGTAATCCCAGCACTTTGGGAGGCCGAGGCGGGTGGATCACAAGGTCAACAGATTGAGACCGTCCTGGTCAACATGGTGAAACCCCGTCTCTACTAAAAATACAAAAAATTAGCTGGGCATGGTGGCATGTGCCTGTAATCCCAGCTACTCAGGAGGCTGAGGCAGGAGAATTGCCTGAACCCAGGAGGCGGAGGTTGCGGTGAGCCAAGATTGCGCCATTGCACTCCAGCCTGGGTAACAAGAGTGAAACTCTGTCTCAAAGGAAAAAAAAAAAGGTTCTGAGGCAGGGAGCCAGGTGATCAGGCTAGGCAGGTCCCACCCCCACAAAAACAAACAAAAAACCCCCCAGCAATTGGAAACACTCGAGGTTGAGAGTTTCATGGCAAGCACAGCTGAACCCAGAGTGATGCAGCTTGGTGGAGGAGGGGTGTCTGCCATTACCAAGGCACTCCACCCCTACAGAGGTAGTCCGCCATTGCTGAGGCAGCTTGCCGCTGCTGAGGAAACCCACTGTTGCCAAGGCAACCCGCCATAACAGAGAAAGTCTGCCATTAGAGAGGCGGGCCAGCATTGCCAAGGCAGTTCTAACCACACCCATATAAACAGGACTACAGGGAAGCACAATGGCAGCAGGGCAGAGCTCAGTAAAGCCTCTGCAGGCAGAAAGTGACTAGGCTGCCTCCTTGCTGGGCAGGGCAGCACTGAAAAAAAAGGCAGCAGCCAATGGACACTCATTAAGAAAGCCCTAACTCCCCAGGACAGAGCACCTGGGGAAAAAAAGGCAGTTTATGAGTTCTGCTGCAGCAGACTTAAACTTACCAGCCTAGCAGCTCTGAATGAACAATGGAGC
>CM052649.1:98623443-98689545 GCA_028533165.1 Leontopithecus rosalia | reverse complement strand
ACAATAGCAAAGACCTGGAATCAACCCAAATACCCATCGATGTAGACTGTACAGGGTAAATGTGGCACATATACACCATGGAATATTATGCAGCAATCAAAAACGATGAGTTCATGTCCTTTGTAGAGACATGGATGAACCTGGAGAACATCATTCTCAGCAAACTGACACAAGAACAGAAAATGAAATACCGCATGTTCTCACTCACAGGCGGGTGTTGAACAATGAGAACACATGGACACAGGGAGGGGAGCACTACACACTGGGGTCTGTTGGGGGGAAAAGGGGAGGGACAGCAGGAGGTGATGAGTTGGGGAGAGATAGCATGGGGAGAAATGCCAAATATAGGTGAAGGGGAGGAAGGCAGCAAATCACACTGCCATGTGTGTACCTATGCAACTATCTTGCATGTTCTTCACATGTACCCCAAAACCTAAAATGCAATAAAAAATCTCATGTTTGCGCAAGGATGCCATATACCTACTATACACCCACAAAAAAATTTAAAATAGAGATAAAAATGTACTTTTAATTTAATAATGATATTATTTATTAATACTTGTGGGTGTTAGCTAAGATAGCACTTACAATGATACCCATAATCTTAAATACATGTGTTAGAAGAGATTCAGCAATGTCTCCATCTGAAAAAATTATAAAAAGAATTTTAAAATAAAACTAAAGATTTTGGTAATGGGAGAACAGGTTGTATGGGGCTAATCCTCATACAGATAACATTTGTGAACTCTATACAAAATTTAAGACAAATATTGATAACGC
Organism: Leontopithecus rosalia; assembly: GCA_028533165.1. Classification (NCBI taxonomy): domain Eukaryota; kingdom Metazoa; phylum Chordata; class Mammalia; order Primates; family Cebidae; genus Leontopithecus; species Leontopithecus rosalia. The sequence goes on along the minus strand of CM052649.1, from coordinate 98,688,765 downwards.
TAAAGTATGACCCAAATCAAGCCAAAATTGGAGGAGCTTTGACCCTTGAAAGGAGGTTACTATACTGAGTGAGATTCGAAAATATACAACTTTTGGACTTAAAGCACCAGGCAAATAATATTATAGGCAAATAATAAAAAATGCTGAACAAATAATGGTGAGTATTCCAAAATTTCATTAAAAACACGAACTTATGTATGTAATACACTAAGCTCATTTCAGGCAGGATAAATGCAAAGAATATCATGTGTAGGCACATCACAGTCAAATTGTTGAAAAGATGTCCACTGAGGAGATCAACAGAGGAAAAGAACAAGGGCCTGGGTGTGGTGGCTCAAATCTATAAGCCCACCACTCTGGGAGGGTGAGGTGGGCAGACCACTAGAGGCCAGGAGTTTGAGACCAGCATAGTGAAACCCTGTCCCTACAAAAAATTAAAAAAGAATTAGCCAGGCATGGTGCCCCTCACTTTGTAATCCCCCTGTGATGGTTTATATTGAGTGTCAACTTGATTGGTGTTTCTGTAAGGGTGTTGCCAAAGGAGATTAACATTTGAATCAGTGGATTGGGAAAGGTAGACCTACCCTCAATCTGGATGGGCACAATCTAATCAGCTGCCAGCATAGCCAGAATAAAAGCAGGCAGAATGAGTTGTGAAGCCTAGACTGGCTTAGTCTTCTGGCCTACATCTTTCTCCCGTGCTAGATGCTTCCTGCCCTCGAACATCAGACTCCAAGTTCTTCAGCTTTGGGAATCTAGGTGACCACAGACCCTGTAGACTGAAAGCTACATTGTTGGCCTCTCTACCTTTGAGGTTTTGGGACTCAGACTGGCTTCCTTGCTTCTCAGCTTGCAGATGGCCTATTGTGGGACCTCACCTCATGATTGTGTGAGTCAACATTCCTTAATAAATTCCCCTTTACATATACATCTATCTTATTAGTTCTGTCCCTCTAGAGAACCCTAAAATATCCCCTTACTTGGGAGGCTGAGACACAAGAACCCAGGAAGCTGAGATCACACCACTGTACTCCAGGCTGGGTGACAGAGCAAGACTGTCCAAAAAGGAAGAAAGGAAGGAAAAAAGAAAGGACGGGAGGGAGGGAGGGAGGGAGGAAACTGTTGAAAAGAAATCACAGGGCCAGTCGCAGTGACTCACACCTGTAATCCTAGCTCATTGGGAGGCCAAAGCAGGTGGATCACCTCAGCTCAGGAGTTCAAGACCAGCCCGGCCTACATGGCGAAACCCCATGTCTACTAAAATTAAAAAAAAATTTAGTTGGGCACACCAGTAACCCCAGCTATTCAGGAGGCTGAGGTAGGAGAATTACTTGAACCTAGGAGGCAGATGTAGTGAGCCGACATCAGGCCACTGCACTCCAGCCTGGGAAGCCTGGACAACAGACTGAGACTCTGTCTCAAAAACAAAACCCAAAACCAAAACAAACAACAACAAAATAAAACAAACAAACAAGAAATTACAAATAGAAAAATTTGAAAACATAGAGGTAAACCACACATTGCATACAGGGGAAGGTCAATATGAAGGAGAGATAAGTTCTAACTAGAAACAGTAGAGGCCAGAAAATGGAACATCTTTAAAATGCTACAAGAAAAAAAAAGTGAACCTTGAAATTATATTCAGTGAAATTATTCTTCAAAAATTTAAATAAAGACATTTTCAGATAAAAACAGATTTTGACAACAGCAGATGTGCACTGCAAATATCACTAAGGGAAATTTTTAAGACTAAGGGAAACCAGGTAAAAACTTGGAAGGTAGAAAAAGCATCTGAAATATTAAAGATTTAGATAAGCATACTATATATATATATATATATATATATATATATTTTTTTTTTTTTTCAGACAGAGTTTCGCTCTTGTTACCCAGGCTGGAGTGCAATGGCGCAATCTCAGCTCACCGCAACCTCCACCTCCTGGGTTCAGGGAATTCTCCTGCCTCAGCCTCCTGAGTAGCTGGGATTACAGGCATGCGCCACCATACCCAGCTAATTTTTTGTATTTTTAGTAGAGACGGCATTTCACCATGTTGACCAGGATGGTCTCGATCTGTTGACCTCGTGATCCACCCGCCTCGGCCTCCCAAAGTGCTGGGATTACAGGCTTGAGCCACTGCGCCCAGCCTATTTTTTGTTTTAATTTGTTTGAAACACATATGACTGCATAAAGCCAAAATTATAACATTGTATATTAGGTCGACTATAACATTGTATATTTATCGACTAAATCCCATAATCAAAAGATACAGCCAATACCCAAGAGTATGCTGCATCCAGACCCATTTCACATGCAAGGATACACAAAGACTCAAAACAAAGGGATGGAGAAAGATTTACCAACCAAATGGAGAGCAAAAATAAATAAATAAATAAATAAAAAGCAGGAGTTGTAATTCTCGCCTCTGATAAAATAGATTTCAAAGCAACAAAGATATAGTGGTAAAAGGATCGATGCAACAAGAAGAGCTAACGATCCTAACACCCATATACATAAGACCTATAAAGGGACTTAGACTTCCTAGACTCCCAAACAATAATAGTGGAAGACTTCAACATCAATATTAGATAGATCAATGAGACAGAAAATTAATAAAGATATTCAAGACTTGAACTCAGATCTGGAACAAGTAAACTTTATAAACATTTATAGAACTCTCCACTTTAAATACATAAAATATATATTATTATCAGTATCACATCACACCAACTCATAGGTTTAAATGAACCTATTGATTGATTCTATCAATATTGTTAGAAACAATATTGATCAGATTATTAAGCACCATTATTGGCATAAAAGGGGTTTTCAATACCCATTTTTAGAATAAAACAACATTCCTGTTCTCTCTCCCTCTTTTTCTTCCTCTGTCTTCCTCTCCTTCATTCCTTTTTTTCTTTCTTTCTCACCTTAAAAAAAAGTAATAAAAAAATTTATGCAATCCAGACACATTTCTTTTCCCTTTTGTTGTGTAATAGCAATCTAGTATACTTTTTTGCAGTCAGGATTAATCACTCCTATCAGCGAATAGCTGCTCCTTTGCTCATTGCTTCACTATCTTGAGGAGTCCAAATTGGTCAAGTTGCACTTTCCGTTTTAGTGGAATAGTCACTTCCTATTTTAGTGACATCAACATTAAATTTCTTGATAGAAACATTACTTTTTGGGAACTCAGAGCTCCAAACCAGCAGAGTCTAAAGTTGTTGCAGGACAAGAAACCATTGCAATATCTTATATCCTTGTCATGGGAGAAATAGGAAAAAAATAGTCACCACTTCAGAAAACATACTTTATTATGGAGGCTATAACCGCAGCCCCTTAAAGAGTTTTCTCCAAGCTTGACATCATAATTGAGTTTTTAAAATGATATGGTATTTTGATATTCTCTCTAGTTATCTACTATAGGGTGACAAGGAACATTAGACAAGTTAATTTCATGAGCAAGGGCCGATTGCCATATTTTAATTCCTGAAATATGAGTCTCATGGTTAGAAGAAATAAGATATTCTGTAAGACTATGGATAATGGTTTTGGCAGAAATAATGTGGTGAAGGAAGACAAGTCATTTCTGGAGTAAATACTTACTCCAGTGAGAGCAAAGGCTGCCCCTTCTATGTTGGAAATGGTCCAGTATAATCCGTCTCCCACTGGTGGCTGACCGGTACGCCTGGTGATGGCACCATATCAAGGGCTCATTGTTGTTCTTGGCTGTTGGCAGATTAGGTGCTCAGCAGCAGCTCAGCCAAATCAACGTTAGTGAGTAGAAAATCATTTGAGAGGTCCATACATACATGGTTTCTAACTTTGCCTACATGGCCAGTTTATTTGTAAGCCCATTTATCAAGACCCAAGTGGCTGGCTGATATCCACATGACAGATATCTTGTCTACCTGATTATTAACATAGACCTTTGTTCAGATTACTGCTTGGTGAGCATTCACATGAGACAAATATTTTCATACTCTGTGCTCATTTGAAACCTTCCTTCCACATGGTATTTCATCAGATCTCCTTTCATCATTCAATCAGTCACCTTTCCATTAGCCACTGCTCATGAGCAATGAGTATAAATCAAAAGACAACTCTGATCATCTCTTCTTTCAGGTGAAACAGACTAACCACTGCGAGGACTTCCTTTTAACACTGTCTTTGGCCAGCCATGAAAGACACGGTATAGCAAAATGTCCAATTTCAGCAGATGCCAGCATAGAATCCACCAACATCTATAAGCCTTTTCCAAAATTTTTCTTTTTCCTGTCATAGAGAGTTCCTCTTTTACGCTAAGGCTCTAGACATGACCTAGTGGCCCAGCCAACTTTGGCAGCTACTGTAAATCTGCTTTGCCAATATCAAAGTCATCTTCCTTCTCCCAGCAGGCTTACAGGGCCAACAGCAATGTCCCTGGGCCCACACCCTGCAGTGGCTGGCACAGGTTCCCCATGTGCCAGGGCCTGCCTTGCTACCTGGCACTCCCCATTCATCAGGCCCTGCCCTCTTCACCTGGCACTCCCTGCTCATTCCATGTCAGCTCCAAAATCACCATTGCCTTCATCCAAATGTCCTTCCTAGAGCTGCTGCCCCTCACAGGCTGTGCAGAGGCGGTTGCTTGAGGTGCAGGGATGGTGCTTCCTGGTGCAGGGCAGCTGTCCAGCCACCTATGGACACCTTTTGGGCAGACATGCATATGTCCTTCCAGAGGCCAGTGGTTGCCTCCAGAGATGGGGAAGGGAGGGTGGGTTTCATCTTGCCTTGAAAGCCCCTGGTCTAGCCAGTGTGAGGGTGGCCCACAAGCCTGGGAAGCCCTGAGCACACGCTGGTGAAGGAGGAGGTGGGCTGTGTCCAGAGCCCACCTTCTCACTCTCCTGGAGCACATGGGAGAGCTATGGAGCTCCTTCTTCCTGGCTGGTGCCACTGGCAGTGTGAGATCCCTTTTGGCTGTGGTTTAATTGACCTTCCCTCGTCACACTGTCACTGACCACTCCGAGCTCTCCCTCAGCCTGTTTTGCTGTATCTCCAGGAGGCAGTGGCCGGAGGTGGCTGGAGACTGGCACTTTGCAGCAAAAATGGGTTCTGCAGCTCTGCCCTCTGTGGGGCACATAGTCCCAGGAAGCAGGGGCTTCCCTGAACATATATGAGGAAACCAAGGCCTGGCAAGGGCAGGCTTGGACCAGCCCTCAGCGTAATGGTAACTGAGGATATGAAGCTGGCTGCCTCACAGGGCCAGGCCCAAGTAGGAGCATCTTGCATCTGCCATGAGCCAAGCCCCACACCAGCTACGTCACGGTGTCCTCCGTGTCCTCAGGGTGTCGCCTTGTCCTGGCCATGCAGCCCCCAGCACAGACTCAGTTCTTTTCTTCCGGCAGATGAGATCCAAGGGGAAGACCCCTTTCTAGGTCACTGGGCCACAGAGGAGCTGGAGGTGCAGCAATCTGGCCACAGCAAGATCTCCCCACCTTGCAGGTCACAGAGAGTCGGGAGCCCGTTGAGTTTCACACAGTCAGAGGCAGGCTGCCCTTGTGGATGTGATGAGGGGGAGCCAGAGATTCAAAGGGTTGCAGTGTACAGCGAGGTGGGGACAAGGGCATCTGCCCTTGAGAATGTTTAAACACTGAGGTCAGAAATACTCTTGGTCAGCCCTGGAGAGACAGACAGAAAAGCAAGAGTTCTTCCTGTTCTTGACAGGAAGCTATGAAGGGGCCAGATAGGGTCCCCTCCCCCACTCAGGGCACCACAGGGAAGGGCAAGTTGGATTAAAAAAAAAGAAAGAAAGAGAGGGAAAAAAGAAGAAAAGGAGAAAGGAAAAGAATGAGAGAGTGAGAAGAGAAAAGTAGCAGGGGTAGCGTCTGGAGATGTGAAGTCCTGAGAACATACTTTTCTTTCTCCAAGTTCTCAATTGCATCTAGAAACAACCAACACCACTGTGCTATTTACTTCTATTAAAATACACTACAGTAACACTAATTCAGTTTTCCAGAGTTGCAATATATAGGTGAATGACAGAGCTTTAGAAGGCTGGACAGCTGTTTAATCAGTTTTCACTGGCTCAGCAACAGACACTCTTGTACTCTTACTTCTCCGGCTTTTCTTACAATTATATTAGGGAATAAAAAATTGATTCTATAATATTTATTGTGATTTTGCTTTTTGTGTAAACTCTTACACAGAGGAAAGCTACAAATTAGAAACATGAGGAATAAATGAAGAAACATCAATGAAGAGCTTACAAACATTTAAAAGATAGTAAGGAAATGTAAGATAGGAAACATTCCTATCTTAAATTTGAAAACTTAGATGAAATGGACGTATTCTTTGAGAAGCGCAATTACTGAAACTGGCACGATAAGAAATAAACAATCTGAACATCTCTATATCTGCTAAATAAATTGAACTCAAAACCATACCCAGAAGTAATCTCCAGAATCAGATATTTATACTGGTGGTGAATTCTGTCACACAGTAACAAACTAACACAAAGATTGAGAAATAAATAATAAAAATGTTACTCAAACTCTTAGAAAATAGAGTAGGTTGCAAAACTTGCATATTAATTTTATAGTGTATACAGTATATTTCTGAAAGACAAAAGAGTAAAAAATAAGTTTTTTTCCTGAATGACTTGAGAATAAGATACAGACCTGATGTCCCACAGACTTCAGACTGCTGACCAAAAGTGCTGGCAATTAAAGGAGTCCCCATGCTGACAGGGTAATTGACACAGAAACGGCCCTGAAGTAGTCCACTTTCACATAATGGGAATGAGAAAGAACATGTTTTGTGACCACATAATCTACTTGGGTTCCTCTTTGTACCCCATACTCTATTTTGATGAAAAATGGACATATATGCAGTAGCCACGGCCTGAGAAGGATATCATAGCAGAGACTTAGACACACCTCAATTAATAAGATGGATAAGGTGAACAGAAATTTTTTTAAGGACTCAAACAGCATTTAAAAGTTAACTGAGAATTACTATAGACAGGAAATATGTGTCGATGAAATCTTACTAAATTTACAAATGGAAATACCACCTTCTTAAAGAATTAGAATAAATCTCATTCAAAATTGTCACCAAAAAGTACCTTCATGCCCTTGGGCTTAGTATTGGCCATAGATCATTGGTCTGAACATCCATGGATTTGAATCGTGTTCTAGGACATTTACATAAGATCAGATTAATAGTTTAATGAGCTTGTATTTAAATCTTTAATTCCAGCCACAAACACTGAAGATACACAATTGATGAATATGTATTAGCATAATTCTTCAATTCCTTAATGCCATTCATTTAGTATATTTGCCAATTTTTTCTTTTCTGAGATTTATGCCAGTTTAACTGAACAATTTATGTCATCTCTTAATTTTTTAAACATAGAATTGTTAGAGAGTTTTCATCACATGTAGCAACAGGTTTTGGATTCTAGATTAAGTTTTTTGCATGGATGTAATATTCTTTGGCACTACCAATGCTAAGTGCTCATAAGAAGATCAGTAGAGTCATGTCTTGTAAAAAGGTTAGACTACTAGTTATATATGACATCACCATATTGGCAAGATGATAGAATGTTTCTCCAAGGAATTTTCTTATGAAAGAAATTTTAAATAGCATTCTAATGCCATATCCTGTCTGACAGTCTAATATCATTGGAACCTCTTCACAGTTCAATGTCTATCCCATCAGAAGTTTATTATGAGACAAGGAAGGTCATGTCCTGATATGTGTTAGACAAAAATGAGATAGCTTCCAAACACTTTGACTAAATGTGAGAAAAAGTCTCCCACAATTCTCTGTCTAGACAATTAAGACATGTCATGAATTGTTTATGACATGTAAGGTAAGGTAGATTCTTACAGTTGTTTATGAGAGATGGTTAAATCACAGCACCAGTTACTCCTTCATGGTCAAAAATAAAATGATTAGAGTAGAATCTTAGAACATTGAATATAGGGATGCATTGTAATGTCTCTGGAAAATATTTCATTTTAAGAATGTAGAAGATGCTCAATGGGCTCTCTTTAAAACATTTTAATTCTTGAAGATATAGAATTAAATGTATATTTCTTTAGTGGTATATCATAAGCTACTTTATTATTATACAAAATAAAATATTATATTTTATTAAATATAATATTTAAATTTAATTTAATAAATTAAATTTAAATATTATTATACAAAATAAAATTCTTGATTTGTGATAGAAATTAAACACATAACAATAGCACACTTTAAATTAAAATCTTCAAATTAGTTTATTTAATAAACGTTGTTAAAATACTCCTTATGCTACTAGTATTAAACTAGATGCTGAGAAGGATGAGAAAAATAGATCCTTTATCTTCAGCACATTCATGTTTCAACAGGCATGAATCCTAAAAATTTACCAAATTCTAGAGGAAACTTGCTACCTAAACAAACAGATTTGCTGTATCTCCAAACTGTCCCACTTCTGTCAATAGCAAAAAGGCTCAAATCTCAGTGATTCCTTGATTTCTTCCTGCTCCTTTCTAGTTAGTTAACATATTTGTCTCTTTTCTCCTCCAAACTCTCTCTCCTTCTATTTCTATCCTATCAATAAGTTTTAAAGCATCGCATGTATGTTAAGACTCTCATTCTTGGGCTTCTGGCTTTCAATTCCATCTTACCCAATCTACCAGACGAATTATCATAAATAGTTTGTTTCATCTTATTCCATTGTCAGAGCACCTCTGACTTGCCTGTGATGTTAGATCCAGAATCTCAGTGGCTGCTCATCACCTCATCTCTATCTCATCCCAAACTCTGCCTAGGCTCCTTTCTATTCCTTCTACTCGCTCAGCTATGGGTCTTTTGTTGATTCTGGTTTCCCAGTCTCAAACTCCATCTCTACCTCTCTACAACTACCTAAATCCTACTCATCTCCTGCAGCACAGCTGTAGCCTCATTACTCATTTTTTTCCTGATCTCATAAGTCCACATCTATTTTGTTCTTCTCTGAATCTATATCAATTAGATTATCTCTCTATATCTAGATAACCATTTAAATTGGGTACTTAATACATATTAAATGAGTACTACCCAGTCCCTAAACACAAGTAGTTCATAGTCCATAAATCTTTAAGTAAAGCACCAATTTTAAGAATAATATCAAGATAAGGATTAGATTTCAACTTGTCCATTTTTAGAAAGATAATCTGAATGAATAGTAATACTCAAAGTAGAATCAGCGTAATTCGCAGCCTTGTCTTATTTATATAAAATTGAAATACTGATTTTTTAGCCTCTCAAATAATCTAACAAACCTATTTAATCTTAAATCTCACTTTTCTTATTTACATTTTGTGTATAGTTCTTTTTTCTCATGTTCCCCAAACTAAAATGGCAGCCATGTGGCCAAATAGGTTGAGGCATTTTAAAGGAATAAAAAAACTGGTATTTTCCAGACCAAATTTTAATCCCAGTAATGAATGATCAGTGGTTAACCACATAGTACACATAGTCTACCATAGAATTTACGATCACTTGTATTACAATCATCAACTTTTTCTTCTCAACACTTGAGCATTAAGCTCAACAAATACCCAAATCTTTAAGACTCTATGAGTATATTTAACATTTAGAACTGTCTTTGTCTCTTAGTGGGTTAAATATTTAATAACATAGTAGCAAGACTATTCAGCTAATATTAATTGTGCACTCACCATTTTCCAGACATTCCTTTAAGTGTATTACAATAGTCCTACAATTTTAGTGTTTTTATTATTATCTTCATTTTAAAGATGAGAATGCTGGAGGCAGAGAGACCTTAAATTTTTGCCTAAGGACACACAGCTAGTAATGGAAAAGTTGGGATTCAAAATTAAGCAATTTAATGAATTGATTCAATGACTCTAGAAGAATTCAAAATAAATATTCTATTTAGTAAAAAAAATCATTGGTCTCTATGTTACACCATCACTTATCATAGTCATTATGTTTTGCCTTTGTCTTATTAGGGAAAAGTTGGAGGCAGTCCCTTATCTTTTTCTGTGGTAAATTGGAATGCCTAATTGCTTACAGATGTTATATTTTTATTAAAGGATGAAGCTGTATTTAATGTTTAAAATTAGGTTGATTGAGGCAGAAAGAAAGAAATAACTGTTTATAGAACTTTCACATTATCATGGTCAAATAATTTAGAATATCTGAGACTAGAGATGTGGGCTACATTTTATAGACCACAGTGAAAATTATCAGTTAAAGTACTTCATTCCCATATTCCTCACCAGTCCATGTCTATTTTGTTTTTCTTTTAATCTATATCAGTTAGATTATCTATGTCTAGATAACCATTTAAATTATGTACTTAACACATATTAAATGAATACTACCCAGTCTAGATATGAGTCCTTAATAGCTCTTTGAAAGGGCCTGAGAAATAGAAAGATCAAGTAATAGTTTTAATAAATTCTAGTCAGACTTATTTCTCTAGTATTCAAGAAAAAATCCAAATGATGTCTCTGCCATAAGCAGATTGAAAATGCATCTTGTACTGTATTCTGTTAAGCAATCATACCTTTCCTTTGTGCTCCATTTTACATTCCTATAAGGAATTGAGTGGAATGTGAGCTATTTAACATGAGACACTTAGCAGGCTCATTTTTCTAGTTTGGACTCATTTGTCCAAATTACATTAGAATGCAGTAAAATATTTGAAATTGATAACATTTTGATATAACCCCTCCAAATAAAATGTACAAAATGAAATAATTATAGAGCTATGTGCTCATGCTACTCTTTATATCCTTAATGATAAAGGCAGAAGCTAAATATTATTTTGCTGTCTTTTATAGTCAACAGAATGTTGAAGTAAAATAAGCCTTTTTAGATGTGTAAGAAAGTGAGAAAGTTTTCTACAATGGTATCTTTCTTAAAAAAGATGCCCTTTTATGGCAAATGAAAAAGAGTTATTTAAAAGAAAAATGAAATCCAAGGACAGGTAGACCTAAATTGTAAATAATAACAAAAGAAAGTCTAGAAAGTTAGCTGTAGAGAAGTCTAAGGGCGTCATCCCAGACTTACAAGAAGGCCACAGAGTTCCAAGAAGAATATTTAAAAAAATGGATCCTGTTACACACATTTTGTGGATAGGAAGCTGAAGGATCTCAGCAATCAAACAAAGTTACACATTGTTCTTAACAAGAAAAAAGAAATAAAATAAATCCAAAGTATACTAAAAGCTATATAAGGAAGTCATGCTCCCAATATAAAGCAAATTTAGATGTGATCTGGTTTTGTGAAATCGATTACCAGAATGAAGGTAGAATCAGCAGACCACAAGGTTTGCAGCTTTTTCTTCAAGGTGCATGTGTTAGTATTCTGACTTTTTGTTGTTTTGTTAAGTATGATCACATATTTGCTTCTTAAGTTATTGGTTTATAAGTTTTAGAATCAGTCTACACAAATACAGTAGATGTAAATATAGATAAAAGACATAAATTTTATAAATCTTGAAAATATAAAAGTAATTCTAGGTTTGGCGACAGTTGTAAAATACAAAGCAAAGAGGGAAAGGTGGGAGAAGATTATATGATTGTCACTCTTACACACTGTAAATGTAAGAGCTACTCTAAAGGCGAAGATAAGTATGAGTCTTATTGTAGGTGTGGGAGTGATACAAGATATCAATAAGAAAGTTACTATTATATTTTTGGGGCAGAGACTGCTATTTACCAAAATTCATGCATCTTCCACAAAGTTGTCTTTGGGAAGCAGCTCTCCAGCCTGACTATGTTTCCTTGCTTCCATTTTCTGCCCCTAGGTGTGCTGTGTTGCTACCACTTGCCAGTGGAATGTGGAGAATGATGTGTGTGTTATTATACTTCCATGCCAAGGGTTCTCAGAGGTGGATGTGGCTTTTTCACATTCCTTTTTTCCTTCTACCACCTAGATGCAGAGGTTAGTGAAGATCTCCAGGATGACAGAGCTGCAAAAGCAAAAAAATAACTTTTAATTTACTATGCCAGTGAATAAGATAACTTTCTCAGCTATCTGAGAGGCTGCAGTGAGAAGATTTCTTGAGCCCAGGAGGTTGAGCCTGCAGTGGGATACAATCACAGCACTGCACTCCAGCCTGGGAAACAGAGTGAGGCCCTAGTGCTTAAAAAAATTAGAAGCTAAAACATTTCATAATTTTGAATGGAAAGTCAATATATATTATAATATATACTTCATAGTGCTGCAAAATGTATTATGTTCTAAGTACATGGGGAATAAAATAAAACCAATTATTTAGGAAAAAATATGTATTTCAAAAGTCTAAACAGCACAATAATGCTCCATATAAGGAATCATGTTTTATAAATACAAGTATTTACATGTTTTTTAAATACAAGTATTTAAAAATCATATAAATATTGTATATAATCATAAAAATCATTTAAATGCATATGCCTCTATATCCTTTTGTCATCTTACTCTATTTCTAAAACCACTTTGTGTCTTGGTAGAGGAGGCATTTAATAGCTTTTTTTATAAAAAATAAGTTGAATCTTGGCCGGGCGCGGTGGCTCAAGCCTGTAATCCTAGCACTTTGGGAGGCCGAGGTGGGTGGATCATGAGGTCAACAGATCGAGACCATCCTGGTCAACATGGTGAAACCCCGTCTCTACTCAAAATACAAAAGATTAGCTGGGCAGAGTGGCACATGCCTGTAATCCCAGCTACTCAGGAGGCTGAGGCAGGAGAATTGCCTGAGCCCAGGAGGCGGAGGTTGCGGTGAGCCGAGACCACGCCATTGCACTCCAGCCTGGGTAACAAGAGCGAGACTCCGTCTCAAAAAAAAAAATAAGTTGAATCTTAAAGGGGAGGCTTATTACTTGTCTAAAGTCATGTTTTATTTAATAATAGTAAACACAAAATTGGAACTATGATTTTCAGACTCCTAATTATCATTTCTCATAAAGTTTGTGCTTTATTAGTATCAGTTATGGTTTTAATATGGTTATTGCTTAAAAGATAAATGTTGTTATGGCTTTCTAATGGAAGCCATGATAGTGAACGAGACTGTACAGGGTGAACGTATAAAATGAGACAAAAAGAAGGCCTAAGACATGATCTTCAGGAAGGCTAACAGGGAAGGAAAGGCAGGACAACCTGCAAATTATGAAGAAGTAACTGATGAAGTAGTAAACATATCAGAGGACAGAGTGAAATGTCACAGAAGCCAAAGGATGGGACCATTTCATCAAAACAATTAAGTGATTCAAGGGTTCAATTATGTTAAAAGAAAAATGTCCATTTGATTAAGGAACAAAGATGTCATTGGTGATTTTGGCAAGAGGAACTTCAGTGAGCTGGCAGAAGCAGTGGTGGACTTCAGTAAGTTGAGTGATTTGAAGAGGAAGTGGTTTGAAGAGTTATTGTTGACAATAATTTTGTCTTTGAAGAAAGGGAAATGATGAGGGAAGTAGCAAGAGGTGAATGTAGGGTCATGGAAAGATTTTTTGTTTATTGTAAAATAGTAACAACTTAAACGTGTGTTAAGTGTTGATAAGAACAAACTAGCAAACAAGGGGTTGGAGACAGGGCAAAGAAAGGTGACAATCAGTGGCTGAGGTCTCCGGGTGAGGGCATCCAGAATATATTGTAGAAGTACATCTTTTATAGATGAGTGTGTCACTTCTACCAATAAGAAGGAAGGAAGAAAGGATAGGATGGATCCAAGTGAATGTGTATGTTTGGTGGGGAGAAGGGTTTACATCGGATGAATTTTCTTAACTTTGAGAAATAACAGAGAAAGTATATAGGGACTGACAATTTGAATCAAATGGAGACCACAGAAATTGAAAACAATAACTTACTTGGGAAACCTAGAAAAAGTCCCAGGCAGCAACAACACTCAAACTAAAGCTAGAGACCATGAATTTACAGAGTCATTAAACTGCATAGTTTTGTAATTTTCTCTGGTAGCAATGAGCAAATATGTAATAGGTATAGGATCAAAATATTTAAAAGAAATAAAAGCACGCATGAAAAATGGACTGCCTATTGACATGTGCAAACACATATGAAATTCAAAGTAATTGGAAGGCTTTCAAAAGTATCTCCACAGCTCCTAATACTGAATGCTGGGGCCACTACCTAAGAAATAGGCTTAGTCATGTCAGGCATGCCCCAAGCTATTGGAATTTAATTTATATAACCATTCTAGGCAACCAAATTTGAAACTAAAATCTATAGCTACCAGACTGGTTCTATAATCGCATGACACCTATGAAAAGAAAATTGGTCTTTCTTCATAATAAGGGATGAATTTTTGTCTATGAAAATTCTGACAGAGCACTGGGCTTTGGAAGTAGGAAAGTTGCTAAGGCCATTGGCCACCTGAATTGGTTCCAATCCTTAACGCTTTAGATTTTTCAGATTTACATATGCCAATGCTTTCTAAAATTTGACCTAAAACAAACAGAAAAGTTGTGTGCAAAATTTGACACAACATTTAAAACCATGTTAGTATTTTCAATTATTTATTTTATTATTATTATTATTATTATTATTATTATTTTGAGATGGAGTTTAGCTCTTGTTACCCAGGCTGGAATGCAGTGGCACAATCTTGGCTCACTACAACCTCCACCTCCTGGGTTCCAATGATTCTCCTGCCTCAGCCTCCAGAGTAGCTGGGATTACTGGTGCCTGCCACCATGCCTGGCTAATTTTTGTATTTTTAGTAGACACAGGGTTTCACTATGTTGGCCAGGCTGGTCTTGAACTCCTGACCTCATGATCCACCTGCCTTAGACTCCCAAAGTGCTGGGATTACAGGCGAGCCACCATGCCCAGCCAGTATTTTCAATATTTAACAAAGTTGCTCACTCCTTCCTTGCACCTCATTGTTCACTGGCTTCCAAGATAACTACTTTGAGATTCCCCCTATCTGGCTGCTTTTCTTATTTGATTCTGCTTATCATCCTATCCTCTATATCTGGAGACTTTTTCTGCATTTACTACCTAGAGGAACTCTTTTAATTTCATGGCTATAAAAATATTATTTGTGTGCTGTATACTCCCAGTTTATACCTTTAGCCTAGACTCCTCTTTGAGTTCAAACTCACATATCCAATACCTCTACATATATGTCTGAAAGACATCCCAAACTTGTCCATAAATTAGCTCTTGACTCCTCCTTCCCACCAGCACTACTCTCAAATAAAATCTTACTACACATTTCCCCATCTCAGTAAATGGAAACTATCTTCCTAGGTTTCTTACACCCTCTATTGCCCACCCTTATCTGATCAATCAGCACGTCCTGTTAACTATGCCCATCTAAACAGATTTCTAATTCATCCACTTCTTACCACCTTCACTGATACCACCCACAGATAAGGCAAGATTCTTTCTAATTCTTGCTGTTACAAACAAAGTTACAATGAAACATTCTTAAACAAGACTCTGTCCACATATGTTGGTATTTCTCTGATTTAGGTAACCAGTAGGGTAAATACCTTACTTAAATAGATATGGTGCAACCACTCTTTAGAAAGTTTGTACAATTTGTGTATCCTCCAGAGGTATGTGGGAAAAGAATAATGTTAAAATATCTTCCTGTGTCTCCTAAGATGTGTAAAAGCAGAAAAGGGAATGGGGAGAATGTTAAACTAGAAAAATTGGTAGGAGTAGAATAGAAATCTGGTGTTATTTTCAGATCAAAGACTGTCATTCTTCAATACATAATGAAGTGCTGGATGTGGAAGATAAAGTTATCATGGATGGAAATGGAGAAAGGATTGGTTTCCAAGATGTTTCAACCAGAGGCATTTCCAAGACCTACTTAAATTTTGGATATGTTTTGTGTTTTCACCTATATCTGATATTGTAGGTTAAAAATGTACCCCAGTAATAATTTGCTCCATCACTTATATTTATTAGACAAGCAAGCTTCATGGTCAAGTTGAATGCAAAAGTTTTGCCTGCATATAGATTTAAAAGTATTGACAAGACATTTCTAGGCCATCATCAGTAAGAGAAAAAGAAAGTGTTAGAAGTAATTTAGTGGAGAATAAATGGCTTACCCAATAGAATAAATGAGACAATCACAATCATTATCCTCCTGATTGTAGGTATGCAATTCATTTATTTTGATCATGACCTAATAGAATTAATGTTGCCAATCTGCCCTACCCCTAAGGTGTATGTTTAATGTTTATTGGGTTTAATCTTGAAGGTAATTATATACAGAAATACAGTGTATCCTGAAATATTCTGGTTTGGAAGTAAGAATGTACCCACGTGGTGAACATATTCATGTTAGGGAGGGGAAATGTAGAGGGTGAATGTAGCATACCTGATATACTTCTTAAGAAAATGTTAATCAAAGAGTGTGGCTTATCAGGAGTGGGGAAAAGAGGTACCAAAGTCTCCACCCAGACTGAAAAACAAAGAGATAGTGCTCGTCCACCATACTGAGACCTAGCTCTGGCTTGGTCTTTGGTTCTTCTTTTGGTGAACGAGTATAAGGAAAACTGCTAGCCTTTCATGCCAGAGAGAAGAATTAGAACAGGCCATGTGACTGATACAATATATTTCTCTCCTCCTCCAAGTTTAAATTGTAGAGATTCCATGAACAAAATCCAAATGAGTAGAGGGAAGGAAATGAGATATTCGGGGAGTGGGAGGGGGTAGGAGAAATACTGTAACTATTTGAGTTCTTACAAGTTTAATACATTTTAAAAATAATACATATGTTATGCTGTAGGTGAAGATTCCCATTTGGATCAAATATGAAGGCTGCAAAAGATAGACTATAAGTTACCCAGTGGGAAGTAACTAGATCATCCCACTCTGCACTAAGCTAGGCCTTGGCTATGGTAAAACACTTGAGAAAGGTCAAACTACTGCAGGTTTGAGCCTGACTAAATGCAAGTGGCAAAAGGCAAACCATTTGCCCCTGTATACAGCAATCTTCAGGTATATGAGCTCCAAACCAGTCCTGGCCACACCACAAAGTATAATGTCCTGAATAAATCAGGAAACAACTTACCTAAATCTAATCCAATGCCAAGTGACCCTGAAACATTTTTGTGGCCCTGAAGTTAAGAAGTCCTCCTTGTTTCATAAGCCTGTCTTAGAGCAATATAGAACTCTAGCCATGATTCAATGGATTTGCCCAGGGAAATTACAGACAAGTAGGATAGTTCCAGAGATCTGCCAAAAGAGAAAAAGCCCACACATAGGACCACAAGATATTATTTTTTTCTGTTAGCAAAATGGATGTCTATAAGCACTGCTCCATAGAGCACCTAGAATACCACATCAAATGAAGAACTATTTCCCAGTTCACATCATTTTCAGTATTCTCTTTATGTACTACCTCCCCTTCCTGTAGTTCAGCCCACATTTTAGTTCTCCCACAGAGACGAGTTCACTTTGTGAACTAGCAGGAATTACCACCAAAGCTTGAGATAACCCTGGAATAAATGTGAAACTTGAGAAACTATGTGATTAAAATAGTATTAATAGCAGTTGAATCCTCTGTATAAGTCCTCTTATTATACAGAGGGTGAGGGTTTACTAAGGGACATCATATTCTAGGCCTTTGACAAAGACAGTAAATCCTCTCACCATTGTGCTTCCACAGCAACTATATACCATCATTGTGCCATTTTTTAAATAATCTTCTTTATTCTCCCTTACTTTTTCAGTCCAATTATTTTCCTCTGTAGATTATAAACCTTGCCTGATTCATCTTTGTGATAAATATTGCTTTCCCAGAGTAATAAAGGAACCCCATTAGCTATGCATTCAGATATCTTGGGTTTTTTGTCTTGATTCTTCATTTAACTAGCTAGTCCTCATTGGGAAAATCTCCTCACTGCTTCATGACACATATTTTCTTCACCTGTAAGATGAAGTAGTTGAACTAGATGGTCTAAATTACTTTTACAAGCTCCACCTTCTGAGATTTAAATTATTCAAAATAAATGTGTTGCAATCAACTGGTTCTTTACTATATGTTAGCTGACAGCAATTTTTCCACATCCATATATGCTATGATCCTTCTACTCTCAATTTAATAAAAAAATTATCTAACAATATAAAGAGGAATATCATTTATAAAGGTATAGACCAGAAAACATTTTTTAAAATATATATTTTATTGCATTTTAGGTTTGGGGGTACATGTGAAGAACATGCAAGATTGTTGCAGAGGCACATACATGGCAGTGTGGTTTGCTGCCTTCCTCCCCATCACCAATATGTAGCATTTATCCCCATGTTATCCCTCCCCAACTCCTCATCCCCCACTGTCCCTCCCCTAGTTCCCTCCCAAACACAGACCCCAGTGTGTGATGCTCCCCTCCCTGTGTCCATGTGTTCTCATTGTTCAACATCCGCCTATAAGTGAGAACATATGGTGTTTGGTTTTCTGTCCTTGTGCCAGTTTGGTAAGAATGATGGTTTCCAAGTTCATCCATTCCCCTACAAAGGACACGAACTCATTGTTTTTTATGGCTGCCTAGTATTCCATGGGGTGTATGTGCCACATTTTCCCAGTCCAGTCTATCATCAATGGGCATTTGGGTTGGTTCCAAGTCTTTGCTATTGTAAACAGTGCTACAATTAATATTCATGTGCATGTGTTCTTATAATAGAACAATTTATAATCCTTTGGATATATGCCCAGTAATGGGATTGCTGGGTCAAATGGAATTTCTATTTCTAGGTCCTTGAGGAATTTACACACTGTCTTTTACAATGGTTGAATTAACTTACACTCCACACCAACAGTGTAAATGTGTTCCTATTTATCCACATACTCTCCAGCATCTGTTGTCTCCAGATTTTTTAATGATCTCCATTCTAACTGGAATGAGATGGTATCTCAATGTAGTTTTGATTTGCATTTCTCTAATGACCAGTGATGATGAGCATTTATTCATATGTTTCTTGGCCTCATACATATCTTCTTTTGTAAAGTGTCTGTTCATATTCTTCGCCCACTTTTGGATGGATTTTTTTTTTCTTGTAAATCTGTTTTAGTTCTTTGTAGATTCTGGATATTGGCCCTTTGTCAGATGGGTAGATTGCAAACATTTTTTCCCATTCTGTTGGTTGCTGATTCACTCTAATGATTGCTTATTTTGCTGTGCAGAAGCTGTGGAGTTTGATTAGGTCCCATTTGTCTATTTTGGCTTTTGTTGCCAATGCTTTTGGTGTTTTAGTCATGAAGTCCTTGCCTATGCCTATGTCCTGAATGGTTTTTCCTAGGTTTTCTTCTAGGGTTTTTATGGTGTTAGGTCTTATGTTTAAGTCTTTAATCCATCTGAGTTAATTTTAGTGTAAGGTGTCAGGAAGGGTCCAGTTTCTGCTTTCTGCACATGGCTAGCCAGTTTTCCCAACACCATTTATTAAACAGGGAATCCTTTCCCTGTTGCTTGTTTTTGTCAGACTTGTCAAAGATCAGATGGTTGTAGCTGTGTGGAATTGCCTCCGAGGCCTCTGTTCTGTTTCATTGGTCTGTATCTCTGTTTTGGTACCAGTACTATGCTGTTTTGATTACTGCAGCCTTGTAGTATAGTTTGAAGTCAGGTAGTGTGGTGCCTCCAGCTTTGTTCTTTTTGCTTAAAATTGACTTGGCTATGTGGGCTCTCTTTTGGTTCCTTATGAATTTTAAGGTGGTTTTTTCCAGTTCTGTGAAGAAGATCACTGGTAGCTTGATGGGGATAGCATTGAATCTGTAAGTTACTTTGGGCAGTATTACCATTTTCACAATATAGATTCTTCCTAACCATGAGCATGGAATGTTTCTCCATCTGTTTGTGTCCTCTCTTATTTTATTGAGCAGTGGTTTGTAGTTCTTGAAGAGGTCCTTTAAATTCTTTGTTAGTTGTATTCCTAGGTATTTTATTCTCTTTGTAGCAATTGTGAATGGCACTTCATTCTTGATTTGGCTCTCTTTAAGTCTGTTATTGGTCTATAGGAATGCTTGTGATTTTTGCACATTGATTTTGTATACTGAGACTTTGCTGAAGTTGCTTATCAGTTTCAGTAGATTTTGGGCTGAGATGATAGGGTCTTCTAAATATACAATCATGTTGTCTGCAAATAGAGACAATTTGACTTCCTTCTCTGGTAATTGAATATCCTTTATTTCTTTTTCTTGCCTGATTGCTCTGGCTAGAACTTCCAGTACTATATTGAATAGGAGTGGTGAGAGAGGGCATCCTTGTCTAGTGCCTGATTTCAAAACATTTTTTTTAAGATAAAGCCAAGGCTATAAAGAAGATTCCAGGAAAATCTCAACAAAGATCTTCATGCTCCAGATGAATAAACTGTACTTTAAGCTAAGAGAGGGAAAATGAGATCATAGTGCCAGTGGATTCCAGTCCCTGGAGAGAACTCAGCATACCCCATTCTTCGTCCACTACTTCTTCACTAGCCCATATTTCATGGCAAATGTTTGTAGGAAGCAAGGTTTCTAAAGGATTTTTGAAGCCAGCAGTAAACTGCAAGGAGTTGTTCTTTTTTTGGTTATAGTAAATTGACTGTTACTCTAAGTAAAACCTGTTTATTTTCCTCAGATTGCTTCTCATTAGTTCCCTGGCTTGTTTTAGTTAGACATGGGGCCAATTTAGCAACTGCCTGGATGCCTGTAATATGAGTGCTGGGAGATGATTGGTACCAACCTCTTTGAAGACACTCTAATTCTCTCACTTCTGGAGTCAGATTTGTGTAATAAGGGTGTTAGCAGAGTGGAAAAAATCTGGAGGAAGATGACAGAGGGGCTGTTGTATTCTCCCCTTGCAGGGAGTGGCATGTGACTCTGATGCCTTTTTTCCAAGTAGATTTGGAAGGCACATTTGATCATAAGAGCTTAGAAATTGTAGGAAAAATGTCTTTCAGGTTAAAAAGTAGTATTAATAATTACTATTGCAATGCCCCAGTGGAGAAGCTGAGGTCAACATCAGATTTGAAATCTTTAAAGTGGATACAAAACTATTTCA
Source organism: Leontopithecus rosalia (assembly GCA_028533165.1). Lineage (NCBI taxonomy): Eukaryota > Metazoa > Chordata > Mammalia > Primates > Cebidae > Leontopithecus > Leontopithecus rosalia. The sequence continues at coordinate 98,667,782 of CM052649.1, read as the reverse complement.
GCAATGCAAACAATTAAGTGTGTTGTTGTGGGCAATGGTGCTGCTGGTAAATCATGTCTCCTGATATCCGACACAACAAATTTCCATCAGAATATGTCCCGACTGTTTTTGACAACTATGCAGTCACAGTTATGATTGGTGAAGAGCAATATACTCCTGGACTTTTTGATTCTGTAGGGCAAGAGGATTATGACAGATGACAACTGCTGAGTTATCCACAAACAGATGTTTCTAGTCTGTTTTTCAGTGGTCTCTTCACCTTCATTGGAAAATGTAAAAGAAGAGTGGGTGCCTAAGATAACTCACCACTGTCCAAAGACTTAATTCTTGCTTGTTTGGACCCCAATTAATCTCAGATGACCCCTCTACTATTGAGAAACTTGGCAAGAGCAAACAGAAACCTATCATTCCAGAGACTGCTGAAAAGCTGGCCCGCAACCTGAAGGCTGTCAAGTAAGTGCAGTGTTTTTCACTTACACAGAAAGGCCTAAAGAATGTATCTGACAAAGCAATATTAGCTGCCCTGTAGGCTCCAGAACCAAAGAGGAGCCACAGGTGTGTGCTGCTGTGAACATCTCTCCAGACCCCTTCCGCACAGCTGGTGTTGGCATCATACTAAAAGCACTGGACTTTTATTTCTCTATATAGGAATGATGAAATTAAATTAAATTAAATTTACTTCTCTTAGATTTCACATATTTATTCCTCTTTTTTTTTTCTTTTTTGAGACAGAGTCTCACTCTTGTTGCCTAGGCTGCAGTGCAACGGTGCAATCTTGGCTTACTGCAACCTCTACCTCCCAGGTTCAAGTGATTCTCCTGCCTCAGCCCCCTGAGTACCTGGGATTACAGGCGCCCACCACCACACCCAGATAACTTTTTGTATTTTTAGTAGAGACAGCGTTTCACTATGTTGGTCAGGCTAGTCTTGAACTCCTAACCTCAGGTGATCCACCCACCTCGGCCTCCCAAAGTGCTGGGATTATAGGGGTGAGCCACCATGCCTGGTCTTATTCCTCTTAATAAAACTTTTATTTTTCAGGACCAGTTTTCTTTCTGATGACTCAGTATTTGTCAATGATTAGTGTTGTATCTTGAAGAGACATCAGCCATACTGCTTTGCTGTGTCACCAAGTTCCCTTATCAGGATGAAAGGACTTCTTCCAAACTTCTAGGAATGTTTTTGAATGACAACACTCAGCCTTCAGCCTGTTGTAGAATTGCTTCTGCTAAAGAGAAGTACCTTGTCCAATTTCAAGTTTTCTTCTGAAATTAGCCCACATTCAATGAATATGGAGGTTTGGTTTCCTCATCATAATTCAAACAACTCTCTTGGGTCATTTTTGGCTTCAGAGTTCCCTGTGAGGTTGGCCGAGGCATTGTTGTGAAGGTACCACACTTCTCCCTGCCACACACTCCTGCTTCATTCTTCAGTTCCCCCCATACGTAATGACCCCAAAGACATTTATTAACAAATGTCTTTCCTACCAATCTGCATCATGTAATCAGATTCCCATGGAAGGGAAGTTATAAAAAGAAACAATGTAACATGTTGGAAAGGAATAGATAATGAACTCAGATATGCACATATCTTAGTACTAGTGCTGCAACAAATCTGCAACTTGGGCTGCCTGAATCTTAATATCCTTAATATGTAAAATAAGGATAATGCTTTCTTCACAGACCCTTTTGAGAATGTATGCAAGTTCTTAACTATAGCAATGATGATTGTGAATGGTTTTAATACTTATTATTAATAGCAGGTAACATTACAGAATTCAGGAAGAGCAGTAATTCTCCCTATCTTTCTTTTTCTTTGCTCTCCTTTCTTCCCTGTCTCCTTCTTCTTCTCTATTCCTCTCTTCTTCCTTCCTTGTCTCTTTTTTTTTAGTTGAAGTCATATGTAGAACCATAATATGACCTAGAGCTCAAGGATCTTTCGGAAAATAGTATTGAAGCCACAAACCTGGAGGCACTGTGAAGGACTGGACCTGATAATTCCTAAGGAATAATCTGCTCATGATGGAGTACCGTGTCTCAAGCCAGACACTAGGAATACTAGGATTGTGGTGCATTTCTCCACAGCCACCACCTTGAGAAAGTTAAACACATATTCCAACTACTGGTAGAGACTTGTTGAGACTTCTATAAGCATTTCAGTGTATTTCCTAACTCACCATTATTACACTTCCTTTTTTAGAGGAAATAGAAATCACTCCATATCTTCGACATGAATCATCAGTTTCACTTTTCTTAGTCAACTTAATTGCTTCATTGGAAATCACTGTAAACAGATGATGCTTAGCTTTTTCTCACTTTAAAATCTTGAAAATATTCAAAAATTAGTTTTTTCTTATCACTATAAGATTTAAAGTTTATTTATTGAGTGTCTGTCTTGCACCAACTTCTTTACCTATGTTACTTAGCATCAAGCCCTTTTATGTTCATTAGCCCATTTCACAAATAAAGCAAGTATGTCACAGGGAGGTCAAGAAACTTTTCCAAGGTCACAAGGTTAGAGAAGAAAGAGGATTTGAACTCATGTCTCCTGACACCAAGTTATACAACACCTTAACTATGACTCTCCTTCATAAATACTTACTATTGTCCACACAAATTAAGAAAAATGATTTAAATTTTAAAATAAGATTTTAATAATGCTGGATTATGGCTGAATTATAATTTGAGAACTAAATTTCATTCTGATATCTTCTTCCTATGTTCTTATCTTAAAGGACTTTGACATTTAACTAAAATTGAAAACATATGGGCTGATACTATATTACAATCACTGTTTCTACACATAGTACCATGTTGACTTATGTATTAATATTTGAAAGAATTTTTGTGTACAGGTGTGTGAGGGCTGCCAAGTAATCCTGACCTATTGCTCAAATTCTGGGTATGATGATGAGCTGTTATGTATAGCAAGAACACAAACTATCTCATATCTTATTTGATATGACCTTTAAGTAGGAAAGTTCTTGTGAAAAATCATTGTTTCTGGACCTGCCAGAATAACTGGTATTGAATGTAACCCTCCCACCATAAACAACTCTAAAAGTGGGCAAAATATGTGGCAACTGTTTTCAGACAGTGCGGAGCTATGATCCTTGAGAGAAGAGCAACCCACAAAGTGAGCTCCATATTTTTTCTACCTTTCTGCCTAAACATACTTTTCAAACCAGAGTTCAGGGAGGTAGAAGCCAGAGGTTAGAGTTCAGTCCAGCCAAAATAGCAAAATACCTCAAAACAGGGAACTCTGAGGAGGGGAGTCCTGATGGGTTTCTCCCTCAAAGGTCCTTTGCTGACAGCTGAATTGTGCATGTAACACAAGACTACCTAAGGTCTAGTAGAAATGGCTAATAAATAGGCAGAGAGATGATAAAAAATGCCAGTGGTAATACAATACTAGGGAAAATAGACATTACTGAATATGTGAAACATTCAATTGAGATGTATCTTAGATTGCTAAAGATGTCATATAAAACTGTAGGGATGCAACAGACTGGATGGCATAAACAACAGAAATTTATTTTCTCATAGTTCTGGAAACCATTAAGTTGAAGACTGAACTGCTGGCAGGGTTGATTTCTAGTGAGGTCCCTCTTCCCAGTTTGCAGATGGCTGCCTTTTCCCTGTGTCCTCACATGGCCTTCCCTCTGTGCATAGACATTTTTGGTGTCTCTTACTATTCTTGTAAGGATAGCAGCCCTATTGTATTAAGGCCTTACTCTTATAATCTCATTTAATCTTAATTACCTCCTTAAAGCCCTATCACCAACTAGAGTCATACTGAAGGTTAGAGCTTGTATTTTGGGAGAACACAATTCAGCCCATATTATTCTGCCCTCTGGTGCCCCCAAATTCATTTCTTTCTCACATCCAAAATAATGTACCTCATCCTAACAGCTGCCAAAGTCAACCTATTGCAACATCAACTCCAAATTCAAAGTATTATTTATATTTCATCTAAGGTATCAAGGTATGATTCATACTGAGAAAACATTCATCTCTAGCTGTGACCTCATGAAACTAGAGAAGTTATATGCTTCCAAAATACAGTGATGGAAAACTTCTTGTTTCTGGTCCAGAATGTAGGAGCTTGAAAGTCATCACTCTGATGTAACAAAATTAAAAGCTATACAAATTGAAATATCAGCAACTCTTCTGTGATCTGCTACAGAATTGATGTCACAAGACAAAACGCTTCCTCCAAAATTGGAGGGGTAGACAGGAAAATACAGAGAATCATTATTTACTGGAGCAGAAATCTATAAGCAGAAAACTCCATGAAGAAAAGTGCCTGAGTAAAAAGGCCTAAACAGTAGTTGAAGAATTGCTGGAAGTTCAACATGGACAAATCTGTGAATTAAAAACTTCAGGGACCATTTATTGAAAAGTGAGGACCCCTTCGCTTTTATAAATTTTACCTCCAGAAGCTCAACCAGCTTCTTAAAATGAATATTGGAGAAAAATTCCCTTGTGCTTCCAGCAGAGAAAGAGGAAACTAACGATTTTGAAATGTGCCAGAACATTCTTAATGGTAGTTTCAAGATAAACTATTTTATCAATGCACTATAGAACAAATTGACTTAATAGATATTTACAGAACATTTCATCCAGCAACTGCAGAATACATTCTTCTCCTGAGCACATGGATCATTCTCAAAGATAGATTATATATTACATCACAAACAAGTTTGAAAACATTCACAAAAATTGATATAATGTTAAGCATCTTCTCTGACTACAATGGAATAAAACTAGAAAACAACAAGAGGAATTTTGGAAACTAAAAACACATGACAATTAAGCAATAAGTTCCTAAATGACTAGTGAGTCAATGAAAGGATTAAGAGAATAGAAAAATTTCCTGAAGCAAATGTTAAGTGAAACACAATATACCTAGACCTATGGTATACAGTAAAGGCACTACTAAGAAATATAAGGTATAACCATAAATGCCTATGTCAAACAAGAAGAAAAACTTCAAATAACCTAACACTGCATCTGAAAGAATGAGAAAAGCAAGAGCAAACCTAACCCAAAATTAGTAGAAGAAAAGAAATAATAAAGATCAGAGAAGAAATGAAGAAAATTGAGGCAAGTAAACAGCATAAAAGATTAACAAAATTAGTAGTTGGTTTTTTGAAAAGATAAATAAAGTTGTCAAACCTTTAGTTAGCCAGAATAACTAAGTGAAAAAGAAGTAAGACTCAAATAAATCAGAGATGAAAAAAGAGACATTATAACCAGTACCACAGAAATTCAAAGGATCATTAGTGGCTACTAAGAGCAATAATATGCTAATACATTGGAAAATCTAAAGGAAATGGATAAATTACTAGACACATACAACTTACCAATATTGAACTGTGAGGCAATCCAAAACCTTAGCAGACCAATAACAAATGAGATTGAAGCTGTAATGAAAAGACTCCTGGCAATGAACAGCCTGGGACCTGATGGCTCCACTGCTGAGTCCTATGAAACAGTTAAAGAAGAACTAATATCAATCCTACTCAAACCATACTGATAAAATGGAAGAGTAGGGAATACTTCCATACTCAATCTACCCAGTAGTAGTCTCATACCAAAACCAGACAATGATAAATTAAAAACAAACAAAAAACCCCCAAAACTACAGGCCAATGTCTCTGATGAATATTGATGCAAAAATCATCAACAAAATTTTGGTAAACCAAATTCAGCAATGCATGAAAAAAATCATTCATCATGATCAAGTGGGATTTATCCCAGGGATGCAAGGATGGTTTGACATACAGAAATCAATCAATATGATACATCATATCAACAGAATGAAGAAAGAAAACCATATGATCATTTCTACTGATGCTGAAAATCATTTGATAAAATTCAACATCCTTTCATAGTAAAAGCTCTCAAAAATCTGAGTAAAGAAGAAACATACCTCAACATAATAAAAGCCATATATAACAGAAACACAGCTAGTATCATACTAAATGGGGAAAAACTAAAGACAATGTTTTCTCTAAGATCTGGAATATGACAAGAAAGCTGACTTTCACCACTGTTATTCAACATAGTACATGAACTTTCACTACTGTTATTCAACATAGGACATGAAGTCCTAGCTAGAGCAATCAGACTAGAGAAAGAAATTAAGAGCATCCTGATTGGAAAAAAAGAAGTCAAATTATCTTCGTTTGCAAATGATATGATTTTTTTTTTTTTAGATAGAGTGTCACTCTGTTGTTCAGGCTGGAATACAGTGGTGTGATCTCAACTCACTGCAATCTCTGCCTCCCGGGTTCAAGCAATTATCCTGCCTCAGCCTCATGAGTAGCTGGGACTACAGGCATGGGCTACCACACCCAGCTAATTTTGTGTGTGTGTATTTTTAGTAGAGATGGGGTTTCACCATATTGGCCACTCTGGTCTTGAACTCCTGACCTTCTGATCTGCCTGCCTTGGCCTCCCAGGGTGTTGGGATTACAGGTGTGAGCCACCATGCCCAGAGCCATGATATGATCTTATATTTGAAAAAACCTAAAGATTCCACTAAAAAACTGTCAGAACTAACAAATAAGTTCAGTAAAATTGCAGGAAACATAATCAACATACAAAAATTATTAGCATTTCTATATGCCAACAATGAACAATATGAATAAAAAGTAATTCCATTTTCAATAGCCACAAGTAAAATTAAATACTTAGGAATTAACCAAAGACGTGAAAAAGTTCTACAATAAAAACTATAAATTGAAGAGGACACACAAAAAATGGAAAGACACTCCCTTTTCAAGGATTGGAAGAATCAGTATTGGTAAAAATGTTTATACTGCCCAAAGCAATGTACAGATCCAGTGTAATTCCTATCAAGGTACCAGAAGTAGAAAAAAAAATTCTAAGGTTTATATGGAACCACAAAGACCCAGAACAGCCAAAGCCATCCCAAACAAGAACAAAACTGGAGGAATCACCTTACCTGTCTTCAAACTATATTTGCAAAACTATGTTTTGCAAACATCTTTGCAAAAATTAGAATATACATTCCTCAAAATAAGACATACAAATGGCAAACAGCTGTATGAAAAGTTGCTCAACATCACTGATCACCAGAGAAATGTATATCAAAACTACAAGATATTATCTCACCTCAGTTAAAATGACTTTTATCTAAAAACAAGGAATGACAAATGTTGGTAAAGATGTAGAGAAAAGGGAACTCTTGCACACTATTGGTGGGAATGTAAATTAATACAACAATTATGAAGAACAGTTTGAAGGTTTCTCAAATAACTAAAAATAAAGTTATGATCCAACAAGCTTACTGCTAGGTATATACCCAAAAGAGAGGAAATCAGTATATTGAAGGAAATCAGTGTATCTGCATTCCCATGTTTGTTGCAGCACTATGAATAATAGCCAAGATTTGGAAGCAATCTTAGCATCCATCAGTGGATGAATGGATTAAGAAAATGTGGTATTATATACAATGAAGTGCTACTCAGCCACAGAAAGAATGAAATTATGTCGTTTACAAGAACATGAATGGAACTGGAGGTCATTATGTTAAGTGAAATAAGCCAAGCACAAAAAGACAAATGTATCCTATTTTCACTTATTCGTGAAAGCTAAAAATTAAAATAATTGAACTCATGGAGATAGAGAGGAGAAGGTTGGCTACCAGAGGCTGGGAAGGGTAGTAAGTGGTGGAGAAGAAGTGGGGATGGTTAATGGGTACAAGAAGTAGTTAGAAAGAATGAATAAGACCTGGTATTTGATAGCAAAACAAACTGACTATAGTCAGTAGTAGTTTAATTGAACATTTAAGAATAACTAAAAGAGTATAATTTGATTGTTTGCAACACAAAGGATCAGTACTTGAGGGGATGGGTACCCCATTTACCATGATGTGATGATTACATGTTGCATTTCTATATCAAAGTGTTTTATGTATCCCATTATGTACCCACAATGATTAAAAATTTAAAAGAGTAAATTAATTCTGCTATAATTATGTAACAGAATGTGCTTCAGCAACGAAGAAAGTGAGCTATGTATACACACAACATAGAAGAATGCCAGAAATGCTATGTTGAGGGAAACAAACAGACAGAAAAATAGTACAAACCAAGTGATTCAATTTTTGTGAAGCTTATGAACCAGTAAAACCAACTTATGGTATTAGAATAGAAAAATGGTTGCCTCTAGAAGTTTAGGACTTTGCCTAGAAGGGACGGCAAAAGAATTGTCTGAGGTAAAAGAAATGTTCTATAGCTTGACTGGGGTGTAGGTCACATGAGTGTACATATTTATTAAAGATTCATCTTATTGTATGTACATAATATCTCAATTCAAATAAAATAATAGGGGCTTTGCTCACTGCAAAGTTTTGAGAGTATGAATAAATAGGAAAGCCGCTTAATGTTTCTCTAACCTTATCAGTTTCAGAGGAATTTAAGCCAGTTGTCTTTTATTAAGCATCACTGGGAATGGCAGCTGTTTTAAAGTAAAACAGCTGATGTTTTTCCGGTCACCTGACCCCTCATTTCACTGCTTTTTCTCAGTTTAGTCACATCATAAGTGATACCCAGCGATTTGTATTCACATATTTTCCATCTATTGTCACTAGATTTTTCATGATAGCTTGACTGACTGAGGCAAGGCAACTCTTATATGAGCATTGTGATTTCAACTTGCTTTATTCTTTAATGTATGAACATATACTCAAAACATCTTTTTGAGTTATGACATTTTAGATCATGTTTTTATTGGCTGTAGAATATGCCACAGTTCGGGTATTCCAAAATTTGTTTAACTCTTTCATAATTGCCAGTCATTTAATTTGTCATCATATTTGTTTTGACAGTGTGACCAGTTTTACAATAAATATAATATTTGGCTTTATGAATTTATACTTTTATTTCTATAACAATACATTCCAAATTTTTGGCAATATTTTACTTCTTTCTGAATTCTCAACAATATTTAAACTCCATGAAGGTTAATATATGTCTGTTAGTTAACTGTTGAATCCCTAGAGCCTAGCACAGTACTTGATGTATGGCAGGTTCTCATTAAGAGTTTGCTGGATGAAATAATAAATAATTATGTATTTATGTATTTTCTTGTTACAAAGCTTAAGGAGTGGTTGATTAGCTAATAGTCCAGTTCATTCAATCTTAACACTGTAATATAAAAATTCTTTGGGAAAAAGCATGCCAAGTACATAAACAATTACTGAGAGGCAACATCAAATCAAAATGACAAAGTTATTTACACAACAAAATGTGAAACAAAATAACACAGATTTAGTGGAGAAATCTTAGTAAAAACTATTACACTGAAACAAAAGCAAAATTTAGACTTTGTTGACAGGTGATTTAAGTGAATTCCAATCACATTAAAGCCAGCAGGTATTTATTTCAGCTCAATTAAATCTTAAAAGAAATATTAAATTCTTGAACAATATGGCAGCTTGTGCCAAGGATATGTTTCTTTGTTATGGGAAGCTCAACCAGGAATGACAAGAAGGAATATAACTCCTGAAATGTGACTAAAGGTCATTACTAGGAGGTGACTTTGATTCCTTAGGTAGATGCCTTATGTTCTTGTGAATGTTCTTGACTTCCCTGAAAACTTGACAATCATGAGGGGTGAGTGCATGCCCATGAGCATGAGTGCATGCCTACTCCTGCTCTGTCAATTACACTTGCCAAAGTTTCTCAGGCAGTCAGGCAATATTTGTTGAATTAAACAATCAATAGCCTGCATATGGAAGAGAAGGAATAGCCACAAATACTGCCATTGAAGTTACTGAGAAGAGCTAAGACAACAGGACCCTATGTTCCTCTTTATGTTGGGAATTTTAACAGTAAAAAAAACAACTGATTGGTAATGGTTTCAGATTCAGGATTCAAATCTACTGAATGTCAGCCAAAACTATGTACTTGCAAATTTTAAATGATTAAGACTCATGACTTAAGATTGACAGTTTGAACCATATCTTTTATACCAGTATCTAGGTGTATATTCAATACCTTTTTAAACGGTGAAGGACAAAAAGGGCAAATTCTATGAGCTAAGAGTAAGAGAGATATATATTGATTAATTTTTCTGCTTCCTCATCTTCATTAGGAAAAAAAATTACGATTTGCACTTTAGCACATGGTCATCTGCCTAGGTCATAAACCTGGACTCTGGCCCTTCAGACAGCTTTTCCTGATAATCTTAATACATTGGAATGTTGCTAATATTAGAATTATTTTGTTCAATGTTTTTGTTATGAATTTTGAGACCCACATTTTATTTAAAACTTACTTCTCCTCAGATATAAGATTGGCTCTCTTTATACCAATAGCTATGTATTAGTTTTCTAGGGCTGCCATAGGGTGGGTATTACACCACAGTTCTAGAGGAAAAATGTCTGAGATCACGGTGTCAGCAGACTTGATTTATTCTAAAGTCTCTCTCCTTGGCTTGTAGATGGCCATCTTCTACCTGTGTCTTCCTGTGCTCTTCCATTTCTGGGTGTCTGCATCCAGATATCATCTTGTAAGAATATAGGTCATATTGGATTAGGCACCACCCTATTGACTCCATATTAACTTAATTACCTCTTTAAAGACCCTAAAAGGAAACACCTTATATACTCACTCATAGGCGGGTGATGAACAATGGGAACACATGGACATAGGGAGGGGAGCACCACACACTGAGGTCTATTGGGGGAAATAGGGGAGGGACAGCGGAGGGGGGGGAGCAGGGGAGGGATGGCATGGGGAGAAATACCAAATATGGGTGAGGGGGCAGAGGGCAGCAAAACACACTGCCACGTGTGTACCTATGCAACTATCTTGCATGTTCTGCACATGTACCCCAAAACCTAAAATGCAATAAAAATTAAAAAAAAATAGAGAAAAAAAAAATAAAGACCCTATCTCCAAAGAAAGCCATATTTTGAGGTACGGATAGTTATGAAAGTAACATATTAATTTAGAGAAACACAATTCATCCCATAATAATCAATACTTCATGCCCTGACCACAGCAAATACAATGCTGGTCTTTACTAGAGTCTTGGTGAGGGCTGATTCACTGTGGACCACGTTAACAGTCTTAGTGTAAATACAGTAACACTAGGAAGTCCAGCCTCATACTTATATTACTTTGCTCCTTTTATTGTAGTTGGGATGATGAGGAAAAAGAAGGAGAGGCGATGACAAAGATGAGGCCATACTTTTTATTTTTATGACACAATAACTCTTATCTCTTATATTATGGTGTTTTGGGTAGCTTTTCAAGAGATACCTGATGTTTGGTGTTCAAAATTTGGAAAAAAAATCAGACTTCATTTTTCCTTTAATAACATTTACCCAATAGTGAAATCTCTTACTTGTTCCATATTTTTATATTTTGCCCACATTATCCTTTTCTTAATGAGTGGAAAATCATAGATATGACTTGAGTAATTTTGTTTATCAAAGCAATTCTAAAGTCAAATTTTGAGATAAACTTCATACAGTATGTCTGCTTACCATCAAGGAAGAAAGGAAGTTTAAGATATATATAGACTTTGTTTAATTTTGTCTCCTCTTCTTGAAACCATCAAAGGAGCAATGTAAAACATTACTGTCTAAATGGAATTCCTTCTTGTCTGAAGCTGTTTTCTTTCATTAGCCGTAAAACTTTGCCAGAGGACCCCTGAAGATAATGATCATTTTTAGTAAAAGTGCAAATGGGAATTTTCCTTGTTACTAAGTAAATTATTCTGAAAACAAATTTCTAGTTCATTTAAGGGCTATGGCCTTAAATGCCACACAAACATTTTGAAGTCACAGATTAGGAGACTTATTTTGTTAAGATGTCTTTTATCCTTAAATAATCTAAAAATAAAATGCTATCCCATTGAATATCAATGTGAGATAAGATTTTGTAAAGAATGTTTGACTTAAACATACATAATAAGATTTGTGCAAAGATTTGGATAAATTGAGAGGTAGGGGGAAAATACCACATAAATTCTGGTTGTAAGAAAGAATAGGTTGTAGAGCGGTTGTGGTGGCTCATGCCTGTAATCCCCTCACTTTGAGAGGCAAAGGCAGATGTCCAGAGGTTCAAGACCAGCCTGGACAAGATGGTGAGATCTCATATTTACATAAAAATTAAAAAATTAGCCAGATGTGGTGGCATGTGCCAGTGGTTTTTAGCTTCTCAGGAGGCTGAGGCAAGAGGATCATTTGAGCCCAGAAGGTCAAGGCTACAGTGAGCCATGTTTGCACCCCTCCAGGGTGACAGATGGAGACCCTGTCTCAAAAAAAAAAAAAGAGGGAGGATCCAAGATGGCCAAATAGGAACAGCTCCAGAATGCAGCTCTCAGCAAGAATAGTGCAGAGGGTGAGTGATCACCATATTTCCAAACAAGTTTTCACTGCCCACAGACCAGGAGACTCCCAGGCCAAAAAGCGCCATGAGTTTTCAGTGCAGCAGTTTCAGCCAGTGCCAGGTCAGCACACAGAAATTCACACAAGTCTGGCTGGCCCTTTCTACTGGCACCTGGAATGCCTGGGAGACAGAGCTGCCCATTCAACTGAAATGGAGGGGGCCGAGACAGGGAGCCAAGCTATCTGGCTCAGTGGGTACAACCCCCACAATACAAGCAATCTGAAATGCTCTGGATTGAGAGTTTTGCAGCAAGTGCAACTGGACCCAGGATGGTCCAACTCAGTGGGCAGAAGGGCTTCTGCACTACTGAGACAGTCTGCCACAACTGAGGCAGTTCACACAGCAGCTGGGCAGAGTCAGTAGCAGCTCAGCAATACCTCTGCTGGCAGACTATGAATAGACTACTCCATGTGGGGCAGGGCATCCATGAAAAAAGGCAGCAGCACGACAGAAACTTATAAATAAAGCTGACTTTCCTAGGACAGAGAACCTGGGAAAAGAGGTGGTTATGACTTCAGCTGCAGCAGACTTAAAGGTACCTGCCCAGCAGCTCTGCATGGAACAATGGAGCTCCCAGCACAGCAACTGAGCTCCTAGAAGGGACTGACTGTCTCTTCAAGCAACTCCCCAATCCTCATACACTGAAAGAGATGCTTCATAAAGGAGAGTTCAGGCTGACATCTGGCGAATACCCTTCTGGGTACAGGATAGCAGAGGAAGAAATTGGAGGCAACTCTTGCTGTTCTGCAGCCCCCACAGGTGATTCCCCAGGCAAGCGGGGACTGGAGCAGACCTTCAGCCATCCTGCAGCAGAGGAACCTATTAGAAGGAAAACTAAGAAACAGAAAGAAATAGCTTCAACATCAACAAAAAGGACATCCACTCAGAGACCCCATCCAAAAGTCACCAGCTACAAAGACCAGAGGTAGATAAACTCACTAAGATGGGAAGAAACCAGCACAAAAAGGATGAAAAAAACAAAAATCAGAATGCCTCTCATCCTCCAAGGGATCACAACTCATCATCAGCTAGGGATCAAAGATGGATGGAGAATGAATATGATGAATTGACAAAAACAAGCTTCAGAAGGTGGGTAATGACAAACTTCTCAGAGCTAAAATAAAATGTGTTAACCCATTGCAAAGAAACTAAGAACCTAGAAAAAAGGTTAAATGAGATGCTAACTAGAATAGACAGCTTAGAGAAGAATACAAACGACTTGATGCAGATGAAAAACACAGCATGAGAACTTTCGAAGCATACACAAGTTTCAATAGCTGAATTGACCAAGCACAAGAAAGGATATCAGAGATTGAAGATCAACTCAATGAAATCAAATGAGAAGGCAAGAATAGAGAAAAAAGAGTGAAAAGAAATGAACAAAGCCTTCAAGAAATATGGGATTATGTGAAAAGACCTAATCTACATTTGATAGGTGTACATGAATGTGACAGAGAGAATGAATCCAAGCTGGAAAACACTCTTTAGGATATTATCCAGGAGAACATCCCCAACCTAGCAAGGCAGGTCAACATTTAAGTCCAGAAAATACATACAACACCACAAAGATATTCCTCAAGAAGAGCAACCCCAAGGCACATAATCATCAGATTCACCAAGGTTGAAATAAAGGAAAAAATGCTAAGGGCAGCCAGACTCTACAGAAACCCTACAAGCCAGAAGAGAGGGGGTGCCAATTTTCAATATCTTTAAAGAAAAAAACTTTCAACCTAGAATTTAATATCCAGCCAAACTAAGCTTGATAAGTGAAGGAGAAAGAAAATTCTTTATGAACAAGCAATTGCAGAGAGATTTCATCACCACCAGGCCTGCTTTATAAGAGCTCCTGAAAGAAGCACTAAACAAGGAAAGGAACAACCAGCACCAGCCACTCCGAAAATGTACCAAATGGTAAAGACCATCAACACAATGAAGAAAATGTGTCAACTAACAGGCAAATCATCCAGCTAGCATCAAAATGGCAAGATCAAATTCACACATAACAATATTAACCATAAATGTAAGGGGACTAAATGCCCCAATTGAAAGACACAGACAGGCAAATTGGATAAAAGGTTAAAACCCATCAGTGTGCTGTATTCAGGAAACCCATCTCATGTGCACAGACACACTTAGGCTAAAAATAAAGGGAAGGAGGAAGATTTGTCAAGCAAATGGAGAGAAAAAAAAAAAAAGAAGAAGTTGCAATCCTAGTCTCTGATAAAATGGACTTTAAACCAACAAAGATCAAAAGAGACAAAGAAGGGCATTACATAATGGTAAAAGGATCAATGCAACAAGAAGAACTAATGAGCCTAAATATATACATACCCAATGCAGGAGCACCCAGGTACATAAAGCAAGTTCTTAATGACCTACAAGGAGACTTACACTCCCACACAATAATAGTGGGAGACTTTAACACTGCACTGTAAATATTAGACAGATCATTGAGACAGAAAATTAACAAAGATATCCAGGACTTGAACTCAGATCTGGACCAACCTGACCTAATAGACATCCTACAGAAATCTCTGTCCCCAATCCACAGAATGTACATTCTTGTTAGCACCACATGCCACCTACTCTAAGACTGATCACATAATTGGAAGTAATTCACTCCTCAGCAAATGCAAAGGAATGGAAATCAAAACAAACAGTCTTTCAGAACACAGTGCAATCAAATTAGAACTCAGAATTAAGAAACTAACTCAGAACTGCACAATTTCGTGGAAACTGAACAACTGGCTCCTGAATGTTGACTGAATAAACAATGAAATGAAGGCAGAAATAAAGATGTTCTTTGAAACTAATGAGAACAAAGACACAATGTACCAGAGTCTCTAGGACACATTTAAAGCAGTGTCTCAACAGAAATTTATAGCAATAAATGCCCATCAGAGAAGTGAGGAAAGATCTAAAATCAACACCCTATCATCAAAATCGAAAGAGCTAGAGAAGCAAGATCAAAAAAACTCAGAAGCTAGGGGAAGACAAGAAATAACTAAGATCAGAGCAGTCCTGAAAGATATAGAAACACAAAAAAAAATCCTTCAAAAATCAATAAATCCAGGAGCTTGTTTTTTAAAATGATCAACAAAATAGACCAGTAGCCAGATTAATAAAAAAGAAAAGAGAGAAGAATCAAATAGATGCAATAAAAAATGATAAAGGTGACATTACCACCGATTCCACAGAAATACAAACCACCATAAGAGATTAATACAAACAACTCTATGCACATAAACTAGTAAACTCAGAAGAAATGGATAAATCCCTGGACACTGGAAACCTCCCAAGCCTAAACCAGGAAGAAGTTAAAACCCTGATACAGACCAATAACAAGGGCTGCAGTTAAGGCAGCAATTAATAGCCTACCAACCAAAAAAAGTCCAGGTCCAGACAGGTTCACAGCTGAATTCTACCAGATGTACAAAGAGGAGCTGGTACCTTTCCTTCTGAAACTATTCCAAACAATACAAAAGGAGGGAATGCTTCCCAAATCATTTTGTGAGATCAACATCATCCTGATACTAAAACCAGTCAGAGAGTCAACAAAAAAAGAAAACTTCCCTGATGAAGGCCAATTTCCATGATGAACATAGATGCGAATTCTTCAATAAAATACTGGCATACTGATTGCAACAGCACATCAAAAAGCTTATCCATCACGATCAAATAAACTTCATTCCAGGGATGCTGGTTCAACATACGCAAGTCTATAAATGTAATCCACCACATAAACAGAACCAAAGACAAAAACCACATGATTATCTCAATAGATGCAGAGAAGGCCTTCAACAAAATTCAACCATGTTTTATACTAAAAACTCTCAATAACCTGGGTACTAAAGGAATATATCTCAAAATAATGAAAGCTATTCATGACAAACCTATGGCCAATATCATCCTGAATGGGCAAAAACTGGATGCATTCCCTCTGAAATCCGGCACTAGAAATGGATGCCCTCTGTCACCACGCCTATTCAATATACTATTGGTTCTAGCCAGAGCAGATAGGCAAGAAAAAAATACAGGGTATTCAATTAGGAAAGGAGGAAGCCAAATTGTCTCTATTTGAAGATGACGTGATTGTATATTTATAAGACTCCATCATCTCAGCCCAAAATCTCCTTAAACTGATAAGCAACTTCAGCAAAGTCTCAGGATACAAAATCAATATGCAGAAATCACAGGCATTCCTATATACCAATAACAGACTAACAGAGAGCCAAATCATGAGCAAACTCCCATTCACAATTGCTACAAAGAGAATAAAATACCTAGGAATACAACTAACAAAGGATGTAAAGGGTCTCTTCAAATAGAACTACAAACCACTGCTCAAGGAAATGAGAGAGGACACAAACATATGGAGAAATATTCCATGATCATGGATAGGAAGAATCAATATCGTGAAAATGGCCATGTTGCCCAAAGTAATTTATAGATTCAATGCTATCCCCATCAAACTACCAATGACCTTCATCACAGAACTGGAAAAAAACATCTTAAGCTTCATATGGAACCAAAAGAGAACCCACATAGCCAAGAAAATCCTAAGCAAAAAGAACAAAGCTGGAGGCATCACACTACCTGATTTCAAACTATACTACAGAGCTACAGTAATCAAGACAGCATGCTATTGGTACCAAAACAGAGATATAGACCAATGGAACAGAACAGAGGTGTTAGAGGCAACACCACACATCTACAATCATCTGATCTTGACAATCTGGACAAAAACAAGCAACATGGAAAGGATTCCCTGTTTAATAAATGGTGTTGGGAAAACTGGCTAGCATTGTGTGGGAAGCAGAAACTCGACCCCTTCCTGACACCTTACACTAAACTTAAGATGGATTAAAGACTTAAACATAAGACCTAACACCATAAAAACCCTAGAAGAAAACCTAGGCAAAATCATTCAGGACATAGGCATAGGGAAGGACTTCATGACTAAAACACCAAAAGCATTGGGAACAAAAGCCAAAATAGACAAATGGGACTTAATTAAATTCCAAAGCTTTTGCGTAGCAAAATAAACAATCATTAGAGTGAACTAGCAACCAACAGCATGGGAAAAACATTTCTGCAATCTATCCATCTGACAGAGGGCTAATATCCAGAATCTACAAAGAACTAAAACAGATTTACAAGAAACAAACAAACAAACCCATCCAAAAAGTGGGAGAAGGATATGAACAGACACCTTTCAAAAGAAGACATATATAAGGCCAATAAACATATGAAAAATGCTCATCATCACTGATTATTAGAGAAATGCAAATCAAAACCACATTGAGATACTATCTCACACCAGTTAGAATGGAGATCATTAAATCTGGAGATACATGATGGAGAGGATGAGGAGAAACAGGAACACTTTTACACTGTTAGTAGGAGTGTGAACTAGTTTAACCATTGTGAAAGACAGTGTGGCACTTCCTCAAGGACCTAGAAATAGAAATTCCATTTGACCCAACAATACCATTACTGGGTATATACCCAAAGGATTATAAATCATTCTATTATAAAGATACAGGCACACATATGTTCATAGTGTCACTGTTTGCAATAGCACGGTCCTGGAACCAACCCAAATGCCCATCGGTGATAGACTGAACAAGGAAAATGTGGCACATATACATCATGGAATACTATGCAGCCATAAGAAACAATGAGTTCATGTCCTTTGTAGGGACATGGATGAATCTGGAAACCATCATTCTCAGCAAACTGACACAAGAACAGAATATCAAACACTGTATGTTCTCACTCATAGTTGGGTGTTTAACAGTGAGAACACATGGATACAGGGAGGGGAGCATCACACACTGGGGTCTGTTGCAGGGAGGCCAAGGGAGGGATAGTGGCAGTGTGGGGAGGTTGGGGAGGGATAACTTGGGGAGAAATGCCAGATGTAGGTGACAGTGGGATGGAGGCAGCAAACCACATTGCCATGTGTGTACCTATGCAACAATCCTGCATGATCCGCACATGTACCCCAGAACTTAAAGTACAGTAAAAAAAGGTATGTGTGCATTACATCTCTTTGTTTAATTTTGCATTATTCAATGTTGAACTTGAGGTTTCTCACCTTATATTTTAGGTACTCTACCCTTTTTAGATCATGGCCTCCTAAGTCAGCTTTCTGGCTTCAGTCATATCTCTAGCACTGTAACAATAATGACACGTGCCTCATGCATATACTCTGACGATTAAATGAGCTAATGTATGTCAAGTATTTAGAATAATGCCTGAAAAAATAATAAAATTACAGTTGTCCCTTGGTATCCATGGAGGATTCATGTTAGGACCTCTGAGGGTACCAAAATCTATCGATGCTGAAGTCCCTTATATAAAATGGCATAGTATTTGCATATTATCTATGCAAATTCCTCCATATATTTTAATTATTTTTAGATTACTGATAGTACCTAAAAATGTAAATGCTCTATTAATAGTTTTTATACTGTATTGCTTTTTACAATATTATTTTTTATTGTTGTGTTATGGTTTATTGTTTTTCAATACTTTTTCTTTGCTTCTAAATCCAAAGATTTTTCAAATACTTTTGATTTGCAGTTGGGTGAATACACAGATGTGGAACCTGTGGATACAGAGGGCCAACTGTATTATCATTATTACTATTAGTCAACTCAAAGAATTCATTTTCTCATTCTTGGTCTTTTATTTAATTGAGTCTAGTCATTCACTTTTCCATAATCCAAATACAGTGTGACAACAATTATATGATTAGGTTGCTTCCCTTCAGTGTGTATTTTTCCCTGTTTCTCTTTGGCAAGGTCACCTTATTTTTATTCACCTCAAGTCTAGTAGCTCTTAGATCAGCCTTGTTTCAGGTGTCATATATGCATGCACTGCAACTTGTTGAGAGATATTTATTCTTAGGGTCGGTTTGGCAAAAATTAATTATATTTCAACTTTGCTGGAGATTATTTTTGATAACTGCTGAGTGTGTGTGTGTGTGTGTGCTCATTTCATATCTAGAACTAGCTCAACATCTGTTTGTTACTAATAGTTTCCTACCTGAGATTATACAAAAGATCTTTGAAATAAAGTAATTGCCCCTTCTGGCTCTTTGGTTCAAAGAATACATTCACTGATTTTTAATAATAATTTGACATGATTAATTGGTCTTACATGGAGATACAGCCTCAAATCTCAATTTACAGCAATAAATACCATTTGTAATGCTTAGAAACTGAATTTGCATATCATCATTAGTACTGTGACATATTTACCAAGTGCAGTGAGTCACATGTAAATTTTATTTAGGAAAGAGAAATATAAAATGTATATATCAAAATTTAATTTAAGAAGTAATTTGGAATGTAAAAAAAAAGAAAAAAAAGAAGGAATTTGGAATGAAAGTGTCCATTACCTAAACACTAAAATTACAAAATATTGCTGACAGAAACTTCCACAGGGTCAAAATAAATGGAGAATTGTGTCATCACAGATTATGTGACTTATTTTGTTAAGATGTCCTTTACCCTTAAATAACCTACATATATAATGTAATTTTGATTAAAAAAAATCACAGGAGCTTTTTACTTCAGTGGAACTGATAGGATTATTTTAAATTTTATATGAAAATATAAGGAATTGAGAATACAAAAATATCTGAAAGAACAAGAACAAAATTAATGAGCTGCACTAACAGATGTCAAGTTTTACTATAAATTGTTCGGAAATAAGGCATATTGATGAAGGAATAGATACATAGATCACAGAAAAGAAACGAATTAAAAGCAGATCTACACGACACTCCAATTCAGTGGAGAAAAGAGAGCCTTTTCAACAATGATACTGGATCAACTGGAAGGCATATAGAAAAAAATTCAGCCTGACTTCTATTTCACACCATACGTAAAAATTAGTGATCAATCTCAGGTGTTAGGAAAGCAAGGATACTTTAAATAAGACACAAAACACAACCATAAGGAAACAAAATTGATGAATATTAACAAATTTTGCCACTCAGAGAGCAAAAAAGCATACCACAGGCTGGTAGAAGGTGTTTATAATACACATTTCTGACAAAGGACTTGCATTCAGAATATATAAAGAACATTACAAAATCAATAAGTAAAAGACAACTCAATTATAAGCAAAAGTGTTAAATGGGTACTTCTTAGATGAAGTCTAAATGGCAACAAGCATATGAAAATGTATTCATCATCGTTAATCATCAAGGAAATGCTAATTGCAACCAGACTAAAAATAACTCTGAAAACCAACTCATTGTATGTAGTCATTATGCTAAAATTTAAAACCCTGAAAAAAATCAAGTGTCAACAAGGATTTGGAACATCTGGAACTCAGAAATTCCTGATGGAAGTAGAAAATGGCAAAATTTCTTTGGAAAACTCTTTGATATTATCTACAAAAGATAAATATACATCTACTCTATGACCCAACATAGCATTGGATACATGTTTGGGCAGCTCCTTGTAAAATTAAACAAGGAGGTCTTAGTTCAAATAACAAGGGAAAAGAACTATTAAAGTTATTAAAAATATAAAACTATTTTTTTTCCTTCTGCGATCTTCTTTCCTGATTTGTCATGGTGTTTTGAGTTTTTACTTGCTGTTTAATATTGCACTCTCCTGGTCATGGGGATACTAGTGTCAGTGGAAACCCTAGTAACTGCTTGAGGGCTTATGCCACTACTCAGGATATGTGTCCAGCCCACTAAGGTCCACCCCTGCCCCCCAGCTCTGTGCTTAACAAGCAAACCAACACACTATGTCTGACCCAGGAGCTAGGCCCATCATATTCAAACTGCAGAAGATCAAAGACAGAGAAAAATCGTAAAAAAGCCAGAGGAATAAACAACTTACCTACAGAGAAGCAAGGATAAGAGTGATATCACACTTCTCTTTAGAAGCAATGCAAGAAAGAAAAGAGTGGACTGAAATTTTTAAGTGTTGAAAAGAAAAATTACCAGTCTTGAATTCTCTATCTGGTGAAATTATTCTTCAAAAGTGAAAGAGGAAGGCAGCAAAACACACTGCCATGTGTGTACCTATGCAACTATCTTGCAAGTTCTGCACATGTACCCCAAAACCTAAAATGCAATAAAAAAAGTGAAAGAGAAATAAAGACTTTCTCAGATAAACAAAAATTGAGGAAATTTATAACCAGAAGACCTGCTTTGCAAGAAATGGTTAAGAATATGCTTAGATCCTCTACTAAGAAGTTTTCTTAGGGAGAATTAAATAATATTGGTCAGAAACTTAGATCTATAAAAAATAAGGGAATTAAGAAATAAAAAGATAAATATATGTAAAATAAAATATTTTTCTTATTAATTGATCTAATAGATAACTACTTGTTCAAAGTAATAGCAACACTGTATTGGGTGATTATAGATTACAAATAAATGAATATAGCATCATGATAAAGGATGGGAAAAAGGAATCGATATAACCTGCTTACAATACTCATGAAATAGTATATTGTTATTTGAAAATAAACTTAGATTAGCTGTAAATGTATGTTGCAAACTCCAGAGTAACTACTAAAATTTCTGAAATATATAATTATTATGGAGAAAGAGAGAGAGAGGGGGGCAGGAATGGAGGAGGGAGAGAGAGCAAAAGAGAGAGAAGGAGAGAGAGCAAAAGAGAGAAGGAGAGAGAAAAAGAATGGAATTGCATTAAATGTTTGATTAAAGTCAAAGAGGGCAAAAAAAGAGTAGAAAGAAAAAAGGAAACAGAAAATAAATGCAATGAATAGAATACAGTAGCAAACATGGTAGATATTAATCCAACTGTCTCAATAATCACTAACTATAAATAAGTCTAAATAAACCACTTAAAATATGGATACAGAGTAGATAAAACAAGACCCAACAAATATGTTGTCTCTAAGAAGCTCACTTTAAATATAAAAACACAGATAGATCAAAAGTGAAGTTATAGAGAAAGATATACCGTATTATCACTAGTCAAAAGAAACCTGGAATAGTTATATTAATTTCAGATTAAATAGACTTCAGAGCAAGAAAAATTATCAGAGATCAAGAAGAGCATTAGATAACGATATAGAGGTCAATTTTCCAGGAAGACTTAACAATCCTTAAAGTGCCTAACAGCAGAGAATCACAATATGTGAGGCAATAACTGACAGAACTGCAATAAGAGATGAACAAATCTGCGAGTGTAGCTGGAGACTTTAACATGCCTCTATCAGTAATTCACAGACCACGTAGGCAGAAAATCAGTAAGGACATAGTTGAACTGAACAGCATTATTAATCATCTGGATGTAATTGGCATTTTATTGACTACTTCATCTAAAAACAGCAGAATACTTATTTTTCTTAAAGACACATGGATCATTCACTGATCTAGGTTATATTTTTTTGCCATAAAACACACCTTAACAAATTTAAAAAGAATAGAAGTAATATAAAAAGAAGCATTTACTAAACATATAATGGGAGCATTTTCTGGAATTAAAAATAATATTGGAATGATCTCTACCTTCAAAAAATTTTAGAGTTTAGTAGAGGATCCAAGCATATTTATTTATTAATCATTCATGTAAAACTATTTGTTTAATATCTACTATGCGTTAGTCATTCTTCTAGGTGCTGCTGATGCCATGGTGAGTAAAAAGCAATGGCCTTTTTAATCACAGAATTTATATGCTAGAAGGAAATTAAGGGCAAGTGAACATGAAATAATGTTGTAGGTTCTATGACAAGTGGTAGTGACACAAAACAGAGGTATTTAACTCAAACTTGAGATTAAGAGAAGAGTTCCTGAAAACAGTATTATTAAACTTAATATCAGAATTGTGAATAAGAGTTTATTCATCAAAAAGAGAGAAGAGATGCCCAAGAATAATCCTGACAACGACATGCTAAGTGGCACATGATTGAAAGATGCTTTATATTTTTTGCGCATAGAATTGAAAGTTGATCAGACATAAAAATGGAAGTTTTAATTGAGTCATGAAAAATGTTGTAAATTCTGATAAGAAGGAATTTTCCTAAGGAAAATGGGAGGCCATTGAAGAGTAAGAAACAGAAAAGAGATATGGTTTTAATTCTATTCTAAGAAAGTCATGCCAGCTGAGTGTGAAGAATGAACTAAAAAAAGCAAGCTGAGAAGCAAGGAGGATGTAAGTTTTTTTTCTTTCCAAGGATCTATACTAAAGAGAAATGGTGATGGTCTCACCAAGGGAAGGAGCAAAGATAGAAGTGGAGAGATCAGAGATCGGATTCTGTGATATACAGTCATGAACCCACATAATGACATATTGGTCAACAATGGAGCACATGTACGAAGAAGTCCCATAAGATTATAATACCATATTTTTTACTGTACTTTCTATGTTTAGGTACACAAATACCATTGTGTTTCAATTACCCATAGCATTCGGTACAGTAACAGGCTGTACAGGTTTGTAGCCTAAGAGCAATAGACTACCATATGGCCTAAGTGTGTACCAGATTATACTATCTAGATTGGTGTAAGTACACTTGATGATGTTCATACAATGGTGAAATCATTTAACAACACATTTCTCAGGATGTAGACCCATTGTTGAACAACACATGACTTATTACTTAGGACTTAGTGAAGATAATTTCCTGGTTTCTAATTTAAACAAGTGGCAACTGATGTTATAGGATACTGGGGAGGAGCAGGTTTGCACAAGATGATAAGGATCTGTTTTTTTTTTTTCCTATGTTCAGTTTCATGTGCATGCAGAAAATTCAGAGGTATTGAGTGAGCCATTGAGTAAGCCTGTTTGCTAATAAATAAAGTTCAGGAAAGATAAATGAGAGGAAGGTAAGTTTAGATTGATCAGTCAACAGCAAGGTCTTACAACATTGTTGATACGTTATTGAAAACTGCAACTTTAAGCAAAACAATGTGTAAAAAAAACCCATTTTACCACAAGCTAATTTATATAAACAAGAGTTAAGTTCCTGTGGTTTAATTCTGTTCGGAAAAACTTTACCCAACTTATACATAAAGACCAAAACACTGATAGTAAACATAGAAATAAATGTGAGCTATACATACTTAAGAATGATTAATAAAAAAAGAAAGATTATTTACCCAGAGCTGAGGGTGGCTAGAGCCTATCCTGGTAGCTCAGGGTGCAAGGTGACCACCAACCAGGGACAGGATACCATCCCATTGCAAGGTCCACACACACACACTCACACACACACACATTCACACACATACACGCACACTCATACACATTCGCTCAGATTGGGACAATTTAGACATGTACAATTTAGACATGACATGTACAGTTTTGGAAGTTACCAGAGTATCTGAAGAAAGCCCACACAGACATGGGGAGAATGTGGAAACTCCATACAGATGGTGGACCTAGCCAGAAATTGTTTTTTTTTTGTCACATCAGCTTTATAACCAAAGAACATTGAATGCAACAATGTTATTTGAGTACCTGCTGTATAGGGTGGAATTGAAGTCATAGGAGTAGATGAGATTACTGAATACAACTGTGTAGGGAAAGAAAAGAGGGCCTAGGACAGAATCCTTAGGAACACCAACATTTTAGAGAAAGCAGAAGGAAACTTCACAAAAAATATTAAATGAGAGAAGTCAGAGGAGTAACTGGAAACCTGAAAAGAGGGGTATGTTGAGCGGCAAGAGAAGCAAGCCTTGGATGAAAGAATATGAAGTTAATAGGATCAAATATAGCAAAGGTCAATATTGAAAAGTGTCGATTGAATTTAATATAAAGTTGCTTTCTAATCATGAAAACATCCTGGAGTTAGGCCGGGCGCGGTGGCTCAAGCCTGTAATCCTAGCACTTTGGGAGGCCGAGGCGGATGGATCACAAGGTCAAGAGATCGAGACCATCCTGGTCAACATGGTGAAACCCCGTCTCTACTAAAAATACAAAAAATTAGCTGGGCATGGTGGTGCGTGCCTGTAATCCCAGCTACTCAGGAGGCTGAGGCAGGAGAATTGCCTGAACCCAGGAGGAGGAGGTTGCAGTGAGTCGAGATTGCGCCATTGCACTCCAGACTAGGTAAGAAGAGCGAAACTCTGTCTCAAAAAAAAAAAAAAAAAAAAAAGAAAAGAAAAAAATCCTGGAGTTGATTTTGGTGGAGTTGTGGGGATTGAAGCCAGAGTATGATGGGTTTTTAAAAAACTTATAGGAAGAAGAATATCTTGACACAAGAAGGGCAGAAAGTGTGTTTCTGAAGGGGAAGACAGATGGAGAGAGATAGACTGGGAGCTGAAGGAAGACGTGGAATCTGGAGAAGTTTTCTGTTCTATACTTTTATGATGGGAGACACAGAGTTTATTTAAATACTAGTTCAAAAGTGCCTATGAAGTGAAATGATTTTAGGAATGAGATGAAATTCCTGAGTATATGGAAGAGATGACATCCAAATAACATGTAAAGGAATTAAGTCTAAGCAAGGTTATTCTCTTCTTTTTTATCTTTTTAAGTGAGGATGAAAACATTTTTTCAGGTTACATATCAGGAATTCTGTTTCTATTCTATAAGTTAAAAAGTGAGAAGTCATTTGCCCCAGGCTTTAACTCCTCTATGATTGCAATTACATTGTGTCTTTAACATTATTTTGATTAAGGGTGAGATTTGGAGAAGTTACTTAAATTCCCATACTACCCATCTGTTCAACCAAAAAGCATGTTTTCCTTAATTATAAAAAATATCCCCAAATAATCTCATTTATTCTTCTGGCAATGTCTTCAGCTACTGCAGGATTTGGGGGAAGTCATGAAATTGGTGACACTAAATCCATGACTGATACTTCCTTTTAGTCTTAGAACAGCCTTTGATACTTTCCATCATTTTCTTTTTTCTTGAAGCATTCTTTCACATGTACAGTGTCAGACACCTGGTTTTCTTTGAAACTCCCAGGTAGATCCTTTCACACCCTTAAATGTCAGTAGTCCTTTTCTTCTTGCTCTACACATACTCTCTAAGTGTACTTGTCTACTTCCATTGCTTTAGAAATGAACACTCTTTGGATAATCTGTGATACTCCAGTGACTCCGCTTCTCTGATAGCAGCCCCAAAATTCAAAATGATTCACATTTTTTCTGTCTTCTCTGTATAACATGAATCTGGTTCTTCAGCTATCAGGATTCCTCATCTCAAATGAGCTAGTAAAGGGGAGCAAGGCAGCAAAACACACTGCCATGTGTGTACCTATGCAACTATCTTGCAAGTTCTGCACATGTACCCCAAAACCTAAAATGCAATTAAAAAAAACACAAAACAGTCTCTTGTAGGGAATAAAAATTTGGACCAAAGGGTTTTAAACTTAACCTTTTGTTTGGCTGACCTACATCATAAAGTCAGGTAACATGAGCCACCATTTTCTAGTATGCAAGCAGGAGAATAAACAAAACTATTCTGTGTATGGAAAGAATAATTAGTAAGATATGCAAGCAGAAGAAAAAACAGAATATTGCTTGGCTCCCATTAGTACTACTACATGGTCCCAGAACTTTCTAAGACAGAGAGCTGTTATCAGAAAAAAAATGTGAAACAAAACCTGCCACTAAATATTAACTGATATAATGCCAAATAGGTAATGATTTGTAAAATATGGAGCTATGTGTCTTGGGACAAAGGCAACATCTAAGTCACAGGGACAGGGGAGAATATTTGACCCATTATCTGAACAAAGCTGAAGGGAAGCTCAAGCAGTAGGCGCAGGAAACCCGTCAGACCTATGAAGATGGCTTAGAGAGGACTATAGATAGTTCCAAGAAGAGGCCATGATACTGAAACATTTACTTCTCTTCCAGAGTAGTTTTTCAGTAGTGATAATCTGCTTATTTCCAGCATATTCTGGTCAGATCAGGTCCCGCTCTCACCTCACCCCAATTGCCTGTAAATTACATATGTCATCTTTAAGGTCAAACTTTTGAGTAGATGAATTATAAAACCTTATACAACCCTGGATTTCACATATTTAAAGAACAGTTTTCCAGAGAAGTGGGACATTATGGGTCAGTGTTTAATGGATAACATTGGAAATGCCATGATGTCCTCATTCCTATTCAGTGGAGGAGTCATTTTCTTTCCACAGAGTTCCAGTCAAGAAATAGACTCTTGCTACTAAAAGAGTCTTAAATTATTCTTGTATTGTCACAGCATGGAACACAAATGGTCCTGAGGAGCTTATGGAGAAACAGAGACCACTTAGACTACAGAGTGGAGCTACTGCAATTGCCCTTGCAAAATTAAGTAAACAACCAGAGTTTGCAGAAGTTGAGTTAAAGAAGGATTTGCCTCTGTATTAACTGATAAAGATTGTATTTGAAGTAATATTTGACAGTCAGCAAAACCTGAGAAAAATCTGTAGTTTTAAAAAAATGACACGAGAAAGCCAGAAATTAAGCCTTGGGTAAAGTATGATAGACCCAAAGGCTATTTGCAGAATTCAGTAGTTGACTAAGCCAGGAAGAGCTATTTGTATACTTTTATTGGAGCCTTAAAAAAAGTGGACCAATAATATTTGACAAATATATATTTTCCCTTTTCATAAAATCTAAGATAATTTATCCTACGTACCTGAGGTGAACATGCTATTTCTGACCACTCTGGTCAAGATTTCGGTGTCTAAAAGGGGGCAAAACCAGATGAGCAGGATATTTACAAAATTCTAACTTATCAAAGCATTATTCTGACTGGAGAAATGTACATGCTTCAACATCAGAACATCCCAGAACTAGACAAAAAGCACACATTTCTTCCCTTGTGGGCAAAAATCCTGAATTCCTTAAATAGTCATAAAAGTTTCTAGTTTATGCTCAGAGAAAAAAAGCAACATGTAAACCCTGCTTAAAAAAATGTTGACTTGGCCGGGCGCGGTGGCTCAAGCCTGTAATCCCAGCACTTTGGGAGGCCGAGGCGGGTGGATCACGAGTTCAACAGATCAAGACCATCCGGGTCCACATGGTGAAACCCCGTCTCTACTAAAAATACAAAAAAATTAGCTGGGCACGGAGGCCAGCTGAAGGGAAGCTCAAGCAGTACGCTCAGGAAACCCGTCGGACCTATGAAGATGGCTTAGAGAGGACTATAGATAGTTCCAAGAAGAGGCCATGGTACTGAAACATTTACTTCTCTTTCAGAGTAGTTATAGTGTAAGATTCCCTATGTGCAACTCAGACATGCTCCTGCACTTGCCTTTCCAGGGAAGGTATTCTGATTTCATAATTTCATTCCTGTGTTTCATCACATTGGCTTCTCTTCATCAGGAAAAGTGAAAGTGGACAAGAAGGTGAAACAATTTTCGTTGACTTCAAATCAGTTGCTAGGTATGCCAAGTGAGTCATGTGTTTTTGTACAAGGAGATGTAAGACTGTCGATTAAAAAGAAACGGGTTTTCACTTGATAACGTGGTCTTCATCTTTCATCAACTCTCAATAATTCAGGAAGAAACACATACCTCCTTCATCTGAGTTTTAGGGAATTTATTACTTGGCCTCACCTCAATGTACTGAACTTTTTCGTGTTCTCACTCTTCACAAATGTGTTCACAACTTTCACTTTCACCAGGGCATCTCCTTATTGGACCTGCCTTGGCTTGCCCTTCTTTTATTTGTGAGCTTTTTGGATAAGCCATCTTTGACATGTGTAATCAATGTTATAATATAGTTCAGTTAACATGAATACATTGAAAAGTGTTGTTTTCAGTACCATGCTAGATGTTGAGAGGACTATTAGAATTTTAATAATTTAGATAATGATAAATAAGACCACAGAGAAGCAAGAGAAACAGTAAAAGTATTTAGGAGCAAAAGTGAATCTAATTCTGCTCATCTTATTAGGGATTAATTAAAATGTTTGCTTTGTATGAAGGCTATTAAATAAATAGGATATGGAAACAAATGATACTACATGTGCCTTTGCAAATCCGTATAAATTATGTCATCTTGTTCTATTTCTATTCAAACATTTACATCTACGTTGACCTCAGAATGTACCTTTATTTACATTACTGTATTACATGTGTGTTAGGATAATTCTAACAGAATTAGGAGAAGTGTCATTTGGGATTCCAGCTCAAAAAGTAGCTATATAATGCAAATCTTCTATTTTTCTTTTTGTTCTCTGTAAATTAGCAAGTTTTTGATTTTGTCATCCATATTTTCTCATCTATTGAACCTGTTAGTAGTTTGAACTTGCTTAAGTACTATGGGACCGCTAGCAGGGTATCCATAAAATAGCTAAAGATTTCATGAGCTTAATCATATTTTGTCTTCTCTCTTGTGACCCTTTTGCTTTGTTTTATATCTTTGTCTCATTTCCACTGGTGTATAACTGCAAGATGTCTGTTAATAAAATCTTAACAAAATAATAAATAACTTTTACTTGAGCCCCGAGGAAGTGCAAAAAGTGATTAAAATACCTTGACAGGATGATTCATAAGGAACAGTAAATAAAATGTACATAGCATGAGAAAGCAAAAGGGCAATTCTATATAAGGAAGAATTAAAGGACACGAGTTAGTGACAGCATATAGAGCAGAACTGAGTTGAGGAGGATCTGGAAGTGAATATTAACAGTTCTGTTTCTAGTGCTGGCTTAAGCAATGAAGTGATGTCACTTAAGGATCACTTGAAAACTCAATTATGTGAAATTTTCTTGGGAACTCCCCCCTTTTTTTGGCTGACTGGGGAGTCAGGAATATGCAAGTATACTTTGCACAACTATTCAAAGCTATATTACTCAGCAAAGTTTTCCAACATATATATAAATGTCACTTTTCAGTTCAGAATTGTTTCTGTGATTAGTAATTTCTCGCAGTCACCAGACATTAGGTCATCGTTCTGCCACTGTGTGTAATGTGTATTAGTAGTTTGAAATGTTTCATAAGGTCTTGATACTAATAAAACAGGCCTATCTGAAACACTTAGAAGACTCTCGTGGGACTAAAAGACAAGAAGGAAGCATCCTGTTAATGCTTCCTTGAAGTTACTCTTCAGATATTTCTAGTTTTAACAGAATCAGGAATTAAATTCAAATATAATACTACACCCCACATTAGATTCATATGCTTGTTTATACTCTATTTCCTTATGTTTTAAGAATTCCATGGGCTCTTCACATTCACCCATTTATTTATTGTAGTTTTTTTTCCACTACAGGAAATGGGCCTTTGTTCTTTATGGGGGAGATGTAAATTTTTTGAATTTCTATTTTGAAATAATTATAGTCTCACCATATAAGTGTAGCACAATATAAATGAGGAACTTGATATTGGTACATCACTGTTAACTAGGCTTTAGACCTTCTTCAGTTGTTACTATTTTTAAGCCTATAATCATTGTATGGATTTTTGTACAAGCAATTTTATCCCACATATAGATTCATATAACCACAATGAAGATTTTTTTTAAAAAAAAAACCTCATCCACTGTCACCACAAAAGAACTCCCTTGTGTTATTTCCTTGCAATTGTAGCCATCTCCCATCCACTAAGTCTGTCTCCTAGTAACAACTAATGTGTTCTCCATGTTTACAAATTTGGCTAAGGATGTTGAGCATCATTTTATATGGTTACTTGCCATCTCTATTTCCCCCTTGATGAAACATCTGTTCATGTAATTTGCCCATTAAATTAGTTTGTTGTTGTTTTTTTTACTGTTATGTTTTCAGAGTTCTTTATGTAGTCTAGGCATATAAAAATATTTTATATATGTGGCTTGCAGATATTTATTCTTAGAGTTATGGCTTGTATTTTCATCCTTTAATAGTCTTTCATAGTACACAATTTTTCATTTTGATGAATTCCAACTTATTATTTCCTTTTATGGATAACTTATTTATTTTCCTAAGTACTCTTTGTCTAATTCTTGATCCCAAAGATGGTATCCCATGTTTTCATCTAAAAGTTTTATATTTTACACTTAAGTTTACAAACCATTTGGAATTAATTTTTATATATTATATAAATAGTTTCTTATTGCCTGTGGATGTCCTTTTGTTCCTGTACTATTTTTTAAAAAGAATATATTTCCTTCATTAAATTGCCTCTGAATCTTCATCAAAATATCAAAAGTTGGCCTGGCAAAATGGTATGTGCCTGTGGTCCCAGCTATTCAGGGGGTTGAGCTGGGAGGATTGCTAGAACCTGGGAGGCAGATGCTACAGTGAGCTGAGATCATGCCACAGCACTCCAGCATGGGTGACAGAGTGAGACCCTGTTTCAAAAAAAATTATATTTTTAGTTTTGAAGGTTTGTTATTAGTTCTATACATGTTTAGAATGTTTTTGTCTTCCTGAGAAACTCACCCATTTGACATTATGGAGTGCTTTTTTTCTATCTCTGGGAATTCTCCTCATTTCAGAGTCTTTGTCTGATACTGATACAGCCATTCCACTTGATTTAATGCTTACTGTTTACATGGTATACCTTTTCCATCTTTTTACCTTTCATATCTATGTTTTTATGATTGAAGTATATGTAGTGTAGAAATCATATAGTTGGCTGTTAATATTTTTTATCCAGTCTGTCAATCTTTGCATTTTAATTGGTGTGTTTAATCCATTTATATTTAATGTATGTGTTAATATGCTTGAGTTTACCATCTTGCTATTTATATTATATAACTTTCATTTGCATTGTATTGCCTTTTTCCTATTTATGTACCATTTTATTTTCTCTGGTGAAATTTTGGCTAAACATTTTTGTATATGTTTTTAATTGCTTATGGATTGCAACATCTATTATTATCTTACCACACTCTACTCAGAATTAATATTACAAGACTAAAGAAACCTATGATATTAAAATTACGTTGAAGTCCCCCAGTTTTCATGGTCTTTTCATTTATTTTACCTTCTCACGTATAAATCCCAGAATGTAATGCCATATTTTATTTAATTAATAATTCATTTTTGAAAAAGTTACCTTTTACTTAGACTAAGCTCCAGGTGAGTGCAGTTGAGAGCTAAAGCCTCTCTTCTTCCACTCAGCCCCCATTTGAGGGATGGAGGCATAACATTAGCACAACATTCTGAAAATATCTGGCCTCTGATTACCTTTGCTTCAGCTCATGAAGTTGTGTTTCCATACCAGGAGAGGTAAAACAAGAGAATATCAGGCTACTTCCCTTCAAACACCCACCATTCGGCTCCTAAAATGAAAGTGTCACTCAGAGAGAGGCCATCATTGTCTCCCTCCCTAGCCTGGTATCTCTGGCTAAGAAATTTCCCCAGGTGAAAAATCAAGTCGTAAAACAGTTTACAATGTTGTACCAAATAAATTGACTTCACTTGCAGCAGAGCCTGGAGACATTCAGCCTAAAGGGAGAACAGTGAAAGTTGTAGTGAAAGGAAATAGGGAGGCCATTAAAGACACATGCTAAACTATATATTGATTATTTTTTAGAAGAGAATCAGTGAATAAAACAGCTTTATCACTTAATTTCCTTTTTAAGTTGTTGTAGTCACAATTACATATTTATACACTGCATATTAACATAGATTGTAATTCTCATTTTATACACTTGTCTTTTAAATCATGTAGAATGTAAGAAGTGGCATTACAAACAAAAATATCAGTACTGGCTTTAATATTTATCTATGTAGTTACCCTTACCAACATTCTTTATTTCTTCATATGGCTTTGAGATATTGTTTCATGTCTTTTTATTTCAACCTGAAAGAATTTCTTTAGCATTTCTTATAGGGCAGGTCTACAAGGAAAGAACTCCCTCAGCTGTGGATGTTTTTATTTCTTCTTCATTTTTGAAGAATAGTTTTGCCAGAGACAGAACAGTTTTGCCTCATGGGTTGTTCTTTTTCTTTTAGAAATTTAAATATGTCATTTGATTGCCTTTTAGCTTCCACAGTTTCTGATGAGAAAGATATAGGCTTTAATTTCATTGAGGATCTCTTGTACATCACAAGTCACTTCTCTCTTGCTTCTTCAAGATTCTCTTTGTCTTTGTCTTTTATTTGATTAAATGTCTGGGTGTTAAATTCTTTACATTTTTTCTACTTTGTGTTTGTTGAGATTTTTTTTGTGTAGATTATGTCTTTCATCAAAATTTCAGCCATTATTTCTTCAACTATTATTTCTGCCCTTTTTACTTTCTCCTTTTCTTCTAAGACTCCCATAATATAAGATTTTTTGTTGTCTTTTCCTTTTTGTTTATTTTTTTACCCTTTTCAACTTTTATTTTAGGTTCTGGGGTACATGTGCAGGTTTGTTGCATGGGTAAATTGTATGTTTCTGGAGTTTGGTACACAAATGATTTTGTCACCCAGGTAGAAAGCATAGTACCTGATAGTTAGTTTTTCAACCCTCATTCTCCTCCACCATTTACCCTAAATAAGTCCTGTTGTCCATTGTTCCCCTCTTTGTGTACATGTATACTCAGTGTTTAGCTCCTACTTACAAGTGAGAACATGCAATATTTGTGTTCTGTTCCTGTATTAACTTACATAGGATACTATCCTTCAGCTGCATGCACGTTGCTGCAAAAAAAAGACATGATTTAATTTTTATGGCAGCATAGTATTCCATATGTACCACATTTTCTTTATCCAATGCACCATTGATAGACAGCTACATTGATTACATATCTTTGCTATTGTGAATAGTGCTGCAGTGAGCATGCAAATGCATATGTCTTTATGGTAGAATGATTTATATTCCTTTGGGTGTCCAGTAATGGCATTGCTGTGTCAAATGGTAATTCTGTTTTAAGTTCATTGAGAAATCTCCAAAGTACTTTCCACAGTGGCTGAACTAATTTGCATTCTGATGAACAATGTATAAGCATTCTCTTTTCTCTACAGCCTCACCAACATCATTGTTTTATTCCTTTTTAATAATAGCTATGCTGACTAGCATCTCATTGTGGTTTTGATTTGCATTTCTCTGATGATTAGTGATGTTGAGCATTTTTTTCATATGTATATTGGCCATGTATATTTCTTTTGAGAAGTATCAGTTCATGTCTTTTGCCCATTTTTAAATGAGGTGGTTTGGTTTTTTGCTTGTGGATTTGTTTAAATTCCTGATAGATTCTGGATATTAGACCTTTGTCAGATGCATAGTTTGCAAATATATTCTACCATTCTACAGGTTGTCTGTTTACCTTGTTAATAGTTTCTGTTGCTGTGCAGAAGTTCTTTAGTTTCATTGTATCCTATACGTCTATTTTTGTTTTTGTTGCAATTGTTTTTGAAGACTTCATCATAAATTTTTGCCAATGCCTGTGTCTGGAATGGCATGTTCTAGGTTTTCTTCTAGGATTTTTATAGTTTTAGATCTTACATTTTAACCTGTAACTCATCTTGAGTTGATGAATTATATATATGGTAAAAGGAAGAGGTTCAGTTTTTACCTTCTGCAACATATATATTTTTTGATAGTTTCTGCAAATCTCTCAGATTTTGTTCATTTGTTTTCATTTTTTTTGGTTTCTGCTCCTAAGACTGGCCAATTTTAATTTTCCTATCTTCAAGTTTATGGATTCTTTTATGCCTATGAAATCTGCTTTTGAACCTCTATAGTTAACTTTCCATTTCAGGAATTATACTTTTCAGCTTCTGAGTTTCTATTTAATGTATTTTTTTAAAGTATCTCTTTATTGATATTCTCATTTTGTTTATACATCACTTTTCTGGTTTCCTGTATTTCTTTGTCCATGGTTTTCTTTAGCTCCTTGAGAATATTTAACACACTTTACTAAAGTCTTTATTTAGAAAGTCCAATGTGCCATACATACTTTTTCTGTTTTTTTTTCCCCAATGCCTTGTGATTTGGGGCTGAAAATTAGGCATTTTGAATATTATCATGTGGTAACTTTAGAAATCAAATAATTCCTCTTCTCCAAAGTTTTCTAATGTTAATCATTGAAAGCTTCAGTCATCCAATTGTTTGGTAATATTTCCAAACTATTTTTTTTTGCAAAGATTGCATTCCTTGTCATGTATGGACTTTAAAGTCTCTGCCCATTATCTTAGTGGTTAGCCAGGAGCCAAGAAGAAAAATCATAAACCAGATTGCTTAAAATTATGCCTTAACTTTCAGCTCCTGCTTTCATAAAGGCCAGAGCTCACAGATCTGTTAGAGGTGCAATGCTAGGGTACTCTCCATGTCTGGTTCTAGGCATGTGCTTTGCATTTCATCTTCCCCAATAAACGAAGTGGCCCTTCTAAGACCTTATTTCTTTAAAAAACTTGAAAACTGGGCTTCTTCTTTCTGAACCTGTGTTCTCCCTGCTACTTGTCCTGTATATCACCTCCTGCCTCAGGTGGGCATAGGTAGGATATGTCATTAAATATTTCAATAGATATCACCACAGCTCAGAAAGCTGCTCCAGTCTGGGATGGGGGTGGCAAAATAAAGGTCAGGATCTGAACTGGTCCCTAAGGGAACCATCAGTCCAGTCCAAATGTACAATCACAGTA
Source organism: Leontopithecus rosalia (assembly GCA_028533165.1). NCBI lineage: Eukaryota > Metazoa > Chordata > Mammalia > Primates > Cebidae > Leontopithecus > Leontopithecus rosalia. The sequence continues at coordinate 98,631,899 of CM052649.1, read as the reverse complement.
TTTTAAGAACAAGGTGTATATTATCATTCTGGCAATAGCAAGCTATAGGGTTATGTCTACTATTAGCATATCTCCCACAGCTACCTCCCCCTGCCCCATTATGCTGGAAAATGGTAAATGGGAGTCATATGTGTAAAAGTACCACAAAATTTTCTTACCAAATGTCAGCTGCCTTTTTCTTCATTAAGTAATCCTCTGGGTTATTGCAAGTTTTGGATTCAGTTTCTGAGTTCTGATAAAATAGATGTGCCAAGGTGTAAAGGGTTCTATAGAGCTTCCCAATTCTGAGAGTAGTGTGTTGGAGATTTCTTCTAAGATTTCATTTCTAATCTATCTCCTTCTAAAAGATTTTCAGAAAATGAAATACTGCATGTTCTCATTCATAGGTGGGTGTTGAACAATGAGAACACATGAACACAGGGAGGGGAGCATTACACACTGGGGTCTGTTGGGGGGAATAGGGGAGGGACAGCGGGGGGGTGGGGAATTGGGGAGAGATGGCATGGGGAGAAATGCCAGATGTAGGTGAATGGGGAGGAAGGCAGCAAATCACACTGGCATGTGTGTACCTATGCAACTATCTTGCATGTTCTTCACATGTACCCCAAAACCTAAAATGCAATAAAAAAAAGGAAAAAAAGATTTTATGTATTTGCATGCTATGTTTTGAAGCTGTAGGGTTATGTCTACTATTAATATTTCTTCTTCATAAGAAATGTCCTTTATTATTATATAACACTCTTTATCTTGTTCAATTCTTTTGATCTTAAATTACAAACAGTTTGTTACTAATATTTTTAATGTGTATTTTTGATTTTTGCTTTGCATTATCTGGTGCCTTTTTTTGTCTATCTGCTTAATTTCTAATTCATCTTTATCACTTTGCTTTAAGAGATTTTTTTTACATAAAGTGTGCAGCTTTTATTTTAACAGACAATTTGACTGTCTCTTTTCACCTGATTGGATAAATCAGTTTTCTCCCAGTGTAATGAATTAGCTTATTAATTCCATATGAATTGATGCTTTTTTAGTATTACACCTTTTACTCTTTTTTATTTTTCCAGTTCTATTTTTCTGCTAGTTTGATCAAGCTGTTATTATTTCATGTATTCCTCATGAATTCCTTATTCCTTATGGTAGTGTTACTTTGCTCGTCTATTAATGTCTACTCTTCTTTTCTCTACTTTCATAATCATGCAAATTTTTATAATATTGTTTGAATATAAAACACAAATGCATTCTCCTGCAATGGAAACTGTTCCCTCTATTTCTTTTCAGTTTAAAAAAGATGAGAGACTTCTGAAATACTTTTAATTTTCCCTGCTCTCCTTTTTCTCCCCTACCCCTGCCCAAGTCCATTGGATGTTTCACTTTTCTGTCCACCCACCCTTATTCCCCAATTTCTGTTTTGCTAAGGTAATTTTACTAATTTTATTCTAGACAATTTGGACTATATTAGAATTTTCTTTATATCACTTTCAAGTCCAGGTTCCAAAAGCTTTTGTTGACAGTTTATTGTTTTCATAGTCCTCTTTTGGACAAAAATACCTATAGCCCATAGTAGCTTTTTAGCTCAGACTTGAAAGTAGAGAAGTGAGTTTTATTCAGGTTACATATTTCCATTATTTTTATTTCTAAAACATTAAAAATATAATGTGTTGTTACATGGTACATACACACTCTATGATGTATTTGGCACTTATCATCATTTAATATGTATTTCAGTAATTTATATTTTTTTATTGACTCTTTCACCCTACTAGAATGTAAAGCCCATTCGAGCAAAAATATTTTTGTCTAAAGTGGTCACTGATATGTTATACTCATTTCTCTGAAAATTTCCTTTTACTTTATAGGGGACTTGAATTATCTAGCTGACCACATTTTATTTTTTCTTCCATATAGGGATTATCTAACATTCAGATTATATGTCTATTCAGATTATATATCTATTCAGATTATAAATTCAGTCCAACAGAATTTATAATAGAAATGGACTACATAATGGAAAATAGGGCAATGGACTACAGCAGCAAGTTAACATCAGTGCAACAGTGTAGCTCTCAGAGGCTTGATTATTCATGTGAAAGATAAGAAGGTGAAATTGGTTATCTCTACAATCTCATTGTCCTTCTCTTAGCCTATTTTTCTTCTAAGAATGATGATTGGATCTAGGGAGACTAGTCAGGAAGGACTGAAGCTTGCTTCCTGGCATCACAACTCATGTATGAGTAAGGAAATGACTCCACTGTGCCTTTTCTAAATGTTTAAATGATAGATGATGAGAAGATACATGTATTCAAGTGCTTTCAACTAGAAAATTCCTGAGAAATATTTTCAGATCAAACAGTCAAAAAGGGCATTATACACACAACAAAGACTGTGCTAAATGTTATCGGGACCTTGGTATTGTTTCCAAGATTTATGCTGCACTAGGGAAGATGACTATTCCTGAGTACCGCATTATCACTGCAAAGTTATTCACAGTATTAATAGCATTTAAACCATACATTTGTGCACACTTTGTATTTTACATGCTATGTAAACTAATATATTATTATATATGTATATATATTTACACAAATTCACAGTTCTTTGTGGAAGAGGCGGAAGAGACGCTATAATTGACCCCTTTTGTAATTTGACATTTACAAAAGAATACTGAAAGTCCCAAGGTAGCTACAGAAAACCTTGGTTTTCATTGGTGTCCCTATGCTCTATGGGTATATTTACCATTTATTTCTGGGGAAAAATAAGAAAATATAACAATTGAACATATATTGAGGGAAAATAGGAGGAAACATTTAAAATAAAAACTGTTCTGAGAATCCTAGTCCCCTGATTATATGGTTACTACCTAGGTAAAAACGGGTAAGCGGGATCTGGAGCTTCCATCAAATCATTTCATTTCTTCATTCAGTAATTGAACCATTTTTGTGACAAGTTGCAGAAACCTAATTCAAACTAGATTACATAAATAATAATAATGTAATGGAAGAACATAGAGAAGTGCCTGGGTAGAGTTGGACAAGAAGCCTAAGTCCAAGCACTCAAATATTACTTTCAGAATTCTCCCTTTCTCTCATTCACCCACAGACACACACACACACACACACACACACACACACACACACACACACACATGCGCATACATTCTCAGGCAGGCCATCTTCCTGTAGTTGCCACCAGCAGCTGAAATTCACATAATTCTTTATCAAAGTCATTGGAAAAATAATTTAGCTATTTTAATACGTATGTAGATACATAGATAAAACTCCTGATGTTTTGTTGTTTGGATTAACATAGAACCTGTGCAACACAGAACATGGTGTAATCTCTTAAACAAACGTGTTTGTGGGTTCCATCTATCTCCCCCTCAGCCATGTGCACTGTAGGTGAGGGAAGCATTCTCAAAGTAACATTTCAGTGCTTATATGAGAAGAAAGGGGAGATGTGCATGTAAAATAAAACAGAGTAAAATCTCTGCTAGAAGAGTGTTCAGTTAATCATTGAGGGTATTCATGTCCTCAAGCAGTTATAACTCCAGTGGGGGATTCCAAACCTCAGAACACATTAGGTAGATCACAGAAAGTTACTGAGCCTGTAAAATTATCTATAACTTAGGATTTTTTGTCATAATATATTTGAACTCATCCCTTAAAAATAGTGGGTTTATTCAACTCTGAGACTGAGAGGATCAATATCTCTGAAACCCATTCATGAGGCTTATGATAAGGATTAAATTAAAGGATCAATGTAAGGCATTAAGAATAAAAAAAAAAGTAGGTTTATTCTAAAACTACCTAGAGGTCTCTGTGTGTACTCTGTTGTAAACTGCCCCCCAGAAATGGTTCAAAAAAGGCAGGAAACACTTACCAAAGGAAGAATAAAGAAGGCAAGAGTGCATCAAAATAAGAAGTGCTACTGTTGCCCTAGAACTGTGACAATGAGACTCACTGACAATGTGAGCTATTTGAGAGAAGAGCCATTACAGATAGGAGCAGCTGTTGAGAGCCTGTGCCAGGAGCCACTGCTAAGAGCCAATAACAAAAGGAGCTGCTGGGAATCCACTTTGGGAGCAGAAAGAATAGTCAGTCTTCCTTACTGTACTATCGTATGTGACCTCAGAGGTCTGATGTAAGAGTAAGGTTGTTGTTCTTACTAAATACTATATATCTATATATCGTCTACAGGTATTTCTAAATCTATATCAATATCCCTATATACATATATATCTTAGCATTCTATGTACTCTGCTCCACAGTAAAAAATCAAATTCCTTCCTCATTCATTCAGGTAATGTTTCTGTACCTACTCTCTGCAAAAGATAAAAAGAAACATTTTAACTTCATACTTCTTGTGTGACTGCTGTCTAGTGGAGGAAAGAAATATACGAATAAATGTTTAGAATACATTGTGGTGGGAATAATTGTCAAACATTATCGGGGAGCAGAATAGAAGAAGAAGCTACCTTTGCTTGAATGTCTTGAGTAAGACTTAGCTAAAGATGTCACATTTTATCTGGTTGTTCCTAAAAGGAAGACCCAGAAATTCTAACAGGAGTATAAACCTGCTATAAAATGGTAATCAGCCTTTATACGGAAAGATATTTGAGTACATTATAACTTAAATAATTAGGTAACTAGCTTTCAAAAGTGTATAGTTTAGGTGCCAAGTAAATGCTTGTGAAAATAAATACAATGGCCTAAAAGAATATTAGAATGTGCCTGGTGTTTACTTCATAATACATATAGTTTTACCTCAAAGTTTGATGTGATTTGTTCCCCAATAATGTGAATTAAAATTAGTAAATTTAGCTGATTTTTATCTTTCACTTTTCTATCCCCTTTTCCTTCTCAGTTTCTATCATTTTTATAGCTTGCTTCCCCAGAAGATTATAGCAATCAGGAGAAACATGGTCTAATTTTTTGGTTGTTATAATTTAAGAAACTGTTATTAAATAATAATGGACAGCATTTGCTGAAAGTTTATTATATCATAGGCACTATATGATACAATGTACAGGTATTAAGTTATTTAATTCTCCTTAAAACCCTATAACACATGTGGCATCAATAATATCATTTTATAGTAAAGAGACTGAGGCTTAGCATTTTTAACCAAGTTTCACATAGCTAATGGGTGGTGACACTAGGATTCTAGCCAGGCTCTCTAGTTTCAAGTGATTTCAACACTGAAATAAAGGAATTAAAAATCATACTATAAATCACTCTAAGAATGTTTGTTTTAAGATTGTAATACCATTTTAATACTTTCTTAGCTCAAGAGGAATAATTCTGTTCTCCAAAATATTTTTTCCAATTCATAAAATGAAGCCAAATGCCTCAATATCATCATTAAATCTCATACTTTTTTAAAATCCCCAAACATGTAAACACCTGAAACTAAGATAATGCAGAAATATTTTTGGGGACTCACGAATCAAAATAGATCCAGGTAACTAAATTCCAAGTCATCGTCCAGCAGAAAAGGTACATTTTTGAATGCGGAAGCCAAACCATCTTTGTTAGTCATTTATAAACCTCTTTAACGCCTGTCTTTTCAAGGTAATCTCCAAACTCTTAAAGTTTTATAAGCTGTATTCTGGGTCCTTCCAAAACACTGAAGAAACTATAAAGGTGGAATCTCATCTCAGTCCTAAGTGCTTTCTTTTAACATAGGAGAAAACTGGACACAGTTTTTAACAAGCAGCTGATACATGAAGAGTTGATGAAATATCTGCCAATTTGGTCTTGAGTTATACATAATATGACAGTTTATCTGGTTTAATATTTTATAAAATAATAATGGCATAAGTGATGTAGCTGGTAACTTTCATTTTAATTCTCATTCTTATATTAGGTATTAGAGCCTAAAGCTATACTCCTGAATGTTTTTTAACTTCCTTGTTTAGTTGACTACCAACCAACCACTGTATAGAAATGGGAAGCAGAGGCAAGGTAGTCTCATGACAAGGACTATTGGGGAAGAAGTATGAAAAGTGGAGGTGCAGTTCAGGCTTTATTGACTTGCTTAGTGTATTATATTGAACAGACAGTGAACGTCTCTAGACCTATCAAACTCCAAATTTGTATAAGGATAATGATGATTCCTCTATCTGTATCTCTTAAGAGTATGATGATAAAACTGAGAAAACATTACAATGAAAAGGTATTCTTTTTTTTTCATGTCCAACTAGCCACAAATAACTAGTTTACCCTTCCTTTTCAATCAGTGCAGACTCTCCAAAAAGGTATCATAAAACTATTAACTAACAGTGTTAGTTACCAGATATTATGTAACAAATTACCTCAATATTTAGCAGTTTAAAATAACAACAAAATTGTATTAGCTCACAGTTTCTAACGGTCAGGAATCTCAGTGTGGCTTAGTTGGGAGGTTCTGGCTCAAGATCTCTTAGGAAGTTGCAGTTAAACTGCAGTCAAAATAGGCAGGGCTGTGTCATTTTAATGTTCAGCTTGAGGTGAAGGATCTGCTTTCAAACTCACTCATATGGTAGTTAGCAGGCATTGTATCTTCAGTAGCTGTTGGCCAGACAACTCAGTTTCTCATCATATGAGCCCTTGTAATATGATCACTTACTTCCCCAGGAAAGAATGATACAGAGAGAAAGAGAGAGAGAGAGACTGAAAGGCAGACAGACAGAAAACATGCACTAATGGTGGAAGCCATAGTCCTTGCTAACCTAACTTCAGAAATGGCATCCGATGCTCCCCTGAGATTGTGGTATAGCAGAGCTCTCTCTGCTCCACCATCAGGCAGAAATCCAAGCATTTGGAGCACCTGCTTACCTGGACCAGCATCTTGAGTCACCCTACCCTCCCTGGACATAGATCTTGGTGCAGCAAGACTTTCTCTGCTCCATGCGCAGGCAGACCACCAGGCACTCAGAGCAGTTGTTCACCTGGTTCAACAACCTGAGCTACCCCATCATTCCTGTATATAGATTATGGTACAGAAGGGCTCTCTGTTCCACACCCAGAAATATCTCCAGGCATTTGGAGCTCCCATTCACTTGGTTCAGCAGGCTGAGCCTCCCCACTCTTCCTGGACATAGGTGGACCTGCTTTGTCTGACCCCACCCTTTGTGACTCCTGCTCCCCCAGGGCTAAGCAGGGATCTTAGAGCATTGTGCATTCTACATTAACCCATTGCCTGAGGGAATAGAGAGCTGCTACAAGTAAAAAAGGATCAAGTATATACCCAACCACATTGTCTGGAGCTGGCTCTTACCTGTAAGTGTAATCTATGGGCTTGTGGTCCAAACTGCACAGCCTAATATAAAAGCTGCTGAAAAAAGTACACAGGGTTAAAGAAGAAGAGCCCAAAGACTTTACTCAGCATTCTCTACAGTCACACCCCCTAGGAAGGGGAGAAAGAGAAAGAAAAATGATGATATATTAACATAGGGAAAGAAAGAAAAAGAAAACATTCCAACTACATACAAATAATTACAAAAATTAGAAGTGTTAGTGTCTCCAGATGAGAGGGAGTTAGTGAAACAATTCTTGCACTATGAAAGATATATGAATGTAGTGACACCACCAGTGGATTGCACTAGCTCTCCAGCAATAGTTATTAACTGAAATGGAAACTCAGAAATGATACATAAGAATTCAAAGCATGGATTGCAAGAAAGCTTACTGAGATTCAAGACAAGGTTGAAAGTCAACACAAAAAAATTCTAATCTAGGAAATGAAGAAAGAGATAATATCTTAAAAGGAAATCAGTCAGAGCTTCTAGATTTGAAAAAATAACTGAAGAAATTTCAAAATACAGGTGAAAGCTTTAACAATAGATTGGCCCAAGCAGAAGAAATAATTTCAGAAATAAACAAAGAAGAATTTTTAAAAAGATGAGCAAAGTCTTCAAGAAATATGGGATTTTGTAAAGTGACCAAACCTACAAATTATTGACATTCCTGGGATAGAAGAAGAAAAAGCAAAGAATCTGAAAAATATATTTGAGGAAATTATTTAAGGAAACTTCCCTGATCTTGTTAGAGACAAAGATATCTAGAGACAAGAAATCCAAAGAACACCTGAAAGATACTATGTAAAATAATTCTTATCAAGGTGTATCATCACCAGACCCTCCAAGGTCAATGCTAAAGATAAAATCTCAAAGGGAGCTAGAGTAAAACGTCATATCACAGACAAAGGGAACCCCATCAGGTTAACAATGGAGTTCTCAGCAGAAACTTTACATCTCAGGAGAGATTGGGGGCCTATTTTCAGCATGATAAAGAAAAAAATATTTTGAACCAAGAATTTCATATTCCTCCAAACTAACCTTTGCAAGCAAGGGGGAAATCAAATCTTTTCTAGAAAAGTAAGTGGTAAGAAACCTTGTTATCACTAGATAAGCCTTACAAGAGATCCTTATTAAGGCAGCATATTATATATAATAATATAATATACCTAATATATAATAT
>CM052649.1:98611442-98622943 GCA_028533165.1 Leontopithecus rosalia | reverse complement strand
TATATTATTATGTACATTATATTATATATTATATGTTATGTATAATATATATTATATATATTATATTATTATTATATATGTAATATATTATATATTTATATAATATATAAATATGTAATATGTATATTTTATTATATATGTAATATATTATATATTTATATAATATAATATATAAATATATAATATACTCCCTTATGTATAATATTACATATAATATATGTTATATATAATATATAACATATATATAATATATATAACATATATTATATATAATATGTTATATGTAATATATTAAGTGTATATTAAGGGAGTTCTGAATAGGAAAACAAAAGAGTGATACCTGCCACAAAATTACACTCAGGTACATAGCCTGCAGACTCTGTAAAGAAAAAGTACAATAGGCACTACAAAGCTACCACGAAAATCACATAAATACATTGCCTGCAGACTCTATAAAGATAAAATGCAATATAAACTACAAAGCAACCAGCTGCCAATTTTGTGGTAGGATCAGAAACTCACATATGAATGCTAACCTTCAATGTAAATAATCTATGCATCCCACTTAAAAGCACAGAGTGGCAAGTTGGACATAAAAACAAGACCCATCTGTCTGTTGTCTTTAAGAGACCCATCTCACATATAATGACACTCATAGGCTCAAAGTAAAGGGTTGGAAAAAGATCTATCAAGCAAACAGAAACCAAAAACAGCAGGGGTCACTATTGTTTTTTTTCTTTTTTTCTATTTTGTTAAATATATATTTTATTGTATGTTAGATTCTGGGGTACATGTGCAGATCATGCAGGATTGTTGCATAGGCACATACATGGCAATGTGGTTTGCTGCCTCCATTCCCCTGTCACCTGTATCTGGCATTTCTCCTCATGTTCTCCCTCCCCAGTCTCCCTACTCACTGCTGTCCCTCCCGTATTACCCCCAACAGACCATAGAGTGTGATGCTCTCCTCCCTGTGTCCCTGTGTTAGCATGGTTCAACACCTGCCTATGAGTAAGACCATATGGTGTTTGATTTTCTGTCCTTTTGCCAGTTTGCTGAGAATGATGGTTTTCAGATTCATCCATGTCCCTACAAAGGATATGAACTCATCATTTTTTATGGCTGCATAGTATTCCATGGTGTATATGTGCCACATTTTTCTTATCCACTCTATACCTGATAGGTATTTGTGTTGGTTCCAGGTCTTTGCTATTGCAAACAGTGCCACTATGAACATACATGTGCATGTGTCTTTATAATAGAATGATTTATAATCCTTTGGATATATACCCAGTAATGGGATTGCTGGGACAAATGGAATTTCCATTTCTAGGTGCTTGAGGAAGAGCCACACTGTCTTCCACAAGGTTGAACTAGTTTACACTCCCACCAACTATGTAAAAGTGTTCCTATTTCTCCACATCCTCTCCAGCATGTGTTGTCTCCAGATTTTTAAATTATCTCCATTCTAACTGGTGTGAGATGGTATCTCAATGTGGTTTTGATTTGCATTTCTTTATCAAAGGAAATGCTTACAGTTTATGCCCGTTCAGTATGATATTGGCTGTAGGTTTGTTGTAAATAGCTTTTATTGTTTTGCAATATGTTCCTTCAATAACTAGTTTATTGAGAGTTTATAGCATAAAAGGTTGTTGAATTTTGTCGAAGGCCTTCTCTGCATCTATTGAGATAATCACGTGGTTTTTGTCTTTCATTCTGTTTATGTGGTGGATTACGTTTATAGACTTGTGTATGTTGAACTAGCCTTGCATTCCTGGAATGAAGCCTACTTGATTGTGATGGATAAACTTTTTGACGTGCTGTTGCAATCAGTATGTCAGCATTTTATTGAAGATTTTTGCATCTATGTTCATCATGGATATTGGCCTGAAGTTTTCTTTTCTTGTTGAGTCTCTGCCAGGTTTAGGTATCAGAATGATGTTGATCTCACAAAATGATTTGAAAAGGATTCCCTCCTTTTGCATTGTTTGGAATAGTTTAAGAAGGAATAGAACCAGCTCCACTCCTATTCAATATAGTATTGGAAGTTCTAGCCAGAGCAATTAGGCAAGAAAAAAAAATACTGGATATTCAATTAGGAAAGGAGGAAGTCAAATTGTCTCTATTTGCAGATGACATGATTGTATATTTAGAGGACCCTATCATCTCAGCTCAAAATCTCCTTAAACTGTTAAGCAATTTAAGTGAAGTCTCCAGATACAAATCAGTGTGCAGAAATCACAAGCATTTCTATACACCAATAACAGATGAACAGAGAGCCAAATCATGAGCAAACTCCCATTCACAATTGCTACAGAAAGAATAAAATACCTAGGAACACAACTAACAAAGGATGTAAAGGACCTCTTCAAGGAGAACTACAAACCATGCTCAAGGAAATAAGAGAAGACAGAAACACATGGAGAGACATTCCATGCTCATGGTTAGGAAGAATCAATATCATGAAAATGGCCATACTGCCCAAAGTAATTTATAGATTCAGTGCTATCCCCATCAAGCTACCAATAACCTTCTTCACAGAATTGGAAAAAAACCACCTTAAGCTTCATATGGAACCAAAAGAGAGCACACATAGCCAAGACAATTCTAAGCAAAAAATACAGAGCCAGAGGAATCATGCTACCTGATTTTAAATGATACTACAAAGCTGCGGTAATCAAAACAGCATGGTACTGGTACCAAAACAGAGATATAGACCAATGGAACAGAACAGAGGCCTTGCAGCCAATGCCACACATTTACAATCATCTGATCTTTGACAAACCTGACAAAAACGAGCAACAGGGAAAGGATTCCCTGTTTAATAAAGGGTGTTGTGAAAACCAGCTAGCAGTGTGCAGAAAGCAGAAATTGGACCTATTCCTGACACCTTACATGAAAATTAACTCCAGATGGATTAAAGACTTAAACATAAGACCTAACACCATAAAAACCCTAGAAGGAAACCTAGGAAAAACCATTCAGGACATAGGCATAGGCAAGGACTTCATGACTAAAACACCAAAAGCAATGGCAACAAAAGCCAAAATAGACAAATGTGACCTAATTAAACTCCACAGCTTCTGTACAGCAAAATAAACAATCATTAGAGTGAACTGGCAACCAACAGAATGGGAAAGTTTTTGCAATCTACCCATCTGGCAAAGGGCTAATATCCAGAGTCTTCAAAGAACTAAAACAGATTTACAAGAATAAAACAAACCCATCCAAAAGTGAGAGAAGGATATGAACAGACACTTTTCAAAAGAAGACATACATTAGACCAACAAACATATGAAAAAAATGTTCATCATCACTGGTCATTAGAGAAATGCAAATCTGAGATACCACCTCACGCCTATTAGAATGGTGATCATTAAAAAATCTGGAGACAACAGATGCTGGAGAGGATGTGGAGAAATAGCAACACTTTTACACTGTTGATGGGAGTGTAAACTAGTTCAACTATTGTGGAAGACAGTGTGGCACTTCCTCAAGCACCAAGACATAGAAATTTCATTTGACCCAGCAATCCTATTACTGGGTATATACCCAAAGGATTATAAATCATTCTATTATAAAGACACATGCACATGAATGTTCATAGCGGCACTGTTTACACTAACAAAGACCTGGAACCAACCCAAATGCCCATTGACGATAGACTGGACAAGGAAAATGTGGCACATATGCACCATGGAATACTATGCAGCCATAAAAAACAATGAGTTCATGTCCTTTGTAGGGACATGGATGAATCTGGAATCCATCATTCTCAGCAAACTGATACAAGAACAGAAAATCAAACACTGCATGTTCTCACTCATAGGCAGGTGTTGAACTATGATAACACAGGGACACAGGGAGGGAAGCATCACACACTGGGGTCTGTTGCGGGCAGCAAGGGAGGGACAATGCGGGGGTGGGGAGGTCAGAGAGGGATAAGATGGTGAGAAATCCCAGATGTAGGTGATGGGGAGATGGAGGCAGCAAACCACATTACGATGTGTGTACCTATGCAACAATCCTGCATGATCTGTACATGTATCCTAGACCAAAGTACAATAAAAAAAAAGAAAAAAAATCTAGCAATCAAAAAATGTGCCAGACCAAATGGAATGCCAGCCAAATTCTACCAGATGTATAAGAAGAGCTGGTAACAATTCCACTGAAACTTTTTCAAAAAATTGAAGAGGAACCTCTCCTCAACTCATTCTATGAAGCCAGCATCACGCTGATACCAAAACCTGGTGAAGACACAATGAAAAAAGAAAACTACAGGCCAATACCTTTTATGAGTTTCGATGAAAAAAATCCTCAACAAAATACAACAGCATGTCAAAAAGTTAACTCACAATGATTAAGTAGGCTTTATTCCTGGGATGCAAAATTCATTTAACGTATGTGAATTAATAAATGTGATTTACAATGAAAATAGCATTAAAAGGAAAACCATATGATCATCTCAATAGACATGAAAGAATCTTTCAATAAAATTCAACATCTCTTTATGATAAAAACCTTCAAGAAACTAGGCATCAAAAGAACATACCTCAAAATAATAAGAGCCATCCGTGACAAATCCATTGCCAATATCATAATGAATGGGCAAAAACTGCAATAGGACAAGGATGCTCACTCTCACCACTCCTTCAACATAGTACTGGAAGTGCTAGTCAGGCCAATCAAGAGAGAGAAATAAATAAAAGGCATCCAAATAGAAAAAGAAGTCAAATTATCTCTCTTCATGAGCAATTCAATTTTATATCTGGACAACCCCAAAGATTCTGTCAAAAGGCTCCTGAAATTGATAAATGACCTCAACAAAGTTTCAGGATACAAAATAAATTTTAAAAATCAGTAGCATTTTTATACATCAATAACTGAGAGCCAAATGAAGAATGCAATCCCATTTACAAAGCCATAAACAAATACAAAATACCTAACAATACATGCAACAAATGAGATGAAAGGTCTCTACAAGGAGAACTACAAAACACTGCTATAAGAAATCACAGATGACACAAACAAATAAAAAAAATTATATCCTCATGAATTGGAAAACTCAGTATTATTAAAATGGCCACACCGTCCAAAGCAATCTGCAGAATCAATGCTATTTCTATCAAACTACTGTCGTATTTCACCAAATTGGAAAAACCTATTCTAAAATTCATATGAACCTATGAAAAAGCCCAAATAGCCAAAGCATTTCTAAGCAAAAAACAAAAATGGAAGCATCACATTACCTGACTTCCAACTCCACTATTAATATAAGGCTACAGTAACCAAACAGTATGCTACTGGTGCAAAAACAGACACATTGACTAATGGAACAGAATAGAAATTCCATAAATAAAGATTCATAGAAACGACCATCTAATCTTTGGCAGAGTTGACGAAAATAAGCAAAGGGGAAAGAACTCCCTATTGATAAATAATATTGGGATAGCTGACTAGCTCTATTATGTGCAGAGGAATGAAACTGCACCTCTACCTTTTACCATATACAAAAATTGAAGCAAAGTAGATTAGTGATTTAAATGTAAAACCTCAAACTGTAAGAATCCTAGAAGAGAAACTCAGACGTTGTACTGGACATGTACCTTGGGAAAGAATTTATAGATAAGTCCTAAAATACAATTGCAACAAAAGAAAAATTGACAAGTGGATCCTAATTAAACTAAAGAGCTTCTTCACAGCAAAATAAACTATCAACAGATTAAGCAGACAACCTACAGAATAGGAGAAAATATTTGTAAAATATGTATCTAACAAAAGTCTAATATCTAGAATCTATAAGGAACTTGAACAATTGAAGAGACAAACAACAAAGAACCCCATTTAAAAAATGGGCAAAAGACATTTCTCAAAAGAAGATTTACATGTGGTCAATAAACATATAAAAAATAAGCATATAAAAAAAGTGCTTGGAAACTGAAGGTCTAGTTTGCAGGAGAAGTTTCCGACCTTCCGACCTGGAGCTGAGTCAATTTAGAGAGCCAAGTAAAATACAGGCATAGAGCAAGCAACAAGAAAGGCCCTGGGAGCTCACTGGGTCCCCAAGCAGACCATTCCTGCCTGGAACCACCGGGATCCTTCAGGAGGGCGGCTGGAAGTGCTGGGAAAATGCCACATGGAGAAAGAAGTCTCCAGCAGAACTTTGTAACTATTTGAGCCAGGTAAGAAGCCTCCTGGCCAGAATTCTCAGGTGGATGTGAACGTGGCTTGCGGACTCCATAGGCAAGTGGGGTGGGTGGATGGAGAAAACTAAAGCCTTTTTCTTTCACAGCTGGGAGGCAAGTAGCCTTTGGCCAGTTCTCAGCCCTGCTTGCCCACTGCCTGGAAATAGACTCAGTGCTGTTAATGAGGGCATGGTGGCAGTGAGACAGGCACTTCAGATTGCCTGTGAGCTGGAAGAGGCCTGTGACTGCTGGCTTTCCTTCACTTCCCTGACAGCCTGCATGACTCAGCAGAGGCATAATCTTCCTAGGTACACAACTTCATTGACCTGGAAAGCTCACCCCCATCCTTTAGAGCAGCTGCAGCAAGAGCCGCCTAAGGAGAGTCTGAGCTCAGACACACCTAGCCCTACACCCACCTGATAGTCATTCCCTACACACCCTGGTAGCTGAAGACAAAGGATCTATACTCTTGGTAGTTCTAGGGCCCCACTCACCATCAGTTCCTCTCCATACTACACAGCTGATGCTTTCTGAAAGTGCCACCTCCTGGCAAGAGGCCAACCAGCAAAAAAATAGAACATTAAAACCACCAAAGCTAAAATCTTGCACAGAGTTCATTTCACCCCTGCCACCTCCATCAGAACAGGTGCTGGTATCATTAGCCAAGAGATCAATAGACTGTTCACATCACAGGACTCAGTGCAGACAAACCCCAGTACCAGCCCAGAGCCTGGTAGACTTGCTGGGTGGATAGACTCAGAAGAGAAACAACAATCACTGCAGTGTAGCTGTCAGGAAGCCACATACATAGGAAAAGGGAGAAGGTGGTATATCAAGGGAACATCCCATGGGACAAAAGAATCTGAACAACAGCCTTCAGCCCTAGACCTTCCCTCTGACAGAGATTACCCAAATGAGAAGAAACTAGAAAACTAACTCTTGTAATATGACAAAACAAGGCTCATTTACACGCTCCAAAATATCACCCTAGCTCATCAGCAATGGAGCCAAACCAAGAAGAAATCCTCAATTTACCTGAAAAAGAACTTAGGAGGTTAGTTATTAGGCTAATCAGGGAGGCATGAGAGAATGGCAAAGCTCAATACAAGGAAATCCAAAAAATGATACAAGAAGTAAAGGCAGAAATATTCAAGGAAATAAATAGCATAAAGAAAAAACAATCAAAACTTCAGGAAACATTGGACAAACTCACAGAAATACATAATGTGCTGGAAATTCTCAGCAATAGACTTAAACACGTAGAAGAAAGAAATTCATAGCGTGAAGACAAGCTCTTCAAAATAACGAAATTCAATAAAGACAAAAAGAAAAGAATAATAAAATATGAACAAAGCCTCCAAGAAGTTTGGAATTGTGTAATACAACTAAGCCTAAGAGTAATTGGTGTTTCTGAGGAGGAAGTGAAATCTAAAGGTTTGGAAAACATATATGGGGGAATAATTGAGGAAAACTTCTCCTGCCTTGCTAGATACCTGGACATCCAAATCCAAGAAGCACAAAGAACACCTGGGAAATTCATTGCAAAAAGATAATCGCCTAAGCATGTTGTCCTAAGGCTATTTAATATTAAGATGAGGGAAAGAATCTTAAGAGCTGTGAGACAAAAGCACCAGGTAACCTACAAAGAAAAGCCTATCAGATTAACAGCAGATTTTCAGCAAAAACCCTGCAGCCTCCTCAAACAAAAAAATTTTCAACCAAGAATTTTGTATCCAGTGAAACTAAGCATCATATATGAAGGAAAGATACAGTCATTTTCAGACAAACAAATTCTGAAAGAATTCACCACCAGCAAGCCATTACTACAAGAACTCCTAAAAAGAGCACTAAATATTGAAACACATCCTGGAAACACATCAAAACAGAACCTCTTTAAAGCATAAATCTCACAGGACCTATAAAACAAAAATACAAGTTGAAAAGCAAAAACAATAAAACAAGAATCCAAGGTACACAGGCAACAAATAGCGCAATGAATAGAATGTTACCTCACATCTTACTTCTCACATTGAATGTAAATAGCCTAAATGCTCCGTTTAACAGATACAGAACTGCAGAATGGATAAGAACTCACCAACCATCTGCTGTCTTCAAGAGACTCACCTAACACATAAGGACTCACAGAAACTTAGAGTAAAGGAGTGGAAAAGGGCATTTTATGCAAATAGACACCAAAAGAGAGCACGAGTAGCTATTCTTATATCAGACAACACAAACTGCAAAGCAATAGCACTTAAAAGAGACAAAGAGAGACATTATATAATGGTAAAAGGCCTTGTCCAATAGGAAAATATTACAATGCTAAACATATATGCACCTAACACCGGAGCTCTCAAATGTATAAAGCAATCACTAAAAGACCTAGGAAATGAGATACACAGAAACACAATAATAGTGGGGAACTTTAATAGTCCACTGACAGCACTAGACAGTTCACCCAGACAGAAAGTAAACAAAGAAACAATGGGTTTAAACTATACCTTGAAACGAATGGACTTAACGGTTATATAGATAACATTTTATCCAGCAACCGCAGAATACACATTCTCGTCAACAGTGCATGGGACTTTCTCCTAGATACAGCATATGATAAGTCACAAAACAAGGCTCAATAAATTTAAGAAAATTGAAATTATACCAAGCACTCTCTCAAACCACAGTGGAATAAAACTGGAAATCAACATCAAAAGAAACCTTCATAACCATGGAAACACATGGAAATTAAATAACATGCTCCTGAATGATAATTGCGTCAAAAATGAAATCAAGATGGAAATTAAAAAATTATTCAAACTGAATGACAGTAGTGACCATCTATCAAAACCTCTGGGATATAGTAACCGCAGTGCTAAAAGGAAAGTTTATAGCCCTAAATGCCTATGTCAAGAAGGCACAAAGAGCACAAACTGACACTCTAAAGTCCCACCTCAAAGAACTAAAGAAACATAAAAAGCCAAACCCAAACCCTGCAGAAGAAAGAAAATAACCAAGGTCAGAGCAGAAATAAATGAAATTGAAACAAAAAAAACCACAAAAGATAAATGAAACAAAAAGCTGGCTCTTTAAAAAGATAAATAAAATTGATGGACCATTAGCAAGATTAGTGAAGAAAAGAAGACAGAAAATCCAAATAAATAAAAAATGAAATGAGAAATATTACAACTGACACCACAGAAATACAAAAGGTCAATCAAGGCTGCTATACATTCCTTTATGCACATAAACTAGAAAACCTAGACAAGATGGATAAGTTATTTGAAATATACAATCCTTCTACCTTAAATTAGGAAGAATTAGATACCCTGAACAGACCAATAACCAGCAGCAAGATTAAAATGGTAATTAAAAAGTTAAAAACAAAAATAATATCAGGACCACATGGATTCACAACAGAATTCTACCAGTCATTTAAAGAAGAATTGATACCAATCCTACTGACACTATTTCATGAGATAGAGAAAGAGGGAACCCTCCCTAACTGATTCTATGAAGCCAGCATCACCCTAATACCAAAACCGGGAAAGGACATAATCAAAAAAGAA
This sequence comes from Leontopithecus rosalia, assembly GCA_028533165.1. Taxonomy (NCBI): domain Eukaryota; kingdom Metazoa; phylum Chordata; class Mammalia; order Primates; family Cebidae; genus Leontopithecus; species Leontopithecus rosalia. The sequence continues at coordinate 98,613,195 of CM052649.1, read as the reverse complement.
AACTGCAGACCAATATCCCTGATGAAAACAGATGCTAAAATCCTTAACAAAATACTGGCTGAGTCCAACAACACATCAAAAGATAATCCACCAAAGCAAACAAAAGGATAAAGTGGGGGAAAGGACGCCCTTTTCAATGAATGGTGCTTGGATAATTGACAAGCCACATGTAGAAGAATAAAACTGGATCCTTGTCTCTCATCTTATACAAAAATCAACTCAAGATTGATTAAGGAATTAAATCTAAGACCTGAAACAGCATGGTACTGGTATAAAAAGAGGCACATAGATCATTGGAATAGAATAGAGAACCCAGAAATGAACCCAGAACTACACCCAAATAATTACAGCCAACTGATCTTCAACAAAGCAAACAAAAACGTAAAGTGGAGATGGTTTAACATAATGCAAGTCAATAAATGTGATACACCACATAAATAGAATTAAAGACAAAATCACATGATCACCTCAATAGATGCTGATAAAGCATTTGACAAAAACCCAGCATTGCTTTATGAGTAAAACTCTCAGGAAAATGGCATACAAAGGACATATCTCAATGAAATAAAAGCCACATATGACAAATCCGCAGCCAACATAACACTGAATGGGGAAAATATGAAAGCATTTCCTCTGATAACTGGAACAAGACAAGGATGCTCACTCTCACCGCTTTTCTTTAACATAGTACTGGAAGTCCTAACCAGAGTAATCAGACAAGAGAAAGAAATAAGGCACATCCAAATTAGTAAAAAGGAAGTCAAACTGTCACTATTTGCTGATGATCTATTTACCTTGAAAACCCTAAAGACTACTCCAGAAAGCTCACAGAACTGATATAAGAGTTCAACACATTTTATGGATACAAGATTAATGTACACAAATCAGTAGCTCTTCTATACACCAGCAGTGACCAAGTGGAGAATCAAATCAAAAGCTCAACCCCTTTTACAATAGCTGCAAAACAAACAAACAAACAAACAAAAAATACTTAGAAATATACCTAACCAAAGAGGTGAAAGAACTCTACAAGAAAAACTACAAAACACTGCTGAAAAAAATCATAGCTGACACAAATAAATGGAAATACATCCCATGCTCATGGAGGATTACAATTAATATTGTGAAAATGACCATACTGCCAAAAACAATCTACAAATTCAACACAATTCCCATCAAAATACCACCATAATTCTTCATAGAATTAGAGACAACAATTCTAAAATTTGTATGAAACCAAAATAGAGCTCACATAGCCAAAGCAAGACTAAGCAAAAGAAATAAATCTGGAGGCATCACATACTTGATTTCAAACTGTTTTACAAGTCACCAAAACAGCAAGGTACTGGTATAAAAATAAACACATAGATCAATGGAATAGAATAGAGAACCCAGAAATAAAACCAAATACAGCCAACTGATCTTCAACAAAGCAAACAAAAACATAAAGTGGGGAGACGACACCGTTTTCAACAAATGGTAATTGATGAGCCACATGTAGAAGAATAAAACTAGATCCTCATCTCTCACCTTATACAAAAATCAACTCAAGATTGATTAAGGAACTAAATCTAAGATCTGAAACTATAAAAATTCTAGAAGATAACATTAGAAAAGCCCTTCTAGACATTGGCTTAGGCAAGGATTTCATGACCAAGAGCTGAAAAGCAAATGCAATAAAAACCAAGATAAATAGTTGGGACTTAATTAAACTAAAGAGCTTTTACACAGCAAAAGGAAAAGCCAGCAGAGC
>CM052649.1:98537135-98611342 GCA_028533165.1 Leontopithecus rosalia | reverse complement strand
ACACAAAGACATAAGAATGATGCAATGGACTTTGGGGACTTAGGGGAAAGGGTAGGAGGCGGGTGAGAGATAAAAGACTACAAATAGGGTGGAGTGTATACTGTTTCAGGTGATGGGTGCACTAAAATCTCACAAATCACCACTAAAGAACTTGCTCATATAACCAATAACCTATGGAAAAAAAGTACCCCAATAACCTATGAGAAAAAAAATTACCTTCCAGGATAATATTGAGGTGGAAGGGGTGCTGTAAAGGATTTTCCCAAAGCCACCATACCTTAAATGAATCCTGATAGCAGCATAGGAATCCAGGTGGGACAACTCTAAAAGTCACCGTTAAAAAAAGAAAAGCTCAACATAATTAATCATCACAAAATGCAAATCAAAACCAAAATGAGATACCATCTTACAACAGTTAGAATGTCAATTACTAAAGAGTCAAAACATAATAGATATTGGTGAGGCTGTAGTGAAAAGGGGATACTTATACACTGCTGGTTGGAATTAAATTAGTTTGGTCACTGTGGAGAGTAGTTTGTAGATTTCCCAAAAAACGGAACTACCATTTGACTCAGTAATTCCTTTTCTGGGCATATATACAAAAGGAAACAAATCTACCAAAAAGATACATGCAGTTGCATGTTCATAGCACCACTATTGAGAACAGCAAAGACATGGAATCAATCTAGGTGCCCATCAATGGTGGATTGGAGAAAGAAAATGTACATACACCGTGGAATATTATGTAGCCATAAAAAGAACAAAATCGTGTCCTTTGCAGGAATGTGAATGCAGCTGGAGGCCATTATCCTAAGAGAATTAATGCATGAACAGAAAACAAAAACTGGAGGTTCTCATTTATGAGTGGGAGCTAAACATTGGGTAGGCTATTAGAAGAGGCTGTATTATAGATATCCTCCTTAATCAGCAAGGCATATTTAAAATAAGTACCCTCAACTGATCTCTTTAACCTCAGAAGCAAAAATAATTAAAACTGCCTTAAGAATCTCCTGTGTTTTACCTATCCACCTCTCTCTCTCTTCCTTACTTTTGAACTCGCGGACAGCACTGACTATTTTACTGTCTGAACACTTTTGCCCTTTCTAGAATATCGTATAGTTGTAATCATACGGCATATTACCTTTCAGACTGACTTTTTTCACTTAGCAATATACATTTAAGGGTCTTCCATGTCTTTTTTGTGTGTGTGACAACGATTCATTTTTCATCATGGAGTAGTATCCTGTTGCACATATGTACCATAGTTTGTTTATCCATTCAAGTGTTGGCAGTTATGAATAAAGCTGCGATACACATTCATGTGCAAGTTTTCGTGTGGACATGTTTTCTATTCAGGTAAATACCTAGAAGCATGATTGCTTAATTATATGATAAGACATGTTTAGTTTTTTAAGAAACTGTTAAACTGTCTTCTAAAATGGCTGTACCATTTACATTCCCGCCAGTATGAGAGTTTCTAGGGCTCCACAGCCTTAATAGCATATGGTGTTAGTGTTTGGAATTTTAGCCATTCTGCTAGGGATGTAGTATCATTTTATTATTACTTTAATTTGCAATTATTTAATCATATATAATGTGAGCCTCTTTTCCTATGCTTATTTGTCATCTGTGTGTCTTCTTTGTTAAAGTGTCTGCTCAGATCTTTGCTCGCTTTTTAATTGGATTGTTTATTTTCTAATTATTGAGTCTTAGAATTATTATTATTATTATTATTATTATTATTATTATTATTATTATTTTGAGACGGAGTCTTGCTCTACCACCACTAGGCTGGAGTGCAGTGGCGCAATCTTGGCTCACTACAACCCCCGCCTCCTGGGTTCAAGCAATTTTTCCGCCTCAGCCTCCCGAGTAGCTAGGACCACAGGCATGTGCCACCACGCTGGCTAATTTTTTTGTATTTTTAGTAGAAATGGGGTTTCACCATGTTGGCCAGGGTGGTCTCGACCTCGTGATCCGCCCACCTCGGCCTCCCAAGGTGCTGGGATTACAGGCGTGAGTCACCGCGTCCTGCCAGTTTTAGATACATGACCTCAATCAGATTTTATGTTTGGCAAATATTTTCTCCCAGTCTGTGGCTTGTCTATTACCTTACCTTTTGAAGGTGAGCATTTTTAATAGAGATCAGAGATCAGAAGAATTATCAAATTGTTGCCTTATTTGGCTATACTGTGTATGTAGATGTATGTCACTATAGATATCCCAATTTTATTTTAAGCGGGGTCAGATATTTTTATAGATCTATCATAAATAGATCCTTTTTGTTGTAATGGAAAGAACCTAACCTTTAGGATCTAATTAAAGAAAATGCTACTGTTAAAAATAGGTGATGGATATAGTTTTCTATTTACCTTCTCTTTGATTATTAAAGGTTGAGAATGATGTCAGTGCTGTGGATTTTTCTGTAGCAATTATGGCAAACTTTGTAAATCAGAATGAACCTATTTCATTATTCAATGCATGAGCATACTAAGTTTATCCTTTCCCCATGATCCAGGCCATACATCTTTCTTTTCAGCTTGGCTCAGAACTAATTCAGCTAGCCCAAAGAAGTCATGTACTCACCAGTTGCAGCACATCACATAAGCCTTTTTAAAGAAATAAAATGAACCTGGGCCCTATGTTTCCATTGTTGGATGCAATTATCTTGTGACTAACCCAGTAATTAAAGAAGTCATCACTTCAAACACATATTTTTCCCTGGGCACTGTGTGTTGGAGGGAGACATGGAAAGTTGCCCTTTATTAACAGGGTAGATCAGATGAATTAGATTTACAACAGCCAAAAATAGAGTTTGCTTAATACACTTTATATGTTTGTTTTAAAATAGTTTAAATCAGATTCCAGTAAAATCTGGTTTGGGGGCAGAGGGATTCTCTGAATAGTCTTACAAATGTAGGTTTATTTTGAGGCTGTCAGCCATCCCTTGGACAGATCTCTAGCTAATTCCTAGCTTCAGATTGGATTTCAGGTTGACAATTCTAGGAGTTCCAAACTCATTTTATAAATATGAGAATTTGATTATCAAAAGGACCTCTTCTACATTGTAAAATTATAATCTACTCTTAAGCTACTTGCTTGTAGTAAATAAATTCAATTTGTACTTTTGAATATTTATATGTACCAAGAAATGTGCTAAATGCTGGAGTGAGATGGGGTGGTAAATTGTTATAATATTGTTATATTTTTAAGTTATATATACCATTAAGTTATATTTACATATAATGATATATAAAATAAGAATAATAATGCCTACCTCATGGAGTCCCAGTGAGGATTAAATGACATAATACTTACAAGATTTGTAAAGTATATATTACAGTGTTTGGCACACATCTGACATTCCATGAAATTTAGCCATCATTATGTTAGAGATTACAATCTTGTTGAAACAATAATAAACATAGTTGTTAAATAAGAAATCGATGATACTCACCAACAGATGTGATCACTAAGACTTTAAAGAAGAAAATATCGACGTGAATAGAAGTATCTTGGGAAAGTTTGGCTAAAAGTCCTTTGTGCATGTGCTTGTGTCTTATTCACAGCTCCCTCCTGCTATGTCATCAGGGTGTTTAGCATATAAAACATGCTCAATGAACATTTGCCATTTGAGTGACTTAAGATTTGAGTCGTGAACCCCAAAGATGGGTTGGTCTTGTATAGGTAAGATGAGAGGATACATTCTGGGTAGGATCAGAAATCTGACAAAGATGAAAAGGCAGGAATAGGAGTGGTTTAAGTGCTGAGGTAGCAGCGCTAGCCACTGCTTATGTAGGGCCTCAGTGAGAGTAGTCAGAGAAAGGCTGGGAGGAGACAGCAAGATTGGAGAAAGGTAAGTGCCTGGAGGCATATGATGAACTTAACAACTTAATTTTATGGGCATTGGGTGATCACTGAATGTAACTGAGCAGGAAAGCAATGTTAACAAAATGGTGATTAAAAAGAACACTGTTATTGTAGTGTGTAATTATTAAAAGATGAGGCTGTAGGGAAGACCTATTAATTACATATGAGACAATAACAAATTATGATAGAAAGGAGATTGGAAAGGTAAACATTTTCAGTACTGCAGGTTTTTAAAAGACAGTCTCATTTACTTCAGTACAGAAGGCTTTATCCTCATTTTACAGAGGAGAAAACTGAGTATCAGAGCTCATATTAGTGTGGCATGTAACCAGAATTTGAAGCCAGGTTTTCCAGGCTTCAAAGGCATGGTCTTCTTTTATAATAGGACTTTGATAATTGACTTTGAAAATGGGGAGAAACTGAAGATGATTTCAAATTTTGATTGTATACGATTGAAAATTATGACACTATGGGAGAGGAAGAACCAGTTTACAAGAAAAATAACGAATTTAGCTTTTAATACATTGAATTTGAGGCAGCAATGGAGAACACAGTGCCAATGCACATGAAATAGGGATATGGGTCTGGAGCTTAGAGGTGAGATCAAGACTGAAGATAAACATTGGGGGGTCAATTGAAGTAGTACGTAGTGGGATGATATGTTCTAGGTACAAAATAATAAAGACTTATAACAAAGTATGGAAAATTCTAAGGACAAAAACTGAAACCAGTGAAGAAGACAAAAGATGGAATGAAAAGAGAAAGTAGCAAGTGAGATAAGAAAAGTATAATTTGTTTGTTTTTTGAGATGAGTTTATCAAGTGCCACAGAGTTCAGAGTTTAGGTGTTTCTATATTTAGATATGTATAGAGAAACTCAGTGGTAAATGGAAGAGAAAAGGAATGGTGATGTAGTGGGGAAAAAAGACTAGTCTGGGAGTGGGAAGACCTGGGTCGCAGTAGTATCTCTGTTATTCTGTGACCTTAGTAAAATCACCAAAAATCTCTAGGATTCAGTTTACACATTTATGAAATCAGAGTTTTAATGGGAGATGACTTCCAAAGGTCCTTGACACTTGAAAGTGTTGAAATCCTTAGCTTAAACGGAACAAGTCTGAAAATATGTAGACAAGAATGGGTGCACAATTTTATGGTTCATTTATGTATTCAACATTTATTATGTCTGTGTAACTTATTTGTCTATGTCTATGTATGTATAGTGGAAGTAGGGAGAAAACATGACATCTTGTGTAAAATTTAGAGAGCTTGAGAGACAGACGCTCAACTTGGAGAAGGGAAAGGAATGGAGAGGACTATGGAAAGACCTACCAAAAAGCTCTCAGAAGCCTTCCATTGTAGGCTCCAGTAAAGATTAAGCTAAGAAGCAATTCATCAATTAGTGAGAACATGGTGCCCTAGCCTTGCTGTTGGATGTCCTTGTGTTTTGTAATCACTTTGACTTAAAATCTATTGTCTCTTATAACAATATAGACACCTCTTTCTTTTTGTAATTTACATGGAAAATCATTTTCTATCCTTTTCTTTCAAACTCCTTGTTTGTTTATATCTAAAATTAGTCTCTTGTAGATATTGTAGAGCCACATCATTTAAAAAAATCAATTTTGCCACTTGTTGCCTTTTGTTTACATTTAAAGTAACTACAGATAAGGACAGATTTCTGCCATGTAGCTATTTGTTTTCTGTATGTCTTTATGCTTTATGCTTTTTATTCCTCAATTCCTATATTACTGCCTCTTTTGGTATTAAGTGGTTTGTTCGGTAATGTATCCTTTCTTTTTTTGAGACAGAGTTTTGCTCTTGTTGCCCAGGCTGGAATGCAACGGCACAATCTTGGCTCGCTGCAACCTCTGCCTCCCAGGTTCAAGCGATAATCCTGCCTCAGCCTCCCAATTATTGTACTATTATGTTCTCCTTCTTCCCTTTTCTGTATGGTTTTGAAGTAGTTTCTTGGTATTTACCTCAGGGGCTACAACTAACATCTTAAACATGTAACAACCAAGTCAAATATCAACTTAATTTCAATAGCATACAAACACTATGCTCCTATACATCTCCATCTCTCTCGCTTTATATTGTTCTTGTCATAGATTATATCTTTATATATCATGTGACCATTAAAACAGATCCCACTTTTATGCACTTGACTTTTTAATTATGCAGAAAAGAGAGAGGAGTTACCTACTAAAAGTACAGTAATACTGGCTTTTATAATTACCTAATAACACGTTTACCTGTTACTTCTTTATATGATTTCAAGTTACTTACTATCTGTTCTTTGCTTTGCAGCCTGAAGTACTGCTTTTATTTCTTATGAGTTCTACTAATAACAAACGTCATTAGGTTTTGTTCACATGGGAATGTCTTAATTTTGCCCTCATTCTTGAAGGGTAAAATTATTTAATCTTTTACCCAAATTATTTATTTCCAGCATTATAAATGTCATTTTACTGCCTTACAACAAGTTATGCCTGTTCTATTCCTTCTAGAACCAAGATTCAGGTCCCACACTGGGCACCCAAGCTGCCATTTTCAAGACTGCCATGCCACTGATCCACAGAGAAGACAGGAGCCAAGGTAAGTTAAAGCCACAAAATGTTCCTACCAATAAGGTGCCTTTTTATTGATTTAACATTCTTATGTAAACTTTTGACTGTTTTCCAGAGTCTGACAAAGTTGATTCTGACAGATTCTGGTTGTTTTCCTCTGTTTCCATGGAGGTATGGGAGTTTGGAGCTGCCTACTTGCCATTTTTCTGTTGTTTACTCTCCTAGTTGCTAAATGTGGGACAGACAAATCAACACTTCTGTGTATCTATTTCCTTCTTAATCAAATAGCACAACTCCAAAAATGTCATAGGAATGTTGTGAGGATGCTAGAGATTTTTTAAAATAGTGTGTAAAAAAAGTTTAATGTCACATATTTTTCTTAAACTTCATTTCTACCTAAAAAAATATACTTTATGTTTTACCACCAGCCTGAGTAGTCCTCTCAACTCAGAAGGAGAAAAACACTGGTTTTATTTCAACATTTTATTGAACTTTTCATATTACACAATTTACCCAAAATGTTTAAAGTAACAGTGAGACAAACTTAAAAAAAAGTCATACAGACAAAACATCTCTAGGTGAGGCAATAATATGCAAATTTCATTGTCAAATCATGTTTTTGTTACTCTGCTATACAACTTGGTACCACATCAATGACACTAAATGACTCAAGAGTAAGACATTACACATTCAGTTTATATGAGAAAAAGATTATTTACAACTACTTGAAAGAGAAAACAGAAATGCTGACAGTATCATTCAAAGTCTAGTGCAATGTGAGTTGTTATCAAGAGACTTTATTTGCTTATATAAATTTTGAATGTAATTCAAACCTGGCTATCTTATTAGAGGCCTACAAAGTAGTCCTGTTTCAAGAGATCAGTGGACAAACATTCTCCACAACCTCAGTTGATAAAACAAATACAAGACAGCATTTTTTTTTCATTTCCTGAACAGATATACTAATAGGTAGAAACACTAAAGCATTTGTGCTCAATCAATAAAGTGAATGCTTTGTGCAGTTTTAACAAAGCCACAGCCGAAAGGACAGTTGTGAGTAGTCAGGTACACCTGCAAAAGTAAGCTAGATCTCACCTTTCCAGTTCTCTATATTTCTGAAAACACCAGCTAATGTATCAAATATGCATTTTCAAATGTTTCTATTTCATATTTATAAAACTTAGTGCTGAGATTTTGGAGGCTTTAATAGATAACCTTATTAACCCAAATAATTTTTTTAAGGGCCCATAATATAAAATTGAGAATGGCATCTCAGGAAGGTCTACATATATGTATTAGTAAGTTAATTCACAAGTTCACTTTACATAGTAAGTTAACATTTACCAGTTTTGAATTGCTTTCAGTGTACTTGACTCAAATTAAGAAACCCTACAATGTAAGGCGAGTGTATCACAAGCTCAATGGCCAAAATCTGGATTATATAAGAGGACCAGTGGGCCTGTGGAACATTTAATGGAATCTTTTTCATAATGCTTTTAGTTCTACTGAATTAAAAAGTGTCATTTTGAGTGTTATTGTCTTAAGAAGTGTAGCCCATGGATATTTGATTTGGCACCCATGTTAAAGAAAAATAACAATTTTAAAAAGGGAAAGAGTATATCTTATGGTTATCTCACTTATTCTTTTCAAAATTCAGTGCAACATATTTGGCTAGCTTAAATTTAAGTACTTGACTGTTCAAGATTTGGTTTCAACTATTCTGGAATGGCAGTAAAAATTTCTATGTATTTTACTTTCTGCATTTCAACTTTAGTGATAATTTGTATTTTCTTCCTCCAAAAAGGAAAACAAGATCAACCTTACTTGTGTGTGGTTCAGCCTATCACTCTTATAGTTATTCCATAATAAAATGAATTTATGTAACTATTTCATGCTAACTTCCAACAAATAATCTTGAAATATTTAATTTTTAGCTAAATAAAGGAGCCTACAGATTTTTACTAATAAATATTTGATTCTATTCAGATTCTTTTCTAGAAATTTTCAAACGAAATTTTCTAGTTTACTCTTATCTGAAACTATCCTAATTGAAGCAATTTAAATGCTATTGGTTAGATAAAGTAAACCTTAATCTAAAAGATTTGCCATAAAATATAAAATGTGATCAGTGATGTTTAATTTTATTTTCTCCCTCTTGGTGGAATTTAAAAATGGAAAATGTAGGTGTTTCAGTAATTACACATACACACACACACACACACACACACGAGGGAGATTTGCTACTTATTACTGTTTTTACACATTTTGGATATCACTTTTTTGTTCCAACACTACTAGTCACAGAAAGTAACCATTTCTATGACCTTTAGCAAGTAAAATAAATTTCAGTTAGTGTGCACTCTTGGTTGGACGATATCAGTGCAAAGTCACTGTGCTTCAGAGTATTAAATGGTTCGTTATACAACTGTGATTATTTATGCGAAGAAATGAAACTTTAAAATGTCTAATGATAGAGCAAACACATACCATTTTACTATACAAAGTGTTTAATCCACCAAATTAAATTTAGAAATAGACATGTTCTTATTAAACTGATTTCTTTTTGCTCATTATATGTTGAAATGTACTTTTTCCCCTTACCCATAAAACACAAGGGCACATTTCCTTTAAGGTTTGGATTTTTCTTTAGTATTCATTTAAAGAAATTTAAATAAAAGGTGAAAAGACTAATTGTTTTTCCCTCCATGTGCATCTAGTTTGGAAAACAAAAACTTAAAGCAAAAACTGAAAGAAATAAAAACAGAAGCCATTAATTAGTGACAACTATATAGTAGACAAGAGGCACAAATTCTCAGATGAATTTTAATTTTGTTTCCTCTCATACAAGCCATTCAGAAATAAAAGGCAAATGAGGTTCATTTAAGTACACAATTCGTAAATGAGGAAACAGTAGCAATCGTCATGATTATTTTATATTCTCTCTTAAGAGTGGCTCTAAAAACAGCCTGATGATTCACACAGTTAACAAAGCAAACCTTACTCTATAAATGTATGACAAATTAAGTTGCTAGCACTGTAACACTGGGTTTGGATATGGACAAGGATGTTGTATCTGACTTGCATCTTTTGGGTACCTTGGCTTTTGATATTTTGATGTTCAAGCAGAAAGTTCATGACTCTGTTTTATGCAATAAGGTGATGTAAGTGTAGAAAAGTTGTAGGGATGAAGGAAATTCCAAGTTTTATGTGTGTTCATAAATGGCTTTATAAAATACCTATATCTAGCCATTAAAATAGTTATATAGGGACAATGTATTTTAAAACCTTTATACTCCTGATTACATATTGCAAAATCTAATCATCCCTTAAGTCTTTTTCAACAATGATGTAATTTATTTGCTTAAAGGTAAAAACCTTCTGATTGTATTAAGGACATCAATACACTACACTGTATTAAGGATACTATACCAACATAAATCCAGAAGGTAAAATAAACATTTAACAAATATTTAAGTCAAATGGAATAGATTCAACTCTATAAAGTTTTATAATAAAATTTTGCTTCTGCCTAAGATCATGTTTACTTCAGCACGAGTGCTACAATAACTAGAATTTAATAACTGTTATTTTCATTGAGTTTTCAAATTTGGAAGAGTTTTGATCCAAAATATACACCTATGCCTTAAAAAACAAAGTCAAGATAATCAGCATGGGCTTTTGTACCAATTTTACTTTCCAATCTGTTTTCTTCCCCAGTATTTCACTTCTATCCCTCATAACTTTACAGCAAATTATCCAGATTCCATCTTCCAGACTACTCAGTGAAGGAACCTAAATCTCAAATGTTATTTTGAAGAAGTGTAGAGTAAATAATTTTGGTAATCTGTAAAACAGCTGCATGCAGTGTGTACTGTATTATAACAGCACCAAACCCTTTATAAAAACCAAACACTCCTTCCTCCTGCCTTATGGTATTGATACAGTCTCTCATTCCCTCATACTGTGTATTAATTGGAAGCACTTCATAGCCAAGGTCTGTATTGTCAATTATTGTGCGTGTTCCTTGAATGTGAAGGCGGTGCAAAACTGTTTCCAATGGGTAAAGTATAACGTCAGAACAAAGACTGGCAGCAAAGTTAGCAATAAGTTCTGGAAAATAAGCATCCAACATACTCTGCACAGGGCTAGTGCTCTCAGCTAGGTGGCTATTATAAGTCTTTCTCTTTAGAATTAGTAGGACAAACTTCTGAATAACTGAGCTGATGATGTAATGAAGAACTCCATGAAGCACCGTGGGGAAGATCAAGGAAAGAAGCGGAAGAAGTCGTTTGCTATGAGGCACTCCCATGCCTATCACTCTTCCAATTCCTTCTTTAACACATTCCAAAATGCCAGTATTATCTCGAATTATCTCACTCTGAAAGAAAAATGATAAAACAAGTAAAACTTGACATTTGCTTATTTTGCCAAACAAGAAGGACTCTAAGTTCCTTTTAAGTAGTGACTGAAAAGGAAAATATCAATGATTTGCAGATGTGAACTGTTACCTAGGCATCAGATTTCTTTTCAGATGAAATCTCGTAACATTGCTAGCAGTGAAGTTGGAAGCTAATCTTACAGGGGTAGGGAGACTAGGGAGATGTACGGGTGGATACCTCTCAAGAAACTCCTTAGAACTCAGGTGGAAAGGCAATAACTATGCGATGCTTAAAGACAGTTTAGTGCTCATAGTTGAATCCTGCCTCCATTACTTACTGGCCATGTAACCATTGTCAAGTTACTTAACTTCTGCTAAGTACGGTTTACCATTCTACAAAAATGGAAATGAGCACTATCTACTTTTTATGCACAGGGTTGCTGTGAATATTAAATGAAACAAGGCCTACCACTCAGTAGTTACTCAATAAATGTTAGTCTTACCATAATCTGTAATGTCTGCTTTTGTAGGATTTTGAAGCTATGAATAAGAAAGTTTGATATGGATTACAGAGGTATAGATAGAAAAGAACTTGCTAAAAGGGCTCTTTGGCTGCAGCAATGACTGCAGAAAAGTAGAAGATAAAATTTAAAAGGTCTGTTCAAAAGTTACTGTGGTCATCCAGTAAGGAGGTGTTGGCAACAGAAGTAAAGTGGTTCATTTGTGCTTTTATCCTAAAATCAAAGTCTATGGGAATTAACGGTGGATTGCACTTGGAGTATTCAAGAGAAGGGTCAAAGATAACCCTAAAGTTCTTATCCAGAGGGACTGGGGGAATAGCACTACCTTTTACTATGTTGACCAATTGCCAGTGTAGCAATTTGGTGAAGATCAAGAGTCAGAAATGTTAAACAAACTAACTCCAAACGGAGTTCACAATAGCAATTACAGGAAAAAAGGTACACAATGGACCTACAGGTGTTTTCCAACTTATGATGTCACAACTTATGATTTTTTGAATTTATGACAGGTTTACTAGGTTGTAATCCCACTATAAGTGGAGGAACATTGTATTATAAACATGGGAGCCTTCAGTAAATAGATGATATTTAAAGCTCTGAGACTACAATGAGCTTGCCTAGCCTTCTAATCCATCTTCCTACTTCTGACCCTGACCTCCTTCCCACTCCAGTTTATTTTTAACAGTCAAAGAGATCCTAATAAAGATATGTTAGATCACATCACTGTTCGGCTCAAACAGCTCAAGACTTTCCATCCTTCTCAAACAAAAGCCAAATTATCACAATGATTTACAATGTCCTATATAATCTGGTCCCCTCTCACCACTCAGGTCTCATCTCCCATATTCCCCCTTGCTTGGTCAGTACCAACCATAACGTAACAGCCTCCTTTCTACTTCTGAAGCATATATGATACAACACACATGATACAGTCCCACTTAAAGAGTTTTGCACTTACTTTCCCTCTAAATAAAACTTAATATTTGCTTATTTTGTGGTTAGTCAGCACCAACCATATCGGCCTCTTTACTACTTCTCAAGCATGTATGCTAACACACACATGACACAGTCCCACGTAAGGGTGTTCACACTTGCCTTCCCTCTGCTTAGAATGTTCTCCCAAATATCCATGTTGTTCTTAGCCTCAGACCTTGACACAAATGTCACCTTCTCAATGAGGCCTTTACTTATATTCTTAAAAAAAAAATTAACTGCCGGTCCCTACTCATTATACATCCTATTTGCCTTCCTTGCTTTATTTGTGCTTTCTTTAGCAGTTAATCACCATGAAGTATATCTTGTATTTATGTTGTTTATGTCTACTTTCCCATAAGAATATAAGTGATATGAGCGCAGAACATTTTGGTTTTGTTTGCTCTTGTATGCCTAGGGTCTATAACAGCTCCTGATACAGGCAAGCACTCAATAAATATTTGATAATTTTTTTTAAAGTTTGGCAGTTAAGGAAGACAATCTGAAAGGTAAAGTGATGTAATTAAAACCTTGATTTAAAACTATGATAAGAAGTCTGAAGTTGACTTTAGGGAATATGAGTCAATATGAATCCTTAATCAGTTACAAGATACATAAGCATTGCAACTTAAAAACAATCATGTATGAGTACATACAATTGACTTTTAAAATGCAGGGACTAGTACAAGGATTCTTTTTTGAGATGGAGTCTTGCTCTGTCACCCAGGCTGGAGCGCAGTGGCGTGATCTTGACTCACGGTAACCGCCGCCTCCCAGGTTCAAGCAATTCTTCTGCCTTATCCTCCTGAATAGCTGAGACTACAGGTGCTCATCACTACACCTGGCTAATTTTTGTATTTTTAGTAGACACGGTGTTTCACTATGTTGGCCATGCTGGTCTCAAACTCCTGACCTCGTAATCCGCCCACCTAGGCCTCAAGGATTCTTAACGAAAATATAGATCACTACAAACTTCCTGATAACCAGTTAATTATGAAGGATGAAAGAAATGTAAAAATAAAAAGCTTTCCTAAAACAAAAACTGAAGTTTTGAGTCTTTAGTATAAAGATAACAATAGTATCATTAATATATTGCAAGGGAGAAGAGATTCTAAAGGAAGCTAATTTTTAGAGGGATGAGATTATTTTTAAAAGTTGACTTTGAAGATTTAACTCACATAAGATTAGAGTTATAGTGATTTCTGTAAACTCTTTCAGAATAATGAGTGTAGGATAAAAAACAGAGGGTCAAGCACTGAGCCTTAAGGTATAACAGAAGACATGGCAAAGAGATTACTGAAAGATGTTCAAGAGAGAGAAATCTAAAGAAAAAGGAGTTCTAGAAAAGCAGACAAAAGATATCAAAAGGTTTGACATCTAGCAGGTAGAACTTGAAGCAGAAAACAAGGGGTAAATATTGGGTTAAAAAAACATACACAGAAAAAACCCTATCACATAGAGGCTAACATGAATAACTCATTCAGTTTTATACCCCAGTTATTAAAATACAATTTCTAACTTATGGTTGAGAAAATTAAGAAAATTATAAAGATTAAGAAATCTGTCTAAAGTCCCAGGTCTAATTTAAGCAGAGAAATGTGATAATGGGTTTATCTCAAGCTAAAACTTATTTTCCCCAATAAATTATTCCGCTTGTTTTTCCTTAAATAATTACCTTCCTGCCATTTTCCCCTTATCTTTAAAACGAGAATATGTCATACAAGTGACAACTCTGTAAATTCAATAGAATCATACAAAAATTGTATCATTTATTTAACACAATGCCAAATGGAAGGGGAAAGGAAAGTATATTTGGGTCACAAGACATTAACTTCAGTTAACTGAAATTGGTTCTAACAGAAAAACTAACAACAATAATAAATCAAAGATGAATGATATAGCCAAAAAGGAACAAGGTAGAAAATAGTAATTAGAAGATCAAAGGCTGATCCAGTCGGAGTTTTTACAGAGAGGGCACTCACATATACTAGGGCAAAGAATATGCTAGAGGATCTGATGTTAGAAGAAGACAGGTGTACAAATAGTTGGATTTTGTATACAGGTGAAAATCCAATGCGTGCCCTTCATCCGGCCGTGGTGGCTTGTGCCTGTAATCCCAGCACTTTGGGAGGCCGAGGCGGGTGGAACACGAGGTCAAGAGATCCAGACCATCCTGGTCAACATGGTGAAACCCCGTCTCTACTAAAAATGCAAAAAATTATCTGGGAATGGAGGCGCGTGCCTGTAATCCCAGCTACTCAGGAGGCTGAGGCAGAAGAATTGCTTGAACCCAGGAGGCGGAGGTTGCGGTGAGCCGAGATCGCGCCATTGCACTCCAGCCTGGGTAACAAGAGGGAAACTCCGTCTCAAAAAAAAAAAAAGCCAAAAAAACCAACTATCTTCACCTCACAGTTCTAAGCAGGAAGGAGGGTATGACATTTAATTCAATGTACTTGAAGCGCCACCATGTGGTTAGGACTAGTAACACAGGCAAATGGAATTTAAATTGCTCGCAGAAAATTGCTTCAGCTTTGTAGTATTTACCACACCCAATAGTATCAAATGTTACTTAAAGGCATATTTTAAAAGAATGCCGTTAGTAAACTATCTGTGGGGACAACCTGCTTCCTGTTCGGAGGATTATCCATCATGTTTATTCTCAGGCAATTATTATTTTACTGTCCTGTGATAAGCCATAACCATCCAAGTTGTATGTAAGGGCCTTAACAAAGTTATTGATTCTTTGTTTTCAGAGCAAGTTATAGGCTGTGTTCTGAGAGATCTAAATGAAGAGTATAGATGCCTATGAAAAGGACAAAAATAATTAAAACTAGAAGTGTGACTTAAGTTTGCAGTGGAAATATACAGACAAGCAATGTGTGATGTAAATGTGATATTTATAAAAAAAAAGTTAAGACACTTTTAATATTTTTTGCTGAAATATTACATATATACAATATACTCAGTAGTTCAAAAAGCATTCTTAAATTTAAAAATGACATTAAAAAAAAAGGCTCACCTGTACTGTTTCAATCAGACTTGCTGAATAAAAAGGCATTGCCACCACATAAGTTAGGCTGTAGAAATTAAAACAAATTTATCAGTATACTGAAATAAGATGCTTATACTAAATTTTTTAATATCTGCTTTAATATGTCAACAAAATTTACACTTAAGCTAGAATTATTTTTTTAAGGTTTTTAACTATTAACACCTATAGCCCAAAAATATTAACTTCAGAAACCTGTAACATAGGATGCTTTATTCAACAGGGATAGAAAAAAAACAAATGATAAAACAAGAACAGCCTGCAAGGAAAATACACTGGACATCCACCTACATATAGCTAATGCAGCCTATAAATCTAAAACTTAAAATTTAGGATAAGGGATCCATTCCACAGTTTGCCTTTTTAGTGATATTTCAGCAAGTATTCTATTATCATATCTGTTCCCAGATTTCCCATCCAGTAGAGTTAAGCCAGTCTTCAATGGTGAGTGAAGTCCCCTTTTATTATTAAAAAAAAAAACAACATTATACAGCTTTGCAAAGTTGTTTCCTATCACCAATATTAAGACACAGTAATATTACAACTTTGCAAGCCTGCAAAATATAGTTATTCAAAATAATATCAAGGTGGGACTTACCTAACCCTTATGGGCCAGGTCCTGGCAAGTAGTGGTTTTCAAGGTGAATGGAACATCACTAAGTAATAATGTGCTGGAATGTCCCACTGAGGGAGCCAGCAAGCTGGGGGATTTCCAATTCACAATCTTCAAAAAAAAAATTAAGAAGTGAAGAATAAAATTCTAATCTACAAAAATGGTTACTCTTGTAAATCACTAAGTGCCTTTAGGACTACATTTCAATGTGACTAAAGTTTTTTGGGTTTGCTCATCACCATACAAATAAATTTGTATCTGATTAACAATAAAATAGTAATACTTTCCTTGAAAATTTGGGTTAAATAAATGGAAGATTTATGCTAACTTCCTAAGAACACACACACAAAATTAGTCTGTGATTCCAGCCTTTCAATTAGTAAGATTAATAAAGATGATATGTATTTCAGGATTTCTTCCTAAACTGTTACTTGTCCTTTGAATTTCTAGTCCCACAAACATTTCACTGCTCTAATTTCTTTTCCTACAGTTGTTTAATAAGATTTGTTTTCAGTTCCAGTAATACAAAAATTAGTGAAATGTAAAGTAAAATGCCATTTTTTTTGATACTTACGATTTCAGTAGAAGGTGTTCTCCTATTTGTTTAGGGTTCCATTTATGTAAAACCTCCCTAAAACATAAAAATAAACTTAAATAAACCAAAAGCAATGTTATTTAAAGCATCTGGAATTAGCTCAATCTTCAAAACAGTAAGCAACTTCTAATTTTTTAAAATCTATGGGAGAAACACATTCTAATGGTAAACATTTTCTTTTCTGGAACATACTGTAAACAACTGTGATGGTTTAAGAGAAAGTAAAATATATAAAGTGGTTTTGTATGTGCCGATAGAAGGGGCTGACAGAAAAGCAAGAGTCACAACCGATTATGAACGTAAACATGACAAATTAAAGAAAGAAAATTAAGATGATAGGTTAAAAGAAAGAGAATAGATAGGGAAACAAAGAACAGGATTTAAAAAAGGTTTTATAAAGTATTTAAGAAGGAGAAATAAAAATTAAGTAACTCAAATACAGGCTGACTCATTACATTTATGTGGTACCTAATTTCCTAATTATGTAGTACCTAATTTCTAAGTATCTTTACTTAGTACAATTAATTTTTTGACCATTATTATATTCTATTATCTCTGTGAGCACCTACTAAATGCAATGATTATGCAAAGTGCTTTGCATGAACTATTTCTAATCTTCGTAATAACCCTATTTTCTCCATTTCATAGACGAGGAGATAGAATAGGAAGGGGTTAATAACTTATCCGAAGCCAGGTAACCAGTTAGTGTGGAACTGTGTTCTAAACCTCGGTACTCTCTGCCTGTACTACCTCTCATCTTATTTGATACAAAGAGGAATCTTGTAAGATAAGGAGAGAAGATATTGTCATATTTGTCTTATTGATGAGAAAATCAGGGTCAACAAGATCACAGGGAAATGTTCGAAGGAAACAGGCAAAATGCCAGGTCTGGAACCAAGGTCTAGGGTTGTGTGCATTCTGTCTGCTAGTTAGGTTACTTTTGGAAACCAGAAAAGGAAAGAAAAGAAAGGAAAAAAAAGAAAAGATGAAACAAAGAAACAAACTGAAATAGAACAAAAGGGGAAAAAGGGGGGTAAGTTCTATCACAGAAAAGTAAAAAAAGGACAAGATTATAGAGAGAAAAAAAGTAAATAAGAGGAGAAAAATGAAAAGGCAGGGGAGATAGGAGAAAAATGAAAAAGAATAACAACAACAAAAAAAAGGAAGGGAAGTCAAAATGAAGATGAGACTTGCTATACCAGCTCCTCTGATGGAATTGGTACCCATTATTCCATCATGGCTACAGCAGAAATCTAGAAAAATGTTTTCTACTTCAAATGACTGGATTTGAAAAACAGCAGCACATAAAGGATACTTGAGACAACAGAACAACTACCCCTGATTTCTAAGACCTTAGAGCACCTTCTGGGCCAAACTTCCATTACATTAATATTAGGATATTTATTTGGCCTGAACAACACAGAAAATGTAGCTGAAATGATATTATTCAATGATTAAGTCAAAAATATATAAAGCAGATTAGGCCTCCCATCGTACTGACAGTTACTTTATGGTTATAAAACAAAATATGTTACATGCTTTGTAAATCATCTTGGCAGAGCTAATACTCATGGCCTCAGAAAGTATTATCACAGTTTATGATAACATCAATTTTAAATATAAAACTGTCCTAAACACTAAGGACTGGGTAGCCTCCCCTTTAAATATAACTGTAGTTCTGAGTTACCTCCCCTTTGATGACTACTGCCAATTCTTAAGATCATTAAGATACAAGAAAAGGAGACTTAAAACCAAGTATTTAAAAAATGCTTTTGGGACTCTTCCTTGTATTTGTTCTCTACTACTTTATAAAATGGGTAAAACTTACTGTCATAGCTCTAGGAATTTAAGTAAGCATACTTAAAAGCTTCAGTAGAGGTTAAGTGTAAAAACCTGTGATTAAACCTTTCTATAATTCATTACCCAATATCAAACACGTAAATATATCTAAATTAATGATTTTCATGTAAAAAATGTCCTTGTTAATGAGCAAAAAAATAATAAAATTTATTACAGTACCTTGCTTTTCTCAAAAGTTTAGTTTTTCATTTAACAGAACAAAATACATACTCCTATGCATAATCATACAAAAAGGCAATACAATTCTGAAATAACTGTGTATCTCAGCAGTCTTTAAATTTCAAATGGTCAAATAGCTAACCTCATTTAAAAAAAAAAATCTCCCCCAACCTACCCTGAACCACTCATCTTCCAGTTACCTCTCTTTATCCTAGTCAGAGCCAACTTCCTCAGCTTGCTGTTTCCACGTCTGTACTTTCCCATTCACCTCTGAACCCACTCCAAACTGGCTTGAAATAAAAACGGCTCTTGGCAAAGTCACCAGTAAACTCCATGTCATTAAATCTGATAGACATTTTTAATTCTCTACCTTATTTGACATTTCAGCAGCCATCAGAGCCTCGTGTTCCTCACTCCTGGTAGCACTCCCCTGGACTCCACTTGCCCTTTCTCTTCTGGTTTTTATCCTGCCTTCTGGTCTCTCCTGACTCCTTTTCAGGATTACATTTTCTAACCCAGCACACCTTGTTGCAGTTCCTAAGGTTCAGGCCCTCTTCTTCCACCATAGGGTAGGTATCCTTATTCTGTAGGAACCCTCACATCTAAGGTTATAGCTTCAAAGCCTCCCAAATGAATTTACCTTCGGTTAAGACTTCTTTATATGTCAGCCCCATACTATGTGCCTACGGACAACTCCACTGGATATGGTAAAAGACCTGAAAATGCACTTGTCCTAAAGTCAAACTTAAAATCTTTCTTTTCTGCTTAAACTCTTTTAGTGTTTCCTACGCAGGAACTGTTAATCAGAAAGGAAATCTACTGAATTTGAGGAAGATTTCATTGTGGTTAAAATAACACGTGTTTAAAATAAGCAAATTCAGAGGGAACTATTGGAGGAAGACTGCAAGATGTTTACAGTGGTATAACCACAAATGTGTGATGAGTCAAAACTAAGTTGGAGTTGAACCAAATCAGTTTTCTGAGAGACTGAACCACATGGTAGCCTTAGTTACAGGAACTCCTACCTCACATTAACAGTATGAAAAAAGCCACATGTAAATTAGGTAAAGGGCACTGTGGGGTAGAACAACACATGTTTAACTCACTCCGACTGGGAGAGAGGACTGGGAAGGGTTTAGCAGTAGTTAAAGAAAGAGATAACAGATGATGATCCTGGGTTATATATAATTTGTTAAAAAGTAATACTACTGAGAAATTATAAATTTGCTGATTTAATGAACATTAGAGATCTGCTGTTTTTCTCTCTGATTTGATCAGAAACTGTATAAAAAAACTACACATTGGCAAATCTAGACTAACTCACCTGTTCTATCTAGTAATTGTTATGCAATTAGGAAACCCCAGGTTAGGGGACCCCAGAGCTCATCCTCCTCATGGAGTAGCTTCTGTGAACTGCTTTTAGTTAATGTTTTGTGACCTTGTTTGCCACAATTTTGCCTTCTTCCCATAAATAGTAAAGGTCAAACCTGCCAAATAATAATTTTTTAAAAGATATTCACACTATACTTCAGAAAAACAGCTTCATTTGACATCTAGTTACACACGCCCAAATATGAGACGTCATCCTTGATACTGCCTTCTCTTTCATCTACCATTCCAAAAGCATCGCCAAATTCCCTCAATTTGACCTAAGTATATTTCAAAACTGTCCACTTAACTCTATCTCAAAAGACATCACCCGGATGTTAGCCACTATCATTTCTTACCTTTATTATTGTTATTAGCATACTAAGATGTCTCCTTTTATTCACTTTGGTCCTCATGCAACCTTTTCATCTACAGTTACAATGACCCTTTGAAAACAAATCTAATGTCACTGACCCTACTGAAACTCTTCAATATTCTTAAAATGGCCTACATGTTCTGGCTCCCACCTGCTCTACACCGTGCCCCTGGCCAGACCTCCAGCCATATGAGCCTTCTCTCAGTTACCCGAATTCTCTATGCTCCCCACTGCCACAGCATTTTTCTACAAACTGGTATGTACCTCCTGATTACCACTCTGATCTAGCTTCAGTGTCACGTTACTAAGGACACTGTTACAAACCCTTTAATACTTTTATAGAACTATATTCTTTTCCTTCAGAAAATAAATTTCAATTTGTAATTATTCATAAATGGAATTATTGTTCTTAGTGAATCTACTTTTACTAGATTCTGAGCTTCCAGGCAACAGTTACCTTTTGTTTCTTTTCCTTTTTGTTAACCTTGTTTTTAGCATAGAACCTGGCACACAGTAAATACTCAGGAAATGCTAGCTAAGTAAATGCATGAATTAATGAGTGGGATTTATCACTAGAATTATCCAAGTAGGACAATACAATAGAGGTTACTATTTTGTCTTCTTTAGTAAGATTCAAAATGATAAAAATCTGTTTCCACTAAATTGACATGTCTATTTGTCTACTGAGTATGAAAGTTAGATGAAAAAATTTTATAAAATCCTATGCCTTCCCATTCCTATTTTTCTTTTTTCTTCCCTTTGACCTGAAATTAATGTTATTCCTTCATCTCTGCTTTAGGGAGGCAACATTACTTGCCTAAGGTCCCAGAAATAAAAAAGTGGAAGAGCCAGGACCTAAACAAACAGTGTTCCGACTGCAAATATAGTCAACCCTCCACACCCATGGGTTCCACATACATGGATTAAGGCAACTGTGGATTTAAAATATTTATTTTAAAAAAGGATAGTTGTATCTGTTCTGAATGCATACAGAGTTTTTTTTCCTTGTTATTATTCCCTAAACAATATAGTATAACAACTATTTACATAGCATTTATATTGTATTTGGTATTATAAGTAATCAAGAAATGATTTAAAGTATACAGGAGGATGGGCATAGGTTGTATGCAATTCTACACCATTTTATATAAGGGACTTAAACATCCGCGGACTTTGGTATCCACTGGAGGTCCTGGAATCACTCCCCAACAGATACAAGGAACAACTGCACTGAATTTTTTTCACTCTACCAAATGGAATTTCCTGCATTTCGTTAAATTTTTATAGAATTGTTTGTTAGAGAATTTCAAGAATATTTGATTGTAAGTATTAACTTGTGATCTTATCTAGTGATATAAAAGCAATAAAGTGAATAGTTAGCCAAACAAAGAAATACAGATTTTTAAAGAATAAAATAAGAAACTCTGAGCTGCCCAAATGTTGTTGACCTTTCTAATCTTTGTTTTGTTTCAAACCTTTTAGCAAAGCTGTATTTAAGACACTGAAAGACTATAAGGTCCTTTGAAAGCAATCACATTGGAAAAAAGCTCAATATCAGTTTTTCTTGCTTTCATTTCCTTCCCTTTAAGGTCTAAATCACAACATTGGGCATATCTGACACATTAGTAGCTATGCCTTCAACTATCTCACTTCTTTAACAATCCAAGAAATTCACCCTGCCAGAGAATAACTTTGGATTAACAAACCATTGCTTTTAACATTATCCATGGAATGATATACAAAAATATAGTGCTGATACAGAAAAATAACAGAGTAATGCCAAATAGCACCTTAAAAATTTCTAATTTCCAATATTATCTATTAACATTCCTTTCATATACCCTTTGTAAGATTCCTTTGTTACCCATCATTGTGACTGTCTGAAATATGTATCATTCCTCTCATGCTTTTCTACTACAACCCCCGTGCTTATCCTTAACCAAATAACCCTGTATACTGTTTCACAGAGAAAATAGAGACCCAAAAGCAAATTTCCCCAATTTCTCTACCCTCTCTCTCCAAATGTATCTACAATTCTAATTATCCTATTGTTGGTTTCTAGAACATGACTGTCCTACATCTTATACTATTTCCAATTTGTTCTAAAGGCATCTTTAATTTGACTAATTATTTCGCCCCAACTACCTCTCACAACACACACACACACACACACACACACACACACCCTCTAATTTCTCTAATTATCTCCCCCAACTACCTCTCACAACACACACACAGACACAGATACACACACAGACACACAGACATACACAGACACACATACATACACACACGCCTAGGATTCTGTCATTGGTCCAGTTTATTCATTCAACCTACGCTTTCTCCTTAGGTAATTTAATCTATCCTAAGCTTCAATTGTTACTTTTATGCTATAATACTCAAAGCTCTGCCTCTACTTCAATTTTTTTTTTAACTCTGATCCATGGTTCCAACCAAATATTAGTCATGTCCCCCTCCCAAGAATCTCAAACTTCATTTATTGAAAGATAAATTCTTTATCTTCCTCCCTACTCCAACTTATTCTTCTTCATGAATTCTCGATCTTGGTTAACATTTTCCAATCTAGAAATCTCAGTCACTATTGACAACTCATTCTCTCATATCTCTAATTACCAAGCTAACATAATGATCATCAATTATACTTCAGAAATGTTTATTCAGCTCATCCCTTTCTGTTCTGTTCCACAGTTCAGAACCTTCTCAGTCTTGCCTAGATTATTACAATAGATATCCACAAATCTATCTATACTAATCCATTTATTTTACATTGCCTTTGAGTATATCTTGATCAGAATATCTATATATTTAAAAAAAAAAAAGAAATGAATTCCCAACCCCATAGAGAATAAACTTATAAAGGCACAATCATATTTTAATTTAGCACCTCAGTTTCTTTTCCTAATATTCCATTTCATACATACCCAGTATTATAAGTATAAGACACTTCTTTTTATTACCTAGACTGCCAACCCCATGACACTGGGCATGTTACCTCTTCTTGCTTACATGTGTCTCCTTAATTAAACTGAATACTTAAAGAGCAAGAATTGCCCACATACCCACATTTGTTCCTCAGTTGGCAGTTGCTGGCACATAGCAGTAGAAGCTGAAAGATACATCTCAATAGATACTAAACCAAGACACGTTTTCTTTAACAAATATTAATTTAATAAGATATAATTAATTTATTCTTTGTTTCTTCTTTTAGTTACTTCAGACAAGTTTTCGGATTCAAGACAGTTTCGGAAACTATCATATTTTATTAAAATAATATAACGGGAGGAATGGGGACAAGGGTTGAAAAGTACATACTGAGTACGATGTTTACTAGTGGGTAAGAGGATAATTAGGAGTCCAACCTTCAGCATCACCCATGAATCTAAAAAGGCACCCATGAAGCCTGCACACGTACCCCATGAATCTAAAAACAAATAAACAAAAAACACAACATGAAACTAATACTAAAGAAATGCTAAAAAGGTACCTTGGCAAAGGTGTAAATTCACTAATTATGCCTTCTGCTCCAAGTGTGACTCCCTGGACAATAAATGTACTTCCCATTCCTTTCCACAGGGCTCTAGGTCCCTAAAATGGACAAAATTTATTGTTATTTCTGTTAATACATTTGAAACAGAAAAGATCTTAATAAAATTTGATATTGTATAGAAATTTTTCAATTAGTAGAGAACTATAATTAAATTAATTTTCTGTCATTTTAAAGTTATGTTTAGGCCAAAAAGAACATTCCAGTTAATTAAACCTCTAATGATTAACTAATTTATTAAATATCCCTAATATCTATATATTCAACTCCCTACTAGTCCCGTCCTATGAATGACACATAGGTAACCTGAAACTTACATATCCACATCTAAACCCAATCATATTCACTCATACTACACCAATTCTTTCCTTCTCTGCTGTATTTCCTATCTCCCTTGATAGCAGCTTCATCATCAGATGAAGCTGATGATTCCAAACCATACATTCAGAAAACACTTTTCTCACTCTTCCTATCTAATCAGTACCCACATTCTATAAATTCTACTCCTTTAGTATCTTACAAATCCATGCTCTTCTCCATACTTAACACTATTACTTTATATCAATCTGACTGCAAGTTTCACTGTCTCTGGTTTTGCCCCTTTGCATAATACCATCAGTAACAATCCTATTATTTATTTATGTTATTAATAGACATGATACAATTAAAAAGAAGCAATAGGGTACCAACTGAAAAGTTTGTCTCCTTTTCATCTCAGTCCCCAGCAGTAGTTTAAAAATTTATCCTCAAGATAATCCATGCATATACAAGTATATCTCTGTGTGTATGTTACAGAACTATTTTTGTTTATTTTTAACAGGTGGTATTATGTTGAAACATAAAAAATATCCCAGAGATCATTCCACATCAATATACACAGAGCTAACCTTTTATTTTTAAAGGTTACGAAGTGTTTCACCGCAATATACCATAATTATTTCACTGGTACCCTAGTGATAGACATTTAATCATTTCCAATCTATTGTATGCAATGTCATAGGACCTCCTTGTATATACATTTTTGCATATATATGTGCACATCTATGTGGGATAAGTTCCTGGAAGTAAAATTAGTAAGTCAAAGAACACGTACATTTTAAATTTTGATAGATATTGTCAAACAATCCAAAGTTCTTCAAGATACTTTGGTCATGGCGAAAACACCTTCAACAGGACTCTTACAGATTTTAGGATCTAGTGTGCAGTTCTTAGAAGGTGCTTTAGGATCTGGATCCTGCTTACTTCTCTAGCTACTTTTTCAATCCTCTCTTACTCTTCAGCCCCGACTTCAAGCTCCCGTTGTACTACATTAAATCCATTCCAAAACTTTATGATCTCTCTTTGTCTTCTGCCTTCACACATCTACTTTAAAAACCTTTTCTCCACCCTCATCACGAAGTTAGCCTTCTCAACAATAAGCACACAATTCAGGCATTTCTTCTCCCAAAGTTTTTCCCAGTCATACACTGTGCCCAATCCCAGTTTAGATATGGTACTTCTCTTTTGTATACTGACAACATTCTGTACTTCTAATATTGCCTTTATCTTATTGCACCACAATCTTCTGTTTAAGATTTTGTCTCCATGAATAAATATGAGCCTCTTGATAGCAGAGACACCATCTTAGCTCAGCTCTTTGTGATTTTGCTAAATTAATTTGTACTTTTGCTAAATTAAATTTTGGAAGATTCAAAACATATCGTTATGCTACATTAGTTTTACTACAATAGTTAAGATGTTTTATTAACTAAATTGAAAGTAATTGTTCTTGTATTAATGATTACTAAGCCCATTGACACTTATATAAACCTTTAACAGAATCCATAGACAAAATTCTCACCTGAGTTTTGTTGAAACTGTACATTATATTGATGACTGTAAATGGAGTGAGATGGTAATGCTGAGCATGGTAATTAACCTGCAAAAAAAATTTCATGACTTTTTTCTGTTAATGTTAAGAAATAACAAGGCCATCAAAGATATATGGTAGAACTGCAGCATAAACAAAAGTTAATTCCAAACTCAACATAAATTATACATAAGCAAAATTACTCTTAAAAGTGCTTTAAATAACCCATTACAAGTGGTGACATATAGTCTGATGATCAATGTATAATACACATATTAATGTAAGCTATATAATAAACAGGGTCATATTTAACATTTGTATTGCCTTAAATAATTGAATTACATCTCCCAACTCATGTTCATTTTGGCAAGCATTTTTTTTACCCATAGTAAGCAAAAAGCAACCTTCATATAGGAATACCCTTGATGATGCAGTAACAAACTGTTGATTTTATGAATCCTTGACCTTTGAGTACACATCCTCTTTCTAATTAATATCCTGTATGTTACATAAGAAAATAAGATAGCTGGCATGAGAAAAGCATTTCTATGATGGAATTGCAAGCTGAACTAGCCAGTTTTGTCATGGAACATAATTTTTACTTAGAAAAACTCATTGACAGACTATACCTATTCATTACTGGGACAGACATATTTTAAAAAATAAAGTGAGAGTGTTCATTAAAACAAAAATAACTAACAATATTTATTGTCAATAAGTTTGAGTTTTCAAGTAAAACTCAGAATTTTGGAAAATCTATATCCACCATTGAGAGCTGCTGATACTTAAAAGATTTTCTAGTGAGATCAGTAGTGGTTTTAATTAAGATAATTTTTTGATATTTTATAATCAAATGTTTTAACATCTCTAACATCTATGTAACTCAATTAGTCAATATTTTTCAAATAATCTATGTACAATTATATGGAATCATGCATAAGTAAAAATAGCTATTCAAGATGCAGTGTAGATACACGAATTTTTTATGTAACAAAGTTAAAAAGTTCACCAAAATGATTTCTAATTTCACATTGCATATAACCTTTAAGAACTACCACACAGTGAGTTTTGGTGCAATTGCAAAGAATACCAAGAATACCCACAATTATCTCAAAAGAATATAAAATACTCCCCTCCTGCTTTCAGCTACACATGTGTACAAAACTAAACTTCCTTGCTTCTTTCAAAAACTACTTAATGCAACCAATTGATTGCAGAAGCAGATGAGGGAAACTGGCTGTCTCCCATTATGTCAGATATTAAAGGTATTTGCAAAAATGCAAAATAGTTACTTTCATAAAATTCCTTTACTGAATTATATAGATACATTGAAATTTTCCCAATTTTAATTTCTGAAATGGGAAATAACAATAGATATGACCAACATAAACCAAAGTTATTTAGGATCCTTACTATTTTTTAAGCCTTTAAAGAGGTTTTGAGACCAAAAAGTTTGGAACATTTCACATGAAGTAATGACTATTTGGTTTCATGTCATTTATGTGAGTTCTGCCCTTCATATTAGGGTCAGAATTATTGCTTCAAAAGATGACAGAAATTACATTTACCTGACATTGGCGGCGTAGAACAATGCAAGGATGTGCCAATACATTTTCTGTAAAGAGACTATATAAAGATAATTTAGGTATATATGTGTCTACATAGAGACAAATTAAATTTACAACATGTATCTTGCAAGAATCATGCATTATTTTATGTTCTCCATTCTTAAAAAAAATCTTAAAAATCTAGATATTTTAAAATGTCTAGAAATGTTTGCCAATGATTTTACCAGAAACAAAATTCAATATGAAAAGAATGAAAACCAGATCTCCAAACTGGTAAATAAGGTAAACAATATATAATACATAATATTAATATCTATAGTATAAAACTACGTCTCTGTATGTTTAATGTGACAAATGACACATCAATTAAATAGCATTTAATGATACAAATTATTTATTTCAGAAAATGTCCCATGAACAAAGTTCCTATCAGCAGAGCCATTTGATCTTCATGAACCACATTCTAAAAATGTTGGTTTTCACGTACTAAAATGAGAAGGTTTAAGTATAAATTGTAAATTGTAAGATTTTTAATGACCATGTTAATTGACTGATATTTATGTATCAAATATTTCTTTGAGAATGTGCCCCACAAAACAATTACAGCTGTGGGTTTAAGCTCTCAGAATGACATATACATATACACATATACATATTTACATGTAATAATAGTCTAGCAAAAGAACCAAATTTTTAAGTATAAATACTGAAGCAAAAACAACTCCAGCAGAATGGAAAGCACAGATTTTATTTATATTGACATTAAACACCTTCGGGTTTAATTATGAAAATAAGGGTTTTCTTTTTCTTGGTTCACATTAAAATAATGATGATCATTATTGCATGAAATGTAAGCTTTGTGCAGTTCCAATATTTCTGAAAATGATATTCATTAAGGATCACAATATTCAAGACTAAAGGCTTTCCTTAAACAAAATGATCGCTAGATATAAAAAAAGTAATGCTATCACCAAACGATGATTATAAACAAAATCTAGAAGCTATGCTGCTGAATATCTGCTAAACATTAAAGAGAAGCCTCCATGCACAATTACTTTTTTTGATGGGAGAGAGATAAGATTATATTTCATTTTATTCTTTGGATAGACCCATGAAAAGAATGAAAATCAGATCTGCAAACAGGTAAATAAGGGAAACAATACATAATATGTAATATTAATACCTATAGTATACAATGAAACTAGATTTCTGTATGTTTGATGTGGAAATGACACATCAATTAAATGGCAACATTAAATGCCATGTATTTTTATGTCTTTCAGAAATTGTCCTATGAATAAAGCTTCTATCAGCAGAGCCATTAGATCTTCATGAACCCCATTTGAAATTACTTTTTCTGATGAGAAGAGATAAGAGTACACTTCATTTGATTCTTCTGACACTCATGAAAGCAGTTACAATACTCATTACAAAATTATTTTGTGTTTATAAAATTGGATGACTAGTCTATCTTTACTAGAAAAACTATCAATTTACATATTTTAAATAATGATGTTTTTTCTGCAAAATATTTCAAAATTTAAACTACTGCTTCAAAGAAACAATCTAAAGGAAGCAATAATAATCATTTGATATTATAAATTTGAGAAAAACTCTAAATTAAATCAATAAAAGCTTTAAATGTCTTTAGATAAAAACATTACCTTGCAAGTCCAATACCAAATCCAGCAAATCTATTCAGTTGTTCTAAAACGAAAATAATAATAATAAGATTACTGATAACTAATATTTAGGTTTACTCTAAAAACAATTTTAAAAAGTTAATTTTATTAACAAGCTGTTCATTTAAACCTCAAAGTCAAATTCTGGTAGGGGCCAGGGAAATAAATGAATGAAGGACTCTGCAGGGGTTTGAGGCAGATTGAAGGGTGCAGACCTTTTAAAGGCACAATTACTCTTTCACTCCCCAATTCAATACTGCAAAATGGGACTGTGGGCTCAGGGTTTTGAAGCTGTAATTTTTTTCAAAAATAGATATTCTCATTTTTATACAACATCTTCCACTTTTAAAGTGATGGACAACTATTTCGAAAATTGTTAAAATATTGTTTGGGCCTAATGAAACCAACATGCAGATAGAACCTAATGGCTACCAGCTTCTGATTGCATTCTAATAAAAAACTTTCTGTGGTTGGCCACAGCTGATACTTCCACCTATTACTTTACATCCTATGCTGCAAAACTAGTTATTCACTGTTACTGTTGGAGAGCACTTTATTAAACCAATAACTGCAAGTAAATCACCTCTAAATCATTCATTTGAAAGGGGACTTGGGAATAACCAAAATGGGTAAATACAGCTCTCTTATTCGCCATCTCTTCAAGTTTTAAATAGTTTGAGACTATCTGTTTAATTAATTGGAATAGGTTACTGGATACATATATGCTACTACTGATGGCAGGTCTGCTACGTAACTAGAAAAGTTAACAGCTGGAAAACATGACTATGCGTATGTCAAAAGAGAAAAGCCTTTCTCCTTGACTAAACTGAGTCATAGTGCTGAACTATTACAACCCCAAGGGACCAGACTTAAATCCTAACTATAATACAATATTCACAAGTGACAATTCTTTTTCTCCTCTTCTCTTTCAAATGAAGCAATTGCCCTCACTATTCCCACCCCCCTTTTTTTTTTGAGACAGGGTTTAGCTCTGTCACCCAGGCTGGAGTGCAGTGGTGTGATCTCAGCTCACTGCAACCTCTGTCTCCTGGGTTCAAGCAATTTTCCTGCCTCAGCCTCCTGAGTAGCTGGGATCACAGGCACCCGCCACCAGGCCCAGCTAATTTTTGTATGTTTAGTAGAAACAGGGTTTCACTGTGTTGGTCAGGCTGGTCTCAATCTCCAGATCTCATGATGTGCCCACCTCGGCCTCCCAAAGAGCTGAGATTACAAGCATGAGCCACCTCACCAGGCCACTATTCCCTTTCAATCAGAACAGGGCCACCTAAGCATGTTGCCGGGAAACTACATGGTTCACCCTAGAAAAATGTCAAGCTAAACAGAAAGCTTCTTTTACCCACTTAAGGTACTTTTACCTTAGATTTTACCCTTTTTATATGTATATATCATCATCAAGTAGTAACAGAAAAATGCTACTAAGATTTTCTAAAAGGTGTTAGGAAGGTTTATTATTGTTGGCTGTGTCTCTTAGGTGTCTATCTTTGGTGCAAAATTAACATTCACCCACCTGTTAGGGCTGCAAAATAAACCCCTGGTTGTGTCAAGGAACTCTTCCTATTGTAACCATCAAAGCATAACTTACAAAAAGATAAAAACATAAACTTTACTGCCTAAGAAGATAACTGTGTAGCAAAGGTATATGCATTTTTGAATTCTTTTATTTATAACTTGCAAAACCTTTCCAGTATTATTCTGGACTAGTATTGGGAGTATTGGGACCAGTGAGACACAACACGGGGGTTGTGGGGGAGGGGGGGTACAGTTAGTCAAAAAGCTAATTGTATGACACTGCGTAACTCATTCACTCTTCTTCACATCCTCATTTACTAACTAGACATTTGTTAAAGTCTATTCTTCCTAGTTAACGCAAATAAATATCATTGTACTTCCAAGTCAAAGTCGAGGAAATGAGAATAAAGCTGATGTCTACGATAAAATTAATATTAAATGATCTATTTATTCTAACAATTCCAAGAGAATGAAAAAAGGTAGCCATTATTCACATTTTATGAATAAAAAAGTATGATGAAAATATCTACATCATGCAGGTTTTCTGACATCCCATGGAGAATAATTTTGTCATGATTCCAAAGTCCTATCTTGAAACTGTATCAGTGTTTCTAACTTTTATGTGTAGTTTTTAGGTCAGAAGAAGGAAGGCAGAAAGGAAAATTATAAGAAGGAAACTTTCTAGACTGGGGGATTACAAAAGCAGATAAAACTCCTGGGTTTAAAATAGAAAAGAAAGGAAACAATTTTTTTTGGCTTATGTGTCCCATACTGGATTCTTCTACACATTGTAAAGATGAGAAAACTGAGGGCTCACAGAGGTTAAGTTGTTCAGATTGTGAGTGGCAGAACCAAGTTTTAACCCAAATTTGCTTATGCTGAAAGGCTTCTCTTTTCAGAACACAAAACTACAAGAAAGTAAACAAATTAATTAATTAATTATATCAAGAAAATACAGCTGCCAAAGTGAATCAGGTTAACAGTAAACAATCCACTCCCCTTCTTCACTCAGGCCATCAGTTGAGATGCCAAAACCTCTAAATATTCCTACTATGCACCCCATGGCTAAGGCAGATGTCTTTTTTGGAGTTGATCCCGTAGAATTCGTTTATGTGAGGAAGACTAAGGAGGCCTGCTTCAGGGGCAGAGGACGAAAGGAGGGCAAAGGGTGTGGCGCGCGATCCGATGAGAAGGAACAGGAGGCGGGACCCTCTGCACCGCTTCCGGGGTCTGCAGGCCGCAATCCGCGGCCCCACTAACCCACCACCCCTGCCTTGGTCCCCATGCTCCTCACCGCTGCTCTGTCCCTGCACACCGCCGCCGCCGCCACTGGAAAAGGCTTCTTCCGTGGGGCCTTCATACGGGGTGGAGGTGGTGGGCACGCCGTAGGGCGGGCTCTTCTCGCCCCAGTGCAGGTTGCGACTGCCGGGGATGTCTGGGGGAGTCGTCACCCAGTGGCCCAGGTCCGACCCGGTGCTGAAGGACCTTGCTGGGAAAGCGCCGCCAAAGCCCTGCTCGTCCCGGGCACCACCCCGGTAGCCCAAGCCATCAAATCCGTCCGGGCGCCGCGGATGCATCGCAGCGGGGGCAGAATGACGCGAGCCCGCCCGGAGCCCACCACCACCCGGGCCACCGCGACCTGGGACCACACAGCTTCCCCTCGGCCGCCGCCGAGTCAGGGGGAAATTCTGACAACCGGAAGTCACGTTGGGCCACCCGGAAATCTTGGAAGCACGTGATCGTAGCCTTTTCCGGCAACCATTAAGGAGTACGGTTGCTAGGGAGACGCGGCAGTAACCTAGACCTTCAAACTTTGTTGTCGTTAGGGAATAGGTGGGAATATGGTTGTGGGATTAATGAAATTACAGTACCAAAGAGATTCCAGAAAGAGAACTGGTGTAGGAATAGGGCCTAAATGGGAGGAGGTCAAATAAAGATGCTTCTTGTAGGGAGCTGATAACGCGCTGCGGGGACCTTACCCTCTGAGATCGCGGCCAGAAATACCCGGCGTTACAGCTACGCCCCAGATCTCAGTGTTTTCTCACCGGGCTGGTGCCTCGGCTGCTCCGAGGGAGCTAGTAGAGGTTGGAGGGTTAAAACGTTGCACCTAGCTTTGTCTTCCGCACTGAGGGTTTTGGATAAAATCTATTCAGAGATAGGGTGCGCGACACATGAACGCGAAAATACTACGGACCACCAGAGCCAGCATTTTAAAAGTTCAAGTGAAAGTCGGGGGAGAAAGAAACCAATGTACTCGAATACTGCCCTTCTGGAGTTAGGAATTACGCGTTTTACATTTCTAAGGCTGTAAAGAAATTATAGTTTTCTGTTGTATTTTTTCCTAATATATATATCTCTCAGGGTATTGAAATCCCAGTGATATCCTTCAAAATTGGGACCCCTAATTGAATAAGTGAGAGGACTTCTGTAGAGGGGCCCCTACTACCTGTTTTCATTAGCTCCACGGGCTCTGGGGACAATCCCTCCCCAGGTCTGAGGAAACCTTCCAGGGGTTCATCCTATGTTCCTTCACCTCAGTGGACGCCCAGGATTCCTAGAGCTTTTCCAAGAGAACCCTGACGTGCTGTTCTCAATCTTCCAGATGCGAATCTTGGTTGAAAGTGATCATCAATTTTGTTCTGAGCGAATTGACTTTTTTTTTTTAGTTTTATCACTATTTTTATTTTTTGTGAGTACCTAGTAGGTGTATATATTTATGGGTTACATGAGATATTTAGATACAGCATGCAACGTGTAATAATAACATTTGTGTAAATGGGATATCCATCACCTCAAGCATTTATCCTTTGTGTTACAAACCCATTACACTTTTTTAGTTATTTAAAAATGTACAATTAATATTTTCAAGTAACAAATTGACATTCTTAAATTTGTTTGAGATGTAGCATGGGCAAAGGTGTTGAGTCTCTTACTGGAGTACTAATACCAAATTCCTGGATAATTAATATTAAATTAAATATTGGCTAAATATAAAAATATTTCTCTGTTCCTTTGGAATGATTGGCTCAAGGATGGTATTGTATCAGTTCCTAAGCTTTTTATTTATTTATTTTTTTTTTAAAGAGAAAGATTAGATGGTCTAATTGTGTCTGTACTTTTAATATAAAAAACAGTGGCATCTCACAATTTCACATCCACGTGAGTGGAGAGGATGAATTATTGAAAGGAGAGCAGCTGGGTAGCCAGTTGAGGGGGAAAGAAGGCAGTAAGAGTCCTACTTACTCTGAAAGTAAAGCTGTAATATACTACATTTTTCTTTAGTTTTCCAATATTAAATACTGGAAGAAAATAATAAAATAATAAGTGAATGCCTTTTAAACAGTGAGTTGAAAAGCTTTCTAAGAGTACAGCAAAGTCAAAAGCCATTTAGGAAGTCAGTAAAATACTGTAATCAATATGACTGTATAAAATTTAAATTTCTGTATAGTAAAATTTAAAATATAATCATCACAATTGAAAGACAAATCACAAACTGAAAAATGACATTTTAACATGGTTTAAATAATGAATATACACAAAAAGTTCATGCCAATGAATAAAAGCAAATCAGAAATATGAGCAAAAGACATGTAGAGGCAATTCATGCAAAAAAATGTAAATAGATAATTTTCATATAAAAATGTCCTTTATTAATTGAAAAAAGGTAAATCTTAATAAAAATTATCTTTCACCTATTAAGACATTTAAAAGGGAAAATGCAAATTGTCTTTCCAGGTGAGAAGAAAGTAGCTTTCATTAATTTCTGAAGTGACATAAAACATAACTGTCTGACGGAAAGCAGTGTGGCATTAGGCATCAAAAACTATTAAAATAACTATTTTTTGACTGCTAAATCTTAGAAAACAAATATAGAAGTTTTTTACATGTTTCTGGCATGTATAACATACATATGTTTATGCCATGATTGCTCATAATAAGAAAAAATAAACAAGAATGTAAATACCAAGTAATTATTATTGACTAACAATATATTGTTAGAATTATATATCCATACAGTTGTTTAACCAAAATATATTTATTAAGCACCTATCTTGTGTCAGATACAGTTTTAAGCAAAGAGGATAGAGTGATAAATAAGCCAGACAAAGTGCTTGCATTGTTGGAACTGACATTCTAGTTTAGGGAGACAAATAACAGGTAAATATCTCCTGTCAAATATAATGTAATGTCAAATAATGACATGATTATATTTAAAAAAGTCTAAGTAATAAAGAAAGCTTTTTTAGATGAGCTTTTTTAGAACAAGGAAGTCCTCTCTGAAGGTGTCCTTTGAGCAGATAACTGAATGAAGTGAGGGAGTGAGACATTTGTGAATATGTGGGAGAAGTTTTCCAGGCAGAGCTGAGCAAGTGAAAGGTCCTGATAGCAAACTAGATAGCCAGTGAGCAAGATGAAAGTGATAGGAAATGAGAGCTGAAAGGAGATTAGGTGCCAGATCTTGCAAAGCATTGTCAGTGTTGAACAAAATTTAGGTTTTTTGGGAGTAGAGAAGTAATGGGACTGCACTGATATTTTACAAGAATCCACCTGGCTTCTGTATTGGCAAGGGTAAAGCCTTCCACCTAAAGGCAAGCAGCTCAGGCAAAAGATAGCAATAATTTAATCTAGAGTGATAGTGTAACGGAGATGAGAAGAGCTTAGAATGAAGATGTTTATAGGTTACATCAGATGTGAATGTTAAATGTCATGAAAATATTCATGTTCAATTTAAAACGTACAGTATGATCTTATGTTTTTAAAATATTAAAGATACACAATAGAAAGATGTGCTAAAATGATAGTATTAAGTTATGTCTAAGCATGGGTTTGCATAGTTTTTAAAAATTGTCATTATTATTTTATTTATTTTTGAGATGGAGTCTTGCTCTCCCGCTCAGGCTGGAGTGCAGTGGCACGATCTTGGCTCCCTGCAACCTCTGTCTCCCAGGCTTAAGTGATTCTCCTGCCTCAGTTTCCCAAGTAGCTGGTACTACAGGCACATGCCACCACACCCAGCTAATTTTTTTGTGTTTTTAGTAGCGACAGGGTTTCACTGTGTTAGCTGGAATGGTGTTGATCTCCTGATTTTGTGATTCACCCGCCTCGGCCTCCAAAAGTGTTGGAATTACAGGCATGAGCTGTTGTGACTGGCCTTATTTTTTTGCTCTTAAAAAAAATTTTAGCTTTTTTTCCTAAGAAGAAAAATTATATTAGGAAAAAAATTAATAGAGAAAGTTTAGTTTTGGGCAGACACAGAAATAAATATCTTTTTAGATTACCAAATCTGTTTATATTATCTAATCAGTAGTCTAATGTACTATGAAAGTTCCATCAGCCTATATTTATCCAAAATATTTCTAAAATAATTATGCTGACATTGTCCAGAGTTTATTGCTTCATACTAGTTTGAGAAACTCATAACACAGAAATTAAAACCTGAATTTATAAAGTTGCCAATGCATTTTATGAAAATAATACAGCATTTGTATTAGTTTCTATTGTGGCACAATGAATTATCCCCATAACAAATCAAGCAGCTTAAAACAACATTTATTATTTCATAGTTTCTGAAGTTTAGGAATTTCAGAGTGGCTTCGCTGGATAGTTCTGTGTTAAGTTTCTCATAGGTTGCAGTTAAGATTTCTACTTGGGATGCAGACATTTTAGACTTGACTGGGTTTGATTAGGGCTGGAGGATCCCCTTCTAAGAGCTCTTACTCAGACAGCTGTAGAAAAAGTGTCTTTATTTCTTGCTGATTGCTGTTAATGAGATTTCAATTCCTTGCCACATGAAGTTCATAGAACATCTTGAGTGTCCTTATGACATAATAGCTGGGAGGCAGACAGACAGCAAGGAGGAAGCACAATGTTGTTTATGACCTAATCACACCTCATCACTTCTGCCATGTTCTGCTTTTGGAAGAGAGTCACTAAGTCCATCCCCACACTTAAAGGGAAAGAGGATTTGACTATCTTTTGAAGTGAGGATTATCAAACAATAGCATTTATTTAGTAAAATGACTAAAATATTAAAAATTTCAAGACCAGCCTTGGCAAAACAGTGATACCCTGTCTCCAAAAAAAGATAGAATAGTGTATAGTTGTATCACAGTACCTAACACAGTGATTTACACATAATAGGTGCTTAATATATGTTGCTGAGTGACTTCTTGAATAAAAAATATAGGTGATTTTTATTTTATAAAATATTTAATATTTAAATATTCAATATAAAATACTTAATATTTGAAATATAAAATATTTCAAATATTAAATCACTATATAACAATTAATGGGTAGAGGATATTATTAGGCACCAAAATCAACAAGGCAATTTTTAACTCAAATAACAGAACAATATAGTTTTTAAAAACTTTTTTCCTTAGCAAATAGGTTTAAAGAATTAACTTTCCTTGAAAATAATTATATGATAGAAATATGTATAACCCCTCAAAGAAGTTAATACATATTTTCGAAAGTCCAGTTGTTATTATTATGGTTGAGTTGAAATACAAATGAAAAGTAGCAGACCGTTTCGACAGTTTTCAAGAACTGGCACAGAATGCTATGGCCGTAGCAAACAAAAGTGCCTGTACAGAGCAAGCAAGTCATTCATTTATCTTAACAGTTTGCTCAGAAATTCTGATGCTAAATAAATTCAGCTCATAGGATAAAATAAAAATCACCTATATTTTTCATTCAAGAAGTCACTCAGCAACATATATTAAGCACCTATTATGTGTAAATCACTGTGTTAGGTACTGTGATACAACTATACACTATTCTATCTTTTTTTGGAGACAGGGTATCACTGTTTTGCCAAGGCTGGTCTTGAACTCCTGGGCTCAAGTAATCTGCCCACCTCAGTCTTCCAAAGTGCTGGGGTTACAGGCATGAGCCACTATGCCCTGCCTGGTAAGTACTTTAAAAGGTGAAATTTAGTAATATTTTAAATATTTTATGTGTAAAATGACTTGAAATGGACAATTGAAAAAATATCCTTCAAACAATACAGGCATTTTTGTTTTGTTTTTATAAATG
The DNA here is from genome assembly GCA_028533165.1 of Leontopithecus rosalia. Lineage (NCBI taxonomy): Eukaryota > Metazoa > Chordata > Mammalia > Primates > Cebidae > Leontopithecus > Leontopithecus rosalia. The sequence goes on along the minus strand of CM052649.1, from coordinate 98,573,780 downwards.
CTGTGATGTAACAGTCCACTATGGTGCGTTTGATCTTGATTACATTGTTAGGAAAGTCAGGCAAAGCACATTTAATATCTAAACACACCTCCAGTGGATTTTTGTAGGTTGAATGACCATTTTAATGTCATCTGACTTTTTAAAAAATTTATTTTACTTTCAGGTGTACATGTGCAGGTTTAATATGTAGGTAAATTTATGTCACAGAGGTTTGTTGTATAAGTTACTTTGTCACCCACTAAGCCTAGTACCCAATAGTTTTTTTCTGCTCCTCTCCCTCCTCCCACCCTTCACCCTCAAGTTGGCCTCAGTGTCTGTTGTTCCCCTCTTTGTGTCTCTGTGTTCTCATTATTTAGCTTTCACTTATAAGTGAGAATGTAGTATTTGGTTTTCTGTTCCTGCATTAGTTTGCTAAGGATAACGGCCTCTAGCTCCATCCCTGTTCCTGCGAAGGACATGATCTTGTTCTTTTTCATGGCTGATAGTATTCTATGGTGTACATGTACCACATTTAAGGGCATTGATGGACATTTAGGTTGATTCTATGTCTTTGATATTGTGAATAGTGGTGCAATGAAAATACATGTGCATTGTCTTTATTGTATAATGATTTATATTCCTTTGGTTATATACCTAGTATTGGGATTTCTGGGTCAAATGATAGTTCTGTTTTTAGCTCTTTGAGGAACCACCACACTGCTGTTCACAATGGTTGAACTAATTTACACTCCCAGGCAACAGTGGTTTTTAAATGTGAGGACATGAGACTTGGAGGGACCAGGGGTAGAATGATCTGGTTTGGCTGTGTCCCCACCCACATCTAAATTTGAATTTTATGTCTCAGAATTCCTATGTGTTGTGGGAGGAACCCAGGGGGAGTAATTGAATCATGGGGACCGGTCTTTCCTGTGCTAGTGTTGTGTTGGTGAATAAATCTCATAAGATCTAATGGGTTTCTCAGGGGTTTCTGCTTTTGCTTCCTCCTCATTTTTCTCTTGCTGCCACCATGTAAGAAATGCCTTTCACCTCCTGCCATGATTCTGAGGCCTCACCAGCTAGGTGGAACTATAAGTCCAATTAAACCTGTTTTTGTTCCAAGTTTTGGATATGTTTTTATTAGAAGGGTGAAAATGGACTAATACAGTATTGAATGGAAATTATTTGCAATTAAGTTATACATTCCTTGGCAAATCTAAACTGATGTCACAGAATATTAAAAATAGTAAGAAATTATCATCTAGAAAGTTGTTAAATCAAAATCAAAATGAATGTTAATTCTAATGCAGCAGTTCAAACTGATAAATATTTTTTCATGGCTATATTTTTTTTCTATTATTCACTTTTGATGTTAGTTTGTTTTCCCTGGAAAAAAAAAACTGATTTTCCCTGGAAAATCAATTCTGATCTAGGAAGCTAATTGAGCATTATGAATTACTTTGAATCATGGCAGTAAAGATCCTAATAGCCTTGATTCCAAGCAGCTGGAGGACTGAAGCTTAAGGTTTGAGAAAAATGATTAAAGAAAATATAATTCTTATTTTAAATTGCTTAACTTACTATAATAGTTTCATCTCTTTCCTAACTTTTTAGTGAGCACTCACTATGTAGATCTCCCTAGGTAATATTTTGGTAAGTGCTATAAGTCCTTATCTTTAGAAGGTTTCCTTAGCATTCTGAGTGCTCTTATATAGCACTTATCCTTAGAAAGATGCTTTCTAAGTTATCCTGAAAAAGACAAAGATTATTGTGTTGGAAGGCTTCTAGAATGAAGTATCTTCCAAGATGAATGTGTCACTTTGGTCGAAGATAACAGAAACTCAATTTGTTACTTTAAAAAGGAGATTTATTGACAGGATAATCAGAGTTTATAGAATTGATAGAAGTCTGGAAGACTAGGATTGAAATGGATAGGAAAAAAAAATGCTGTTCTGGAGGACCATGAAGTAGGAGGTACCACAACTGTCTTTTGGCGGAAAATCTGTAAGGGTGCTGCTATCATTGCCCAGGGCACAGTTATTGCTATTTTCATCTTGATCTTATTTGCTAAAAAATAAAAATCTTACATGAACAGGAGATATTTATATAAGGAATATCTCCTTATATAAACAGAACCTATTTATATAAGGAAGAATTCACAAATATATATATATATAATATGCATAATATATATATTTAACTTTTGATGTATTGAATATAAATAATGGATATATTTTTTTGAACTTTCTCTTTTGAAGTACAAAAGAGTCTTCATACTCAGATAGCTATATATATATATATATATATATATATATACACAAACACACTATGTGTATATATATAATATAGTATCTATGTACATATAGATACTCTATACAAATACATATAGATACTGTATATGTACATATATAAACTATATATATACTAGAAGATACATACATAGTATATAGTATATATATACATATAGATACTATACATATATATATGTCTAAGCAGTCCACCCCGGAACAGCCAGCAGGTTATTTGATAGGGAAGTGTTTTCCTGGGTAAGATAAAGAAGGTGGGAACTTTCTTATTGCTATGAATAAGGAAACTCATTTGTACTCACTTAACTCTATATGTTACTTTAAACAGGAGATTTATTGACAGAATAATCAGGGTTTATAGAATTGACAGAAGGCTGGAAGACCAGGATTGAAATTGACAGGAAAAAAAAATGCTGTTCTGGAGGACCAAGAAGTAGGAGGTACTACAACTGTCTTTTGGCAGGAAAATCTGGAAGGGTGCTGCTGCCATTGCCCAGGGCACAGTTATTGCTTTTTTAATCTTGATCTGATTTGCTAAAAATTAAAAATCTCAAATTCAGAAGAACAGACTTTACATGTCCTTCTGTGGTTGGTGAAATTGTATCTTTTAAATTTTCATTTATTTAGTATGAAGACTCTTTTGGACTTCAAAAGAAAGTTGAAAAAATATATCCAATATATGATATATATTCAATATATCAAAAGTTCAAAAACGCTTCCCTATCAAATGACTTGGTGGCTGTTCCAGGGTGGACTGCTTAGACTCTTGGGAGGGGCCCAAGAGTCTAATTCTATATATGTATAGTATCTATATGTATATAGATACTATATAGTATGTATGTATCTTCTAGTATATAGTATATATATATTATCTATATGTATATATACAGTATCTATATGTATATGTATATAGTATCTATATGTACATAGATACTATATTGTGTATATTTATATACATATATATATATGTATATATATTTGTGAATTCTTCCTTATATAAACATCTCCTGTTGTCTTTACTGTAGAATCTATGGGGGTGACTTTTTTCTCTAAATGCACTATAGTTTCAATTGATTTTTATATTATGGAGAAGAATTTTTTATTTGGCCTTCCTTGTATTCCTTTTTAATTCAGTCTTCATTTTGTTATGAATAGCCTGGTTAACAGTTTGTATTTTTTATGCTTTTAACACTTTACTAGATCTCTTGAAATCAAAACAAGCAAGCCACCAGGCCATTATTAAATACCAAAGTCTTTTCATTTTCATTTTATCTGGATTATGGCAAGTGCTTTTGATATTCTAGGATTTTTTTTCTCTAACATATATAGTTTATAGCCTTTGTCAATTTCAGTTTTTGTTATTATCTTTAACTTACAGATCTTCTAGGAGTGATATGTTTCAGAGAAGCCTGCGATCAAATATTGTAATTTCTGTTTGAAATGTAAAAATGCAATCAAAAAACAACAAAAAAGATTTATTTGGTAGTTTTTATAAACAAACTTAATTCTGAATAGAGGTATTTCAAGTTAAATTTTTTTTCGAAGTTCTAATTTTTTAAGGCAGTTCATTTCGCAGGACAATACTTGTACATTACATTTGATTTTTTTTTTTGAGACAATCTCACTCTGTCGCCCAGGCTGGGGTGCAGTGGCATGATCTTGGCTCACTGCAACCTCCGCCTCCTGAGTTCAAGCAATTCTCCTGCCTTAACCTCCTGAACAGCGGAGATTACAGGTGTGTGCCTTCGTGCCTGGCTAATTTTTGTATTTTTAGTAGAGATGGGGTTTCACCATGTTAGCCAGGCTGGTTTCGAACTCCTGATCTTGTGATCTGCTCACTTCGGCCTCCCAAAGTGCTGAGATATAGGCGTGAGCCACTGCACATGGCCTACATTTAAATTTTATCATAAATGCTCTTCCGCATTATTCCATATAGTATTTCACACTGGTGAACATTAGTAAAATATGTTGCTTGTTAGTAGACATAGGAATTCTACAAGGGTTTTTAAAGGACTCATATTAGATAATTCTATTGCTAGTACCGTTAAAAATAGGCATTTTTTTGTGTGTTAAATTCGCCCTCTGGTGGTTAGTATATAGCAGAACATTCTAGGTGCTTTGTTTACTCACTGACGGGTGCTGAAGACACCGGCTGCACCAGACCCTCTACGTAAAAAAGAGCTTACGAACAGCAATTTGATTCAAAGACATAGCTACTTTTGGTATGACAAGCATGCTGATTTGTTTTCGGGGAGTGGCATTAAGACATTGAAGAGACATTTAAGCCCTGTCAAGCCACTTCTTGCTGCGGCTTCTGACAGGATGTGCAAGTATGTACAATATTTAAAACAAATCATTACTATGTTCTTTTAAAACTTATAAAGGTTTTTGCACACAACATTGCATTTATTCTTCCGAAATTGAACACAAATGTGGTGGAGAAGGGTCTGGACAGGTGGAAATTCACTTGTAAGTCCTGATTGGCTAAGCCCTGGTCACGAGACTTTAAAAGATCACTCCGTCTCTCAGAGCGACTCCCACAGCGTCATTAGCAACCAGCCTCGGTTCCCAGCGGCCCACGGCGCAGCGGTGAGTGATTAAGAGGTCCTGCTTCTGATGACTTGGCAGTTAAGATTATTGTTACGTTCACCGTCCCAGGGTTATTGGAAGATCCACAAAGATCCGCACAGGGGAATACGGGAATACGGAGCCTCATTTTTTAGGGTCCCATAGCTTTGTTAGAAGAAACTTCTACTACTCGCACCCCCAGGCCAGACTTGCCATCTGGGCCCCTCCTAAGTCTAAGCGGTCCACCTGGAACAGCCGCCAGGTCAATTGATTGGGGAAGCTTTTTGCTGGCGAGAATAAAGGAGCTGGGAAGTTTCTTACTGCTATGAATAGGGAAATTCATTTAATCTCCTTTGGACTCACTTGTCCTGGGGAAACCCCTGAATTCAGAAGACCAGTCTTTATACATCCTTCTGTGATTGGTGAAATTGCACCTTTTCAATATTTATTTAGTATGAAGACTCTTTTGGACTTCAAAAGAGAAAGTTCAAAAATTTGGCACCGCGGGTGTGTGTGTGTGTGTGTGTGTGTGTGTGTGTGTGTGTGTGAGAGACAGAGAGAGAGAGAGAGAGAGAGACATAGACAGAGAGAGAGAGGGAGTACATTGGAGCTATATAATAAAACAACTTTTAAAAGCCGTTAATCTTGAGAAAAATATCCAACTTGTCTATTAGGAAATATTTTTAGAAGGGGATAAAACTGTAGCAGGAGTCTCTTATTTACCTTACCATGTTAACAGTATGTCTGAACAAATCCTATCATTTGGTATTCAAATTATTTGCTTCTTCAGGTTAGAGTCTAAATCTTGTATTCTCTAATGCATGTTACCTTTCCAAAGTCTTGATATAATTTTAATGTTATCTGTTTTTCAGAAAATTTCTTTTAAAGTATATGTTTTCAATCATATTTTAACTGGAGCTTTAAAAAATGCATGAAGAATTAATAGTAAAACTAAAAAAAAATATGGGTCTGTGCTAGATTGCAGATGAACTGCCAAGCACCCAGGCAGACTGATGGAGCCATTGCATGAGCTGAAACATTTCTTTTTAAAGTATAAACATTCTTGGTTGGACAATCCACATACATACTTGATTCAAGGTAGCAAATTTTTATTTCACTGAGACCTATTCTGCATGAACCCTTATGATCTTAATGAGTAGTGCTATATTCTTGCTGAACATGATTCATTATAAGAATCATTCATTGTCATGATAAATTTGATGAGTGTTCCTGTCTTGAAGTTCGTTGTCCATCCAGAGCTCCTGGTAAAGTGTCTACTCACAAATGCTTAACATTTTCCAAAATGTGTCCAGTATGTAATTCTAGGAGATGATGATCTAAAGGTTTCTCTAGTCAATACATTTAGAAAAAAACTACATGTCACACTGCTACTCAGAGAGATTTACAGTATATGTGAGCTTATTAACACTGAGAAATCTTAGTGTATGCAAACCTACTTAATTTTGTCTAATCCAGGGGTTTCCCAAAGTTATTTCACAACAGGAAAATTTTCGAGGTAATTTCATCCCAAGAAGCTGTATTTTACAGGATGTATTTTAGAAATTAGTGTTCTAAACTATGTATCACACTTTTTATTTTTGCTTATATTGCCATAAAAGCAGCGAATTCATTTCTTTAAAATGTTTCCTACTGACTCATTATAATCGCAAAGAAAATAAATCTCTTTTAAAGATATACCACCTTAGTAAATTATTTTATGTCTATTACTTTCATTGCATTTTCAAGAGTAGTGTAATCACTTGCTAAATCTGTATTTACTTTAGGATTACTGTATTCTTACTACAGTATGACAAGTTTTTTTGGTGAAACCATATTTTTAACGTTACAATATTTATTATGTAGCAGGTGCTCTATACCTATTTGGTGAAAAAATAAATAAAAGATAATTGATTTCTCTTTTAGATAGCAAGGTGACTATTCTATCACCATTCTTAAGCCTATCATCCAGGGAGGTAAAATAAATCGAGAGGTGACAAGGAAGAAGGTACTGTGCCTCTATCATGAAAGTGAGCTTTACCAACATCCCCTATTAAGCTTTAGCTAGAGCTCATAGTTGCAAAGAAAGTTTCAGGATAAATGTTTTTTAGCCAAGGACTTTGCTGCTCCCAATAAAATTAGGGTTGCTTTAATAAAACAATGGAAGAGTGAATATTGGATAGGAAACTAGTGGTACCAAGAGATAATAGCAGTCCCAAGGAGTATAGACGATAATGTTTATAGGGAAAGTTGTGTAAACAGAAGTAATACTTTAGTAATAGCTAACAGAATATACAGATTTTGAGATTTGCAGGATATTCATTTAGCATCTAATTTAAACATAATGGTATGCATGGATAATCTCAGTAGGCCCCCAAATATAAACAACTTGTGAACAACATGCTAGCCAAGAAGTAGCCATGATTTATTATATTTGAACTCCATTACATTGATAAAAAATATCATAGATATTTCAACAAACAGAAAAACATGCAACCTCACTTGTCTCTTGCATTTGAGGTATGTTTCTGATTGAACACATAGTCTTTAAGTTATGTGTCAGCTGGTCTAATGCCTTAAAGGAATTTCACTTAAAAACAATAACCACTGCCAAAACTCACAAAGGAGAAAATAGATAATCTGAATAGATTTATAACTATTAAAAAATGGATCAATAATTAATAGCATTCCAAAACAGAAAGTACCAGGCCCAGATAGGTTCACTGGTGGATTTTACCAAACATTTAAGGAAGGACTTATATCAATTATCTACAAGCTTCTTTCAGAAGATAGAAGAACAGGAAATACTTCCTAACTCATTCTGTGAGGCCAGCATTATCCTAATACTAAAATAAGACAGACATTGTAAGAAAATAAAACTACAGACCAATATCTCTTATGAAAATATATTAAAATAGCCTCAACAAAATGTTAGAAAATTGCATTCAACAGTATATAAAAAGAATTAACTCTGTGTCTACTTCTGCTTCTGGATTTGTTCAGTTTCACTAATATACAGACAGATACACAAATAAAAAATACTATGGCTGTGGTAGCCAGCCTCTAAGATGCTCCCAATAATCTTTGCCTCTTGACATTCATACCGTTTTGTAGTCCCTACTGAGATAGGGATAGCCAGTCTGTATGAGCAATAAACTGTGGTGGTAGTAAAGTAATGACACAGGCTTTGCAAGGCTAGGTGTAAAGGTATTGAAGCTTTCATCTTGGTTTCTTGGATTGTTCTCTCTGGCGGAAGCCAGTATCCATGAGATCACAGGAGAAGCTCTGAGGAGACACCCACGTGAAGAGCAACTGAGGCCTGCTACAACAGCCAGTGTTCACTTGACAGCCATGTAGTGAATGAACCACTCCGGAAGTGAATCCTACAATCCTACTTGTCTATTAGGTGACTACAATCCTAGTCAGATATTTAGCTGATTGAAACCCCTAGCTGACTGACTCAACCTGCAGCTGCTATTTGACCACAGCTTCATGAGAAACCCTGAGCCAGCTATACCCAGCCATGCCACTAAGAAATTCCTAATCCAGAGAAACTGTGAGAGATAATTAATGGTTATTATTATTTTAAGGTAGTTCGTTTTGGAGTGATTTGTTATACAAATTAGATAATTAATACAGTAGCCAAGCATCTCATGAGTTTATTTTTCTAAAGATGTAGGGGAAAAGGTGATTTCATTGTATACTAGCTTTTATTTCTGCCATGTCCTTTTTTCTCTCATTCTGTCTTCCATTTCTACCCCACTGCATCTCTGTCTTCTGCAACCTCCCACTTAACCCCCAATCCTGACAGACAATGTTTTATGTAATATCAGTGAAATATCACCCTGGCATTCAGCTCTCTAATGGTTTCGCTGCTGCAGAAATAATATTTTTATGTTGTTTAAGACGTGATTTTAACTATCAGGGACAGTGCCACCTGCTAGGCAACATCTGTAAATGCATAGATGTGCTTCTGCTTCTCTGCCATACTGCCTCTTCTGAGATTTCTAAGCCACCCTGGGATTCTGATGAATAAAATTATATTTCTCCTCGTTTTAAACTATGTCTTCCTTATTCGGAGGTCTAGTGTATAATACTGGTAAAAATGGAGCTTCTCTGGTCAAACTGTCTAGGGAAGCAGTCCCGCCCCTCTTACTTCCCAAACACACACACACACACACACACACACTATACAAACTCACACATATGATAACTTATGAGTCATTTCTGTGGAACATAGTTTGAAATTCAAAATTTGAGATCAGTATTTCTCAAGGCAGGAGAGGTTGTGATACTGTCATCATGAGAGAAACAGTTCTTAATTATAAGGTGCTCTCTCAGAATTGAGGAATACGTTTAGCAGCCCTGGACCCTGGGCACTGAATGTCCTTTTTCAGAACCCTAGATATTATGACAAACAGAAGCACATCCATGCATTTCTAGATGTTACCTAGAAGGTAGTACTTCCCATGATAGAATCACTTCTTAAAACACACACACAAAAGGTTTCTGCAGCAGCCAGACCATTAGCTGAATGCCAGGGCTACACTTTATTGGTGTCACACGAGATCTATCAGTGTTTGTTGTAATGTCATATGTTTATATTGAGTGTGAAAGATTGCCCCATGAAACTGTTTATTATTTTTACCTTCAGGAGGCTATTCATTACATTAAATTCTATCTTTCTTATGATGGCTTTGGAACAATTGTCTTATAACTTTACTGGGAATAACTTCTTCCTCTGCAACTGGTTTGTTTTTAATCAGATAGACAGACACAGTAAATTGTATCTTTGAACATTTTTTAAAGATGAATGTATACTATACCTTTAGCAAGTGAGTATATGTGAATTTCCGGCATAGATTTTGTATGTTGATCTCACTGTATCTCCCTTACTTTCTAACCCTACTTCATTCTTACCTATTTTTTTGCCAGTTTAAAGTTTAATTTTCTCTTATATTTATTTTTGGAACTTATCTGAAAGACCTTTGTAAATGACTGTGCATCAACAATTGAGCATGCATAAATGTAGAGTGGTATATTAATAGGAAGAAGTATAATATAGCACAAAACATTCAGTCAAGATTCAAGTCCAGAAAGTGTATAGATTTTATCTGAAGTAATTTGGAATAAATTTAGTTGAAAGCAAGCTGTTCTATGTGAGAAGTTGGGCCAAATGTTGATTTGGACAAAAGTGAATGTAGTAAAGTGGAAAGAAAATCTTGAAGGCTGGCATCAAAATAACTCTTAAACAGTGCACTATTATAGAAATTTCCACTTGAGTCATGACTCATTCCATCTTCCCCCCAAACTCAACATGAGGTAAGGTGAACTTGGTGCAGATGTGGCCAAGATGATGGAACTGTCTCTCCCATAAGCTTCCAATCAACAGTTACTGTATCTTACTATAGGGGCAGTCTGCCAGCATTTCTAATTCCTCTTCAACTCCAAATTTAAAAGACTCATTTCCTGGTGCTTGTGGCTGAGAGGTTGGGGGCTCTCTTACTTTACTCAGTCTTCACGCAGAAGTAGGAGGCTTTATATTAGGTTCAGCAAGATAAGAATATTGATACCCTAATTCCCCTTGTTAAAGCTCATTATAGGAGAGAGGTTTCACAAGAGAAGACATAAGCCAAGAAGATCGAAAGCTGCTGCCCTTCCCAGCTCCTAGAATAGTGGCTTGGAGAATTTGCCCAGGGAAAAAGGCAGTCTGAGAAAAAAACTCTGAAATCATCCCCAAAGAAACTAACTTTATTGAAACATAAGGTTCAAGCCTAATGCTGCTCTTGAAAATAATAGCTCCTCTAAATTAAGAGCAACAAGCTAAACTGCAGGACATGTAGTTTACCAGAGAGAACCAGAACAAGGGACAACTAATAAGAGTCCTCAAAACTGTCTCTGCTTGAATTTAATTGAATCAGACTGCTGAACAATTTATACTGTAGGGCATTTAAAAAAGCAATAGAGTAATTAGTTGATAATTATTAGAGACCAGCGGGCTGGCATGTAACACAGAATGAGGCACACAGCTTAACAAAGAGGAGAGAAAAAGACGATCAAAGAGAGCCTTGCCAAATTCACTGTCATCCCAAGGTGACAGTTTGAATGTCCGTGGTTGTACCCTCTGCAGAGTGCCATCAAAAGCTTCACAGAGTGAAAAAAATATAATTTACTAAAATATCCTAGCCAAGTCACAAAACAAACAAACAAAAACAAAGCTCAGAGGAGGGAGGCAGCAAATCTGTACACAGAATTGCTACAATATATGACCTAAAATAATAGATTTTGAACAAAAAATTATAAGACATCTAAAGAAACAGGAAAGTGTGACTAATATACAGGTGGGGAAAAAGCTGCAAAAAGTTCATGGAAAAGGGATCAGATGTCAGATTTGTTAAAGACTTTGAGGGCCAGGCGCGGTGGCTCATGCCTGTAATCCCAGCACTGTGGGAGGCCGAGGTGGTTGAATCACGAGGTTGAGAGATCGAGACCATCCTGGTCAACATGGTGAAATCCCGTCTCTACTAAAAATACAAAAAATTAGCTGGGCATGGTGGCGCGTGCCTGTAATCCCAACTGCTCAGGAGGCTGAGGCAGGAGAATTGCCTGAACCCAGGAGGCGGAGGTTGCAGTGAGCCGAGATCACACCATTGCACTCCAGCCTGGGTAACAAGAGCGAAACTCTGTCTCAAAAAAATAAAAAATAAAAAATAAAAAAAAAATAAAGACTTTGAAGTAGCTATTGTAAATATGTCCAGGGAACTAAAGGAAACCATGTTTATAGAGATAAAGGAAGATATGAGCACAATATCTCGTCAAATAGAGAACGTCAATAAAGAGAAAAGATTGAAATTTTATGCACACTCATAAATATATATGCATGTGTGTACGTATATATATATATATATATATATATATGTACACACAAACGGAATCATGTGCTGCATAGCATTTCAGTCAAAGATGATTGCATATATGACAGTGGTCCCATAAGACTATCATGGCAAACCATAAAGCCTGGGTGTGTACTAGACTCTACTATCTAGGTTTGTGTAAGTAGACGGTTTGATTTTTGCACAATGGCAAAATCGCCTAACAACTCATTTCTGAGAACACATCTCCATCATCAAGTGACACATAACTATATAAATGTACTATATTTCATGAACTGAATGGAAATTCTGGAGTTGAAATTTATTAGAGGTCTCAATTATAGATTTCAACTGGCAGGCTAAATAATCAGTGTACTTGAAGATAGAATAATAGAGTTGAGTGCAGTCCAAAGAAAAGAGAAAAAACAAAATGAAAAAGCAAATGAATAGAACCCTTGGAAAAGTGTGGGACACCTTGAAGCACACCAACTTTCATGTAATGGGAGTGTTAGAAGAAGAGAAAGAGAAAGGAGTAGAAGAAATATTCAAGGGATAATGGCAAAAAACTTCACAAACACTGAAAATATTAATTTTCACACCAAAGAAGCTCAGTGAACTCCTATTAGGATAAATATAAAAGAGATCCACTCTCAGTTATTTCATCGGGAAAATACTGGAAGCTAACTGCAAAGAGAAAATCTGGAAAGCAGCAAGAGAAAATGACTCGTCACATACAAAGAACAGAAATAAGATTAACAGCTATCCAGAGTTGATTATCATCAACATCATTCTTCAATTTAAAATTTTCACCTTAAAATGTGTTATGTTTTGAAAACCCCATAAGAATCCTGGTATGGATACAATTATTGATTACTTACCTTAAAGCCTTGGAGGTAGACTTTTGGATTCAGATTTTTTATGATATTTAAAATGATAACAGAATATCCCCAATGAAGTTTATCTAGCACAGCACTCTATAATCAAATACATAAACACATTTGCAAACAAATATATGTAGATTTATACTAAATTGGACAAATATGTATAAATTTAAATATTACAGTTTATATAGAAATAAACTGTCAAGTGAAATAGTTGGATAATTATAGACAAAAAAATTCAGATACTTCTTAGTTCAAAGAAAAATATTCAATATACTTTTAAATACATATAGAGTCAAAGTAAGTTAAAAACCTTGTATTACTCTATTCTCACTGCTATACAGATATTACCCAAGACTTGGTATTTTTAAAGGAAAGAGGTATAATTAAATCACAGTTCCACGTGGCTGGGGACGCCTCAGGAAACATGCAATTGTGGCAGAAGGTGAAGCGGGAGCAAGGACCTTCTTCACATGGTGGCAGGAGATAGAAGAGTGAGGAGTGAAAGAGAAGAGCCCCTTATAAAATGATCAGATCTCCTGAGAACATCTTCACTATCATGAGAACAGTATGGAAGAAACTGCCCCAAGATTCAGTCACCTCCTACCAAGTTCCTCTTGCAACATGTGAGAATTATGGAGATTACATTCAAGATGAGATTTGTGTGGGGATACAGAGCCAAATCATATCAGACCTGTATGTAAACACAATGACTTTTAAATCATACTTCAGGTTGGTTAAGAACAATGGGCAAGAGGATGCATCAGTTGTGCCATCTTTGTTGTCAGGTGGGATTTGAGTATCTTTTTTTTTTTTTGAGACAGAGTCTAGCTCTGTCTGTTGCCCAGGCTGGAGTGCAGTGGTATGATCTTAGCTCACTGCAACTTCCGCCTCCTGGGTTCAAGAGATTCTCCTGCCTCAGCCTCCCAATTAGCTGGGACTACAGGTGCCCGCCACCATGGCCAGCTTTGTTGTATTTTTTTTGTTAGAGACAGGTTTTCACTGTGTTAGCCAGGATGGTCTCAGTCTCCTGACCTCGTGATCCACCCGCCTCAGTCTCTCAAAGTGCTGGGAGGGATTTGAGTATCTTATGATGGGATGAAAATAGAATTACTGAGTAATGAGTTAATACTTTGATAGCTGGCCTTTTAAATGACTTTTTCAAGTATCATGTCAAATCAACATGGGTCCAAGTATTAGCAACAGAGTAAATAGCATCATTAATACTGAACTCATTCATATCTTGGATTCTTGGACCTCTGTTAACTACAGCTAGCCCACAGTTAAAGAAAAGTTTATATTTTTATTAATAGAATATAAAATTTCATGGCCATATATCTTTGTTGCAGATGTTATATTGTGTGTGTGTATGGGGGGGTGGGCTAATAAATACTGAAAATGTTACTTTTTACAGAGAGGATCAGGAGAGGATAAGAGCAATTGTCTGAGAAGAATAAATTTTGCAGTTTTTTTTTCCCAGTCCAGATTGCCTGTAATGATCTCATGTCCCTGGTACAAGGTGGTCTTTCATCTAGTCAAGAAATAATTATCTGATTATCCCTACTTTATTGTCTGCTTAGTGATGTATACACAAATTGCTGTATACTTCATATATTGTATACACTGGTTTTTTCTAATTACTGCCCAGTTTCTCCTGTACCATTGGTACACACACACAAAGCCAACCAGTGCTTAGTATCCTTAAAAACCTGCAGCTTTCCTTCCCTCAGTCATAGTTAATGTTCTAAAACATCACAGGTACAGAACTGTTTCTTCAAGTTTAGGACTAAGGTTTTGTTGGCAAAACGAGTCACACTCTGTAAAACAGGGATCCCCAACTGATGCTGTGGCCTGTTAGTAACCACAGCAAGAGGTGAGCAGTGTGTGAGCAAATGAAGTTTTGTTTGTATTTACAGCTTCTCCTCATTACTTACATTACCACTTGAGCTCCATCTCCTGTCAGATCAGCAGCAGCATTAGATTTTCATAGGTGCATAAACGCTATTGCAAAGTGTGCATGCAAGAGATCTTGGTTGCAGGCTCCTTATGAGAATCTAATGCCTGATGATCTGTCACTGTTTCCCATCACCCCTAGAAAGAACCATCTGGTTGCAAGACAAGAAGCTTAAGCCTCCCACTGATTGTACATTATGGGGAGTTGTATAATTATTTCATTATTAATTCTAATGTAATAATAATCTAAATAAAGTGCACCATAAATGGAATGCATTTGAATTATCCTGAAACCATTCCCCACCCTGTTTATGGAAAAATTTTCTTCCACAAAACTGGTCTGTGGTGCCAAAAAGGTTGTGGTCCACTGTTGTAGAATATTTGAAGAGATGTATTCTGAACCAAATATGGGTGTCCATGACCCGTGATGCAACCCTTAGGAGACCCTGATAATATGTGGCCAGGGTACAGCTTGGTTTTATACATTTTAGGGAGATGTTAGACATCAAATACAATTAGGATTGCTCTAGAAAATGGGACAACTCAAAGCTGGGGGTGGTGGGTTCTAGGTCATAAGTAGATTTAAAAATTTTCTGATTGGCAGTTGGTTGAAGAGTTATTATCAGTAGAAAGGACTGTCTGGTTTATAATAAGAGGTTATAGCTACCAAAGTTTTATCATGTAGATAAATCTTCCAAGTAGCTGGCTTCAGAGAGAATAGATTGTAAATTTTCTTATCAGACTTAAGATCTGTGTTGATGTTAAATGCTGGCCAGCTTTCCCTGAATTCCAAAAGGGAGGAGGGTATAATGAGGTATGTCTGACCCCTGCTCCCCTTTGCATCATAGCCTGAACCAGTCTTTCAGGTTAACTCTGGAGAGCCCTGGCTGAGAGGAAGGAGTCCATTCAGATGGTTGGGGTTGGAGGGGGACTTAGAATTTTATTTTTGTTTTGCAGCTTTCGTCAGACATCACTTTAGAAAATGTATTAATGTAATTGTCAGCAGAATGGTTTTTTCATAAAGGTATTCAGATATTTTATTTCAAGAAGCTTCTTAACTTTCTACAGCCAATCTTTGGAATATTTACACTGACAGTGTTCAGTTCTTCATGAGTAATACTGTCTTGTTTAGTGAGCCACAAATAAATCATTTCCTCTATTCATACAGTTTAGTATTATTTCATATATTCACTGGTCATTTACATTTAGTCTCCATACCTTTGCTTGTGTTTCTTCATCCTTTTAATTAAAAAATTTACATTTCTTCAGCTTAGGGATTTTTTTTATTGTTTAATTACTGTTTCATCTCTAATGATTTCTTTACTCCTTCACGAATGACCTAAAGACATTGATTTAAGCTTGGTTAGATTACAAAAGCAAATAAAGGCCTTCATGTTCTTTTATGGTTCTGAATAGAAGGAATTGTATTTTTTGCTACTTTCAAATTTTAGGTATATTGTTCATTGGAAAATGATATTTATATTATTTGAATGCAGGGCCAAAATAGACAAAGAACCCTGTTAAGAGACAGATATGTGTAAAATATGTCTTATTCATATTTAAATTAAAATTTGTCTAGTATACATATACAGAATGTGATATTCATCAAACATTTTTTCTTGGGTAATTATTCTCCTAAGATCACCCCAGCCTCATCATGGAATTTAGCATCTTCAAATGTGGTAATGTTGGTTTACAGGTCAGACCTTACAGGTCAGTTTACCATAAACCAGTCCTTAATTTCTTAAGAAAAGGTACCATATTTTAATTATCTTTGTATCTCTAAAATACAGGAATTTCACATATCATTAACACTTTTATGATTTGTAAAAACTGAACCAAATTGAGTTTTCTAAAAGACAGTCACTTATAATTTGAATTCTATTTGGTAGTGCTAAATATAAAGTGATCAAAAGCCATTCCTTTCTTGTGTGTGTGTGTGTGTGTGAGTGTGTGTGTGTGTATTTTACATTGTATGTTGGACATTGTGTCAGCTAAAAGGTTAAATAACAGACACTATACCTTAAAGAAATTTTAAGTTAATTTTATTATAAGCCAATTTTGAGAATTAATAACCTGGGAAACACAAATTCGCCCCAAACTGAGACTATGTCCTTGAGTGGGCTGTACAAGACACAGTTCTGTTACATAGAAAATAGGAGAAGGGGAGTAGCGAAATAAGAGTGGCATTTTTTTCCGTTTTGTTTGGTGCTCAGAGACATTATACACAAGATAAAGCAAATATGTAGTCAACACTGTAAATAGGGTAAAAGGTTAATGAGCATATAGGTGTCCTAGTGTCTGGAGGGAGATGATTGATTATATCCTGTTTTATCTCATGGACAAGGTTGTAATCAGTATATGTCAATGAAATATTTGACACACTCTAGTCCTGCAGCAAGGAGTTTCAACTTGCCAAATTACACACTCAGTTAACAGACAAGATGAACTTCCTGTGGCTCAAAAGTAAAAGTAGACCCAAAAGTCCATGGCAGGGTGAGGGGTCTGGTCACACTCTCTGTTTTTAGAAAGTATAGCAAAATTTGTTTTTCTGCAACCAAGTCAAAGAACAGTTCCTAAAAACAACTGCAGCTGGGAATTCTTCAACTGACCATCAATGACCACCTGATGCCAACCACCTGGAACCAGCCACTTAAGAGAGGCTGGTGATATGGGGTTTAAGTCTCTCCAATCAAGACTGTTCCTCATTGCCCTGACAACAGTTCTTTGCCCTGCAGTTTGCCTTTATAATTTCTAACTCTCTGCCACCCAGCTTACGAGTGCACTTCTATTTACCTTTGAAGAAGATAAGGCTGTCTTTTCTCTCCATAGATCCTCATGGTCTTTTGTTAACAAGCTTTAGTTTATAGGCCTAGTTTTTATTACCCATATGTCAAATCTGTAGCCATCTTGGGTCACTTAAAATTTTTTTTTTCAAATTTTGGAATGAATAGCTTTATTGCTTTAGCTCATAAACTTTAGTCTTACTTTTTGTTCTATGGGCACATAGTAGGTATATATATTTGTGGGACACATGATATATTTTCATACAGGCCTGCAATGCATAGTAATTACAGTATGCTAAATGAGGAAATCTATCTCCTCAGCATATATACTTTGAGTTCAGACAATCTAATTATACTCCTTTAGTTATTTTTAAATGTATAATTAACTTAGACTATAGTAACCCCATTGTGCTATCAAATACTAGGTCTTATTCTCTCTCTCTCTCTCTCTCTCTATATATATATATATATATATATATTACACTTATTAACCATTCTCACTTCTGTCCCACCACTTCCTATCTTTCCCAGCTTATAGAAACAGTCCTTGTACTATCTCCATGAGTTCAACTGTTTTGATTCTTCGATTTCACAAATCAGTGAAAACGTGATGGTTTTCTGTGCCTGTTTTTTTTTTCACCTAACATAATGACTATCCATGATTTTGCAGATTACAGGATCTTATTCTTTTTATGGTTGAATAGGACTCCATTGTGTGTAAATACATTTTCTTTATCCACTTATCTGTTGATGGAAACTTAGGTTGCTTCCAAATTTTGGCTATTGTGAACACTGCCAAGACAAACATGAGACTGCAGATATCTCTTTGATATATTAATTTCCATTCTTTTGGGTGTATACGTAGCAGTTATATTGCTAGATGTTATGGTAGCTCTATGATTAGGAACCTCCAAAATGTTGTCCATACTAGTTGTACTAATTTACTTTCCCACCAACAAGGTATGTGAGTTCCCTTTTCTCCACATCCTCTCCAGAATTTGTTATTGTATGTCTTTTGGACAGAAGCAGCTTTAAGTGGGGTGAGAATATATCTCCTTGAGAGGGCTGTACAAAACACAATATTTATATGTTCTGATACACAGAAAATGGGAGAAGGGGAGCAGTGAAATAAAGGTGATCTTTCAATTTTGATTGGTGCTCAGGGACTTTATACATGAGATAAAGCAAAGATGTAGTTACCACTGCATATAGGTTAAAAGATTTTGATTTGCATATCTCTGATGATTAATGATGTTGAACACCTTTTTATATGACTGATTTTGTGTGACTTCTTTCGAGAAACATCTATTCAAATATTTTGTCCAGTTTTTCATTAGATTATTAGATTTGTTTCCCCTATGGAGTTGTTTGAGCTCCTTATATATTCTGGTTATTAACCCCTTTAGAGATAGATACTTGACAACTATTATCTCTCATTCTTTGGGTTGTCTCTTTGTTGATTGTTTTCTTTGCTGTGTAGAAGCTTTTTAACTTGATGTGATCATATATGTCCCCTTTTGCTTTGGTTGCCTGTGTTTGTGGGGTATTACTCAATAAATTTTTTCCCAGAATCTGGAGAGTTTCTTCAAGATTTTATTGTAGAAGTTTCAGTTTGATTCTTAAATGTAACTCTTTAATCCACTTTGGTTTGATTTTTGTATATTTCAAGAGATAGGAGTCTTGTTTCATTCTTTTGCTTATGGAGATCCAGTTTTCCCAGTGCCACTTATTGAAGAGCCTGCCTTTTACCCCGTGTATGTTCTCGGCACCTTTGTCAAAAATGAGTTCACTGTAGGTGTGTGGATTTGTTTCTGGGTTTTCTCTTCTGTTCCATTGGTCTATGTTAATACCATGCATTTTTGGTCCCTGTAGTATAATTGAAGTATATTTGAAGGTCTGTAGTATAATTTGAAGTCAGGTAATGTGATTCTTCCAGTTTTCTTCTTTTTGCTCAGAATAGCTTTGGCTGTTCTGGGTCTTTTGTGGTTTCATACAAATTTTAGGATATTTTTTTCTATTACTCTGTATAATTTTATTGGTATGTTGATAGGGATTACATTGAATCTATAGATTGTCTTGGGTACTATGGACATTTTAACACTATTGATTCTTCCAAGCCATTAACATGAAATATATTTCAATTTTTTTGTATGTCCTCTTCAATTTCTTTCACCAATCTTTTATAATTTTCATTATAGAGATCTTATATTCATTTGGCTAATACCTAGGTATTTAATTTTATTTGTACCTCTTGTAAATGAAATTGCTTTCTTGATTTTTTTCACATTCTTCACTGTTGACATATAGAAATGCTACAGGTTTTGTGTATTTATTTTGTATTCTGCAAGTTTATTGAATTTGTTTATCATTTCTAATAGTTTTTTTGTGAAGTCTTTAGGTTTTTCCAAATACAAGGTCATATTATTTGCGAACAAGGATAATTTGATTTCTTTATTTCTAATTTGGCTGCCCTTTATTTCTTTCAAGACTTGTCTGATTGCTCTAGCTAAGACTTCTAGTACTATGTTGAATAACAGTTGTGAAAGTGGGCATTCTTGTCATGTCTGAGATCTTAGAGGAAATTCTTTCCATTTTTCCCCATTCAGTGTGATACTAACTACAAGTTGGACATATGTGGTTTTTATTATGTTGAGGTATGCTCCTTCTATACCCAGTTTTTTCAGTAGTTTTTATCATGAAGGGATGTTTAATTTTATCATAAAAATATGTTGATTTTTATCAATCATTTCATCAATTGAAATAATTGTATAGTTTTGTCCTTTATTCTGTTGACATAGTGTGTCACATTGATTGATTTGCATACATGGAAGCATTCTTGCATCCCTGGGATAAATTTCTCTTGGTCATGATGAGTAATCTTTCTAATGTATCATTGATGTAGGTTTGCTAGTATATTGCTGAGGCTTTTTGCATCAATATTCATCAGAAATATTAGCCTGAAGTTTTTTTTTTTTAATATGTCTTTGTCTGGTTTTGGTATTAGAGTAATATTGGCCTCATAGAATGAGTTTGGAGGTATTCCTTCCTCTTCTATTTTTTTGAATAGTTTGAGTTCAGTGGTATTCTTCTTTAAATGTTTGATAGAATTCAGCAGTGAAACCATTGAGTCCTGTACTTTTCTTTACTGGAAAGCACTTTATTATGGATTTGATATTATTGCTTTTTATTGGTCTGTTCAGATTATAGATTTCTTCATGGTTCAATTTTGGTAGGTTGTATGTGTTTAGGAATTTATTTCCTCTAGATTTTCCAATTTTTCTGGCATAGAGTTGGTCATATTAGCCATGAATGATCCTTTGACTTTCTGCAGTATCTATTTCAATGTCTCTTTTTCTAATCTCTGATTTTGTTTGGGTCTTCTACCTTTTTTTCTTCATTTGTCTAACTAAAGGTTTGCCAATTTTGTTTATCTTTTCAAAAAACTGGCTTTTATGGTAATTGATTTTTTCTTCATTTCAAAGTCATTTATTTCTGCTCAACTATTTCTTATTTCGTCTACTAATTTTGGGTTTGATTGGCTCTTTCTTTTCTAGTTCTTTAAAATGCATCACTAGGTTACTTATTTGAAACTTTTCTTCCATTTCGATGTAGGCATTTATAGCAATAAATTCCCCTCTTAGTATTGCTTTCACTATATCCCATAGATTTTGGTATGTTGTGTTTTCATTAGCATTTGTTTCAAGAAATTAAAAAATTTCCACCTTGATTTTTTTCATTGACCCACTTGTTATTCAGGGGCAGATCATTTAATTTTCATGAGTTTATATAGTTTCCAAAATTCCTCGTTATTGATTTCTAGTTTTATTTCATTGTGTCCAGAGAAGATGCCTGATTATAATTTTATTTTTTTTTTTAAATAAAAAAAATATGATGAACCGAGTTATATGATTTAACATATGGTCTATTCTAGAGAATGATCCCTACATGGGAGAGAAGAATGTATTCTGCAGCTGTTGGATGAAATGTTCTGTAAATATTTATTAGGTTCATTTGTCCTGTAGTGCAGATTTAATTTGTTGTTTCTTTGTTGCTTTTTTGTTTGGGAGATCTATCCAATGCTGAAAGTAGGGTATTGAAGTCCTCAGCTATTAATATATTGAGATCTCTCTTTAGCTCCAATGTATTTCTCTCTTTAGCTCCAATAACATTTGCTTTATATATCTTTGTGCTCCAGTTTTGGGTGCATATGTATTTCCAATTTTTATATCATCTTGCTGGATTGACCCCTTTATCATTAAATAATAACCTTCTTTCTCTCTTCTTAAAGATTTTGTCTTTAAATCTATTCTGTATAAATAAGTATAGCAACTCCTCTGTTTTGGTTTTCATTTACATGGAATATCTTTTTCCATCTTTTTATTTTGAGTCTATTTGTATCTTTATAGGTGAAGTGTGTTTCATGTAAACGAGCGATCATTAGGTCTTGTTTTTTCATCCATTGCCACTATTTTTTTAATTGAACATTTCAGTCCATTTACATTCAATGTTATTATTGATAAGTAGGGACTTACTCCTGCTATTTTGTTATTTGTTTTGTGGTCTTCTCTTCCCTCTTTCCTTTATTCCTGTCTTTCTTTTAGTGAAGTTGATTTTCTCTGATGGTATGACTTAATTTCTTGGTTTTTAGTTTTTGTGAATCTGTTGTATATTTTTCAATTCGTATTTACTATTAGGCTTGCAAATACTATCTTATAACCCATTATTTTAGACTGATGTCAACTTTATATTAATTGCATAAACAAACACACAAAAGAAAACTAAGAAAAACTACTTTTTAACTTCATTCACTTGCTTTTTAACTTTTTGTTGTTTGTCTTTATGTTTTACTATGCTGTCTATGTCTCAAAAAAGTTTTGTAATTACTATTTTTGATTTGTTCATCATTTAGCCTTTCTGGTTAAAAGTAGTTTACATAGCATGATTACAATCCTATAATATTCTGAATTTTTCTGGGTGCCTATTATTCCCAGTGAGTTTTGTGCCTTCCCATGATTTCTTATTCCTCATTAATATCCTTTTCTTTCTGATTGATGAAGTCCCTTTAGCATTTCTTGTAGAAGAGGACTGGTGTTTATGAAATTCCTCAGCTTTTGTTTATCTTGGAAAGCCTTTATTTCTTCTTCATATTTGAAGGATATTTTCACCAGATATATACTATTCAGGATTCCCAAGAGCTTGCTTATTACTCTATCCTTACTATGGCCAAGCTGGTACCTAAAGTGCAAGACAGTGTTCCCTTTACTTGTTCCTCTGCTTTTTTGCGGAGATGAGTCTTTCACTACAGCCACCACAACTGGAAGTGTACTGGGTCTCACCTGGAGTCAGGATATCTCAGAGTCTTACCCAAGGCTCATGGCATAATACCTGGATATTGCTGTTGGTTATTTAGAGCCCAAGGACTCTTTATTCAGCAGGTGATGAATCTTGCCAGGACTGAGTTCTTCCCTTCAAGACAAAAGGCAACAGGTTCCCTTTTGGCCCAGGGTGTGTCTAAAAATGTCTTCATAAGCTGCGGTCTGGAACAGGGGCCTCATGACTCTGCATGGTGCCTATCCTATTGTATCTGAGCTGGTATCCAAGATGTAAGACAAGTCCCCTTTACTCTTTACTCTCCTGCTCTTAAGCAGAAAGAAGGAGTCACTTCCATTGCTGCAAGCTGCACTGCCTGGGGTTGGAAGAGGGGTGAAGCAAGCATTCCTTTTAGCTGCTCTGACTGGTGTCTCCCTAGGCTGGTGCCACCCTAGTCCCCTGGCTCTGAGCCCAACCCAACACTAGTTGTTGCCTAGGAATTGCAGTCTTTGTGTCCACAAGTACCTTTCAAGTTTATCTAGGACTGCAGAGCACTTTGGCCTATGGTGCCAAGACTTGCCAAATTTGCCAACTCAAATTCCAACTACTGAGATGGGTGATGCTCCTCTAGCTAAGTCTTGTCCAACTGCTACTTTCATGCACAGGTGCTGGATGAGCCCAGTAGAGCTTTGCTCTCCACTGTGAAAGGGCAGCATTGAGTTCAACATTAAGTCCCCCAGTCACTGCACTTTCCTTCCCACAAGTTCACACATTCTTTCTCTGTGCAATGCAGCGTCTGCTGGGAAATGGGGTAGGTGTGATGTTGATGATTTATGACTATCTAACCCTCTTCAATGTCTCTTTCAGTAATATGAAGTCGAAACCAGGTACTATAATTACTCACCTGAATTTTTGGTTCTTGTGACAGTGCTTTTCTGTGTGTACATGTTAAAATTTGGTGTTCCTGCAGGGGAGGAGGTGCCGAACGGTGTAGGCTTCTGTTCTGCCATCTTGCTTCCACTTTTACAATTTTATTTTCATGCTCCCTTTTCTAAAATTTTCTCCCTTTTGGTTGATATCATCCAAGGGACAACTTTGAAAACCAAATAAAATAACTTAAGGATTTGAGGAGGACAGGTCTCATTTGTTTAGAATGATAGCATTTAGGGGATCAAAATGGAATTCTGAAATGCCCTTGTCTCTTCTTAATTCCTATATGAAACACCATCATCTGAGCTGTCAGTGAGGGTGTAAAGTCTACTGTATTTCTTTTCAGAATGTGAAAAGGCTCTTATCCTATGCTGGTGTCTTTTCATTTCTCAGAGAAATAAGATGATCATTGCATTGGGATTATTTCTTTAGGACCTCTTGAGATGTGATGATGTGTTGCATTATCTGCAGTATTGCTGAAGTGCCTTGAGGAGTTGGAAGAATATTCAATGTAATGTTCTTTTAATAAATCTAGAGAATTTGAGATTAAAAATAAAAATGGAAAGCCCTTCCTCAGTCAGTCAGAAATAGAGAAAAGAGACAAAATAGGCATTGGAAAACCACCTTTACACACATTCTATGTCTTCTGGTTCAAATTGATGAACTACAATTTTAGTTAGAGTTCTATTCCCTTTGTGACATTTGTAACCTTTGCAGCACTTATAACATTTGTAACATAGACATTAGAAAAGTAATCAATAATGGAGTGAGTAACTGAGAGGTCCATGTGGTAAAGACAATAGAAAAGAAACAACATAGAAAAGAACATACCTTTTGATAGTTGGAACATACATCACCTGAACATACATTTTGATAGTCTGAATAATCAGATAAATTTTTCCTTTATCTTTGTTTGTATTTGTATTTCAAAACATCTTTGAATTTATTTAGAACTGTAATTAGCTGATCATTTATAATACCTCATTGCTTGTTTGGACAGTCTTTTTCTGCTGGGAGTATGGCTTGAGAAGGATCGAGTTCCAATTCTCAAAATACTTAGTTATCAATGTTCTCAATATTATAAGTGTTATTTTTTTACTAGAATTACCTTCCCTATGGAGCCAGTAGTACACCAAATAGCAGTTTAATTTAAATAAAATACTATCTTGTTGCAAGCAAGATCTGAAACAGTTACAGTTTCATTATTTTTCCCTTCTCAACAGAAGCATCATTGTCCTATATAGCATAGATTATTTTGGAAGGGGATTGAAATTAGGGTCCATGATTTCAGGATTCCAAACGTTTTGGGGACAGTACTATTCTTCCTGAATGTCTTTAGTACTATTCTTCCTGAATGTCTTTACTGCTTTACTATCTAGAACTGAAATTGGATGATAAGTGTGTGCATATATATATATATATATATATATATGTGTGTGTGTGTGTGTGTGTATGTATATACTTATATATATACACATATGCATACATATACATATAAGTGAATACATACATAGTGAATACAAGTATTCACTATGGTCCATTGACTGTCTGCTGGAAGAATATGGATATTGTTAAAAATAATCCCTATTCCTTCTAGAAGTACTATGTTAAATGTCTGGTTGCTGTATATGCAGGGTGCTTAACCCTGGTAGTAATTTTTTCAGGAAAAAGAGGTTCCATATTTTTTCCATAAATATATACCTTGTGCTTCTGCATCCAAAATGGTTGGTCATGTTTTAGAGGTACTCTGTTTCCATTTGAATTAGCGTGGTCAGTAAACCTTGTTGAGTTTGGACACATGCTTTTTTCCATTGCTGAGTTTTGGCATAGTTCCTCATTACTTGAGCAGGTTGATTTATTGACTTAGCAATAGCATCATTATCTTTCCATACAGCTTCCCAGCCCTTATTTTCCTTCTGAAAGAGTATTCCTTCTAATTTATTTGTATTGGTAAGTATTGACTCTTCTTGTCAATATATTTCATTATTAAATACATTTTCAACTTGTCCTAATATCCTAAGTCGTGCCCCCCCTATAGCACCTAATGCTGTTTTTACCTTAGTTGGCCAGTGCCGTCTTATCAAACATGTTTGGGTTGTTGGTAAGACATGTTTGATAAGACAGCAAACATGTTGTTGCCTTTGGGCACTTATAGCAGAAGTGCAGTTTGGGTGCAGTTTGACAACCCCAAAATGTTGGGTGTTCTAAGTTAAGGTGAGATGGATAGTAGTTACCTCTAGATATAGTTTAGTCTGGATATGCCAAAAGGCTTTCCACATTCTCTCTGGTTGGATCCTCAAATTATCCTTCAGTAATATCCTTGTTCATCAAATAATCCCCATTGTATTAATCCCAGTTTCATTAGAATGCTTTGTAGACCTCCTGTTACAAAAATAAGGCCCTGACCCCTACAACAGGAAATACTATGACAAGGCACACTAGCTGAAGCTGTCTTTCATTTGATCAGGGCCTTTGGATAATAACTGATCATCTGTATTCATAGTAATACAGTGATCTATTTTCAAAGTATTAAAAACTACCCAATCAGGCATGGAATTGGGAAGAATTTCCTGGAGGTGTTTTCTTAAATGGGGACATTGATAGTATCTATACCTAAAAACAAGATGTTCTAGGAACATTGGGCTAATTACAAAAACTTGACATCAGGGTTTCAATGTCTTCTCGATATTGAAAAATAAAGGTTTACCCTACTTCCATATTAATTAGATTAGTGGTTTCCCAGTAAGAGGAATGGGAATCAAACAAAGGAGGAGGAATTATCAGACCTTCAGTCATCATAATAAGAAAATACAAAACCAAAAGGTATATGTAGAAAAATTTAATATGAGTACAGACCTGGTTCAGTATCTTGGAAAATGCTGTTTACTCAGATGTTATCTACTTTCCATCCTTGAAGGGCTCAGGCATCTTAGAGGTCTTTAATTGGATATCTGTGGTAGACTCAGAAGTCTATTCAGGTGTTAGGGTTTTCTTTAAATGAGAAATGTGACACTAGGAGTCAACCCCAACACGTTTAGTTGCACAATGAGTATAGCCCCACGGGTATGGTATGTCAATAATACTTGATAAGGCTCTTTCCAACAAAGTTCAGGTGAACCTTTCAATTGATGTCTCTTCCAATAAACAAAGTCCTATGGCTAGTGATCATGATACTTAAGACCTTCGTCCCCTAGCAGTGTACAGTAAAGAGTTTTATCACTAGCTTTTTGGTTAACCTTGACAGAAATGGAGCATATCCCCTTTCAGTAAGATTGTTTCCTTATTGAATGGGGATGGAGTAATCCTTCATCTAGTCTCATCCAGATTAACCTGTAATTATCTTGCTGGGGGGTAATTAATGTTTTCCAAAATGAGTTGCTCTTAGGTTAAGCAAAACCAATGGAAGAGACTTGGGCCAAGTAACATAAAAACCTTTCATTAATTTTGACAGCTGGGTTTTTATTATTCTGTTGTTCATTCCACCAATGCAGAGTACTGCGGATGGTTTACACATTTAAAAAATTGGAAAATGGGCCTGATTTCACAAACTGAGAAAAATATCTCTCACACAAAATGAGTTCCTTATCACTATGTAATTCAGAAGGAATTTCCCAAGAGGGAATTACCTATTCCAATAAATACTTTCCTACTGCTTGTGCAGTGGCTGTTCTACAAGAAAATGCTTCAACCTAATGAGAAAACATGCACATCTTAACTAGTACATATTTATAACCTTGGTCTGGAGGTAATTAGATAAAGTCCATTTGCCAAATTTCAAAACCTCCAATGGGCAAAGAGAAATGCCCTTGAGATCTGTGAAGAGGCTCCCTGGATTCTGCTTTGAACAAATTGGACACTTTGCATAAATCTTATGAGCTATGCCAGTGAGGGTTTCCTATAATATTGTTTTCCCCAGGCAATAATTTTCTTAGATCCCCAGTGAGTAAGCTCATAGCATAGCACACTGAAATCCCATCAGCAAAATAGGTCTGTCATTGGGTCTATACCATAAATTACGTGTGAGGATGGGGAGCTGTTGTTGGGCGGCGGTGGTAGCACTCCCCCTTGATTAGCCATATCTGCTTTTTTCTCTCTAAAGCCTTTTCTTGAGTTTCACGGCACTCTTTTTGATCGTTTCTTTTAAACATAGCTACTTTTATAGTTTCATCTGCTTTTTGGGTTAAACAGCCTTTTTGGTTGCTGTATCAGCAAAATGATTTCCTTTACTCTCTGGGGAATCAAGTTTGGAATGTCTAGGAATTGTAATAGCCACTTACTTTTTTGTAATTGGATGGCTTCTAGGAGGTCAGAAACCTGACAGCTATGTTTGATAGGTTGTCCAGAGGAGGTTAAATATTCTTCTTGCTTTCATAACATTACAAGGTCATGAGCTACACCAAAAGCATAATGTCTGGCAGTGTAAATATAAGCCATTTGTTTTTTGGCCAATTGACAAGCTTTGATAAGTGCTGTTAACTCAGCTAACTGTGCTGATTTTTCTTTAGGTAAGGTATTATGCTCTATGATATTTACAAGGGACACAATTGCATAATGGGCATAGCCTGCCCATTATTTTCCAAATCCATCCCTTATATATGATCCATCAATGAATCAGATAACATCAGCATTTTCCAGGAGTGTCTGTTGTAAATTCTGTCTGGACATCAAAAGCTGTTCTGTGAGAAAAATACAGTCATGAGGTATCAACTGTTTTAGGAGGCAAAAACAGCAGCAATGAAGATATTACAGGGAGAGATGGGAGCATATCGATTAGAGAGCAAGAATACTTCATAAGAAGCCAGTATACTAACAGAAAAATGCTGAATATGATGTGATTCCAGAGAGCTTCTATCGAATGAGATATATATAAAGTCACAGAGCCTCTATTACAATTTCCTGAGTGACCTTAAGGAGCTGGCAATGGCTGACGTGGCCCTCAGACAAGGGGGTAGCCCAGATGCTACACAGTCTAATTGCTGACTATCATAGTCAATAGATTATTATAAGACCATGGGACTATACTGTCCTCCATGTTTTTTGGTTAGAACACTCAGCATGCTGCCATGGCTCTCATGAACAAAAAGGAAAAACAGCAGCCCAGTGATGGCCCCAAACAGGGGCTCTTGTAAGATTTTTTTTAATTTCTTATATAACTTTTTGTCCTTCCAATGTCAATACATGGGCTTAAATTGATATTCTTTCAATAATGTATATAACTGCTATACCATAAGAGTAAAATTGGAGATCCAGCTAGGGTAGCCAGCTAAACCTAAAACTCCCTTAGCTGTCTAGTTTTTGGAGTGGAATATACAAGAACTCTAGTTACTTGATATGGATTTATGTGTAGTACCCCTTTAGAAATTAAATGTTGCAAATATGTTACTTGCGTTAAGCAAAATTTGAGTTTTTCTTCAGATACCTCATGCCTTCTCTTTGCTAATTGTTCCAGCAAGTACAGGGAATAGGTTTTACAATATTGTAGATTGGTGGAGCATAAAAAGAGATCATCCATATATTGAAGTAGAGTGGAATTTCCTTCAAAATTTAGCTCAACCTGGTCAGCCCTTACTATTTACAAAAGATAAATTGGATTTTTGGTATAACTTGAGGCATAACATTATAGGTATATTGAAAGCCATCTCAGGTCACGGCAAACAAATATTTACTGACAGGGTCTATTGGTATGCTAAAGAAACACTTACATGACTCAATTACAGTGAAATATTCACTGCTTACAATATATTGGACAAAAGAGTGTGAGGGTTTGGAGCTACTGGATGATGAGGCATCATAATATTGTTAATAATTCTCAAATCTTGTGCAAATCTCCAACCTTTCCTATTAGGTTTTGTTACTGGGAGCATAGGGTTATTACAAGACTGAAGCAAGAGATAATTAATCCTTTATTAATGAAATCTTTGATTATTGGTTTTATTTCTATTATAGCTTTCTGTTTTGATTAATATTGTTTAATATTCAAAGGTGGCTTATTTGGATCCACCTGTATTTGTATTGGAGTAGCCACTAAAATTCCTTCTATATCAATAGATGATTGGAACCACAGGGATATGTGTTAATAAATCATCAAGTTTTTTTTCTGTTTTAATACTTGATGGTTGAATTCTAATTTTAATCTGATTCAAACTTTTGGATCTGTCATTTTTAGTCAATTCTCTTTCAGTCATTTCCAAAATCATTGTCCTTCTTTTTGAGAAGAAAATATGATCATTATAAAGTTTCAGAAAATGTCTTCCTATAAAATATTTTGGTGTGGAAGGCACCAAAAGGTGGCTTTAAAATTTAGCTCAGCCTGGTCAGCCCTTAATATTTACAAAAGATAAGTTGGACTTTTGATATAACTTGAGGCATAACATTCTAAGTATATAACCATCTCAGGTAAAGGCAAACAAATATTTGCTGACACCTAAATTTCCTAATTGTAAAGGCAAATGTTTCGATTTATATACAGTCATTGGTTGATTAGATGCCCTGATATTTAAATAGTTTGATGACTCTGAGGAAGACTCTTTAGAAAGGTGGGGCTTAGAATAGAAAAGTAGCTCTTGTGACAATTAATGCTTTAATTTGTTCTCTATGATATATATTATTTATTATAACTATTATATATCTTATGCATCTGATATATCTAATTTATATATAATTTATATACATATTATATGTATCTCCACTTTTCCCAGATTATTACTTAAAATCCAGGGAAAATCCCTCTTTATTTCCTTAGAGCTTCCCATACCTTTTCTTTCTCATATTTTTCTTCTTTTTTGTTTCTGTGCCCATTTGAGCTATTTGCAATCTTCCTTTAGATGTCCTGGATCCTTGCAATAATAACAGACACATTTAGACGTTTCTGAGGTTCCTTTTTGAAAGGAAGGCCTCATTTTGATCTGGATATCTGACCAGTGAGTTGTTGGAGTTGTAAATTCATGATTGTAGTGACCTTCTCTTATCCTTCTTTTGCTGTATAATTTTGGCCAATTTATCAGTTAGTTTCCCTACTTCCGAAGTGTGCACACAATCCCAATTTATTTGGTGCAATTTGACCACATTGGCCAATTGCTCATCCAACTGTTAAGGAAAGTTGTATTTAATAAAGAATTATTCTGACAATTCCTTAGACTGTCTTCATTCCTTCTCAGATATTGTTTGAAAACCTTTTAAAATTTTTCAAAGTATTCTAGCACAGTTTCATTTGGTCTCTGTTTATACTGCTGGACTTCAGACTGATCAGCAAGCAATCATAGAAAATATCTGGGGAATTACATGTGCTAAACAGTTTACTAGTTCTTGGTCCTTCTCCCTGTCATGAGCTTCTCTCTTTCATAAGCTGCCTGCTTATGAAAATTGCTTAGTAGATTTTTCCAGTCAACCTTTGATAGTCATTCTTTAGCTTTTTCTTTTAGATACCATCATATGAATTAACTGGTATAAATTTCAATTGTCGGGTTTGTAAGTTCTAGTGGTTAGATTGAATTTCTTGCTGATAGCTATAGGATCATGGGTAGGATCAGGACGCTCCTTAGCAATATCTCTGAATTCTGCCTTAGTTCGGGAAATAGAGGTTATTGAAGGTTCCCCACTTGGATTAATTTTCTCCCTAAACAGTGCTGCTAAAACCTCTGCGGGTGGTGGAGGAGGGAGTGAAGGAAAGTCTGGACAAAGCAGTTCTGAAAGCAAGCAGAGGGAAGGAGTGGTAGCGAGAGAAGGTGAAGCAGTAGAAACTTTGAGTAATTTTTTCAGCTGAGAAATGGTTTCCAAGATATTGTGGTTCACTTTCTGTATAGAAACAATTTTGTGATTTTCTTTTTGTAAGTTTCTAAATGCCATTTGAAATTCTATCCCATTCTTTCTGCTTAATTCTTGAGCCAGCTTTTTGTAATTGTGGCCATGTGTAAAGCAGTTTCGGGATCTCAGATGAGCCCCATTTTTGCCAAGTTAAATTAATTTCATTTTTAATGATGTCATTCTAAGGAGTCAAAATTTACAAGACGAAGCATTATAATTCTTAGTCACAAATTTAGCTGGTGTCCCATGAGGTGGTTCTCCTTATACTTCTAGTTAGATGTTTTATTTCTTATATTTCCCTCTTCCCTTCTTTGTCTGCACCAAGATAAGGAAGTGTTTAGAGTTAAAGGTGTATTGCTACAAGGTCCACTCCTCAGGCTGTCAACCCCAAATAAGTTACCCTCATATGTCTCAAGGGAAGCTCAGCTCTGCAGGAGGCAGTGCAGTACTCCAAATGCTAGGGGACCACCCCTTTGTGAGTATTTCCCAGAGGACCTTAAGTATTTTACCTGTTTTTTTTTTTTGTTGTTGTTGTTTGTTTGGCTTATGAGGGAATCCTATGGGACTCCCATCAGGAGAGATCCCCTTCCGACACCTCCAAGAGATTCTTAGTTACCTCACAATATCTGAGATTTGGGCTGGAGGGAGCAAGTGTCTCTTAACTTTGGAGCAATTTTATTGCAGTTGCTCTCAGATGGAATATAAAAGGGTTGGTACATACAAAAGAGGTTTGAAAAGAGAAACATTAAGCTGATCAAAGAAACCACTGTTCTAACTGCAACAATGCTTGGGTGACTTGACTTTTCTTTCTTTTTTTTCTAGCAATTTAGAACAAAGGGATAACAACCCTAGGGATAACTTAGCAAACACATGATTTTCTACTTCTCTTAGTGGTCCTAAAACAGCTCAGGATAAAGCAAATTTAGATCTCTAGCAAAAGAGAGGGAGGTTTAAATTCCAGGTAACCCACTATGGAAACCCAATAGTTTCCTAGAGTTGGTTCAAACACATGCTTTTGCACTGGTACCAAGCACCGAGTTTGAATTTCTCAAGATGAGTTCTGTGTGTCCCTGTATCTTGCTGGAATTCTGCCGACTGTGCCATCTGTCAACCTAAAGGTTAAATAAAAGGCATTATACTTTAAAGAAATTTCAGTTAATTTTATTCTGATCCAAGTTTGAGGACTAATGGCCTGGGAAACACAGACTCATCACAAACTGAGAATGTGTCCTCAAGTGTGCTACACAAAATACAGTATTTATACATTCTGTTCCATAGGAAATGAGATAAGGGGAGTAGTCAAGTGAAGGTGACATTCTTACAATTTTGATTTGTGAGCCCAGATGACCAGGGGCAGACATATGCTGTCTCTACCATTACTGATTAAACAAATATAAGTTTGATTTGCTTATCAGCTTATAGAGTTTGCAGTACACTGAAGTTTATAGCCTGAAATAAACAATAGTGAATGAAAAGCACAGCACAAAAGGGAACAGCTTGTAGCTTGTAGAAGCACGAGCAAAAGCTGTAATGGGAGGCCCAAAGTTAGACCATCTGAGAGCGCCCCATTAATCTTGGCACATCAGCAGTGTGGTTGCAGGGCAGGAAAGTACTACCTTGGTCCCATGAACTCCTTTCCAACATGGGGTCTGCACAGGGGTCTTGTAAAGAGCACAGGGGTCTTGGTATTTGGTTTTCTGTTTCTGTGTTTGCTGAGAATGATGGGTTCCAGCTTTATCCACGTCCCTGCAAAGGACATGAACTCATCTGTTTTTATGGCCATATAATATTCCATGGTGTATATGTGCCATATTTTCTTTATCCAGTCAAACATTGATAGGCATTTGGGTTGGTTTCAAGTGTTTGCTGTTGTGAATAGTGCCGCAATAAACATACATGTGTATGTGTCTTTATAATAGAATGATTTATAATCCTTTGGGTATACACCCAGTAATGGGATTGCATGATTAAATGGTATTTCTGGTTCTACACCCTTGAGGAATTGCCACTGTCTTCACAATGGTTGAACTAATTAGTTTAGCCATTTTTACAATTAGTTCACAATGGTTGAACTAATTTACACTCACACCAACAGTATAAAAGTGTTCCTATTTCTCCACATCCTCTCCAGCATTTATTGTCTCCTAATTTTTTAATGATTGCCATTCTAATTGGCATAAGATGGTATCTCTTTGTGGTTTTGATTTGCCTTTCTCTGATGATCAGTGATGATGAGCTTTTTTAAATATGTTTGTTGACAGCATAAATGTCTTCTTTTGAAAAGTGTCTGTTCATATTCTTCATCCACTTTTTGATGGAGTTGTTCTTTTCTTGTAAATTTGTTTATGTTCCTTGTAGATTCTGGATATTAGCCATTTGCCAGAAGAATAGTTTGCAAAAATTCTCTCCCATTCTGTAGGTTGCCTGTTCACTCTTAGGATACTTTCTTTTGCTGTGCAGAGTTGTGTAGTTTAATTGGATCTCACTTATAAATTTTGGCTTTTGTTGCCATTGTTTTTGGTGTTTTAGTCATGAAGTCTTTGCCCATGCCTATGTCCTGAATGGTATTGCATAGGTTTTCTTCCAGGGTTTTAGGTCTCATGTTTAAGTCTTTAATCCATCTTGAGATAATTTTTGTATATGGTATAAGGAAGGGGTCCAGTTTCAGTTTTCTGCATATGACTAGCCAGTTTTCCCAACACCGTTTATTAAATAAGGAATCCTGTCTCCATTGCTTCTTTTTGTCAGCTTTATCAAAGATCAGGTAGTTGTAGATGTGTGGCATTATTTCTGAGGCCTCTGTTCTGTTCCATTGGTCTATATCTGTTTTGGTACCAGTACCATGCTGTTTTGATACTGTAGCCTTGTAGTATAGTTTGAAGTCAGGTAGCATGATGCCTGCAGCTTTGTTCTTTTTGCTTAGGATTGTCTTGGCTGTGTGGGCTCTTTTTCAGTTCCATATGAAATTTAAAGTATTTTTTTTTCTAATTCTGTGACGAAAGTCAATTGTAGTTTGATGGGGATAGCATTGACTCTATAAATCGTTTTGGGCCCTATGGCCATTTTTATAATATTGATTCTTCCTATCTTGTTCCACGATTTCTAAATCATCTGTAAACACTTCAGTTTTCAGTATTTTGAATATTACTCTTTCATATTAATTGCAGATTATTTTTATACTTATTTCTGAAAAAATTGCTAATTTTTAAATTTAGTACTATAAAGTTAACATTTACATAATAGTTATGAATCAGTCGATGAGCGTATGTTTGCAAGAAATAGTACTTTTATACTTTCTTTAAATTGACTATTCCAAGCCTCTGTTCTGCTTGACTGGTTAGATATTCACTCTCAATTGTTATTCAGCCAGCCCTTACCCCAAGGTTTACAGAGGTCTTGGGTGCTGTACATGGAAGACAAGTCTCGGTCATTTTTTGAAGATTTATTTGCCAAAGTTAATGATGAGCCTCGGAGACAGTTCTATGCCTTTCTCTGAAGATGATTTTGAGGGGTCCAAATTAAAAGAGGAAAGGGTAGTATACTGGGAAGCAGGCAGTTTCACATAAACAAAAGGGGCAAAGAAAAAAATGGGGTTAATCTGCATTTTACATAAAATAACATAGACAAATGTGGTAGGGGAACAACCAGATATGCATTTGTGTCTGGTGAGCCAGGGTGACTGCACCAGTAAAGATGAAGCTATCAATTTGCATTGCCATGGTGAAGTTTTAACAGCTCATCAGGAATTTCCTTGTGGGTAAAACATGGGGGAGGCAGGTAGCTTTTCATCTTTTAGTCATCTTATTTAGGAACCAAAAGGTGGAGGCCAGTTTGAGTGACCCAATTCTCAGCTTGGCTTTTCCTTTTGACTAAATGAGTTTGGGTTCCCTAAATTTAATTTTTTTAAAATTAAAATTAGGGAAGGGCTAAGACATCAGCAAAGCATTGAAGAGGTACCTCAGGGTTTTGGGTCAATTGTCACATCTATATGGCCTCTTCTGGTTTGACATACCTCTTATGGGCCACAGGTAGGCCCAAGGAAGGTTTTTAAGCCTCTGTTAGGCTGGGGGTCCAGTCTCCTAAGGCACAGCGCTCAGCCATTCCTTTTGAGATACTGTCATCTCCTGGGAGTGCTACTCTAACAGAGGATATGTATATAAATGACTTCTGTTACCTTCCTGTCTGAGGAGACATCTCTCTCCACAATCCCAAAATTTTGTTCCTCCCATATGGCATTCATTGTCATCTCTTCAAAGAGCTTAGCTTATTATTTTTGTCTTATTAAGTCAGTGACATAAGGCAACTTCAGCTTTCTGCCTTGAAGTTCAGGCATGAATGGAAGAAAATCTTCATTTATCCACCTACCTGTGTCTCTATATATCTATATGGTTATCCATATGGAAATGAAATTCTACCTTCATCTTCTGCCAGAACTCTTTTGTGGATAAATTAATAACTTAATTGTCAAAACAAAACATTAAAAATTACACACACACACACACACACACACACACACACACACACTCCTCAGAGTGAAGTACAAACCATTAGGAGAGTAGTGACTAAACAAAATGTGCAAAGCCTTCACACTCAAGACACTTCAATGATATCCCATCACCTGTGTGTTTCTACTTCTCTTTTACAAACCAAACATTTTTTTTTCTTTTAACTATTCCCAAAAGGAACATTGCGTTACATTGCCTTACTTTTCCCCTCACACTACTCTGTAAGTTTCCTTTTTTTTTTTTTTTTTGCAGTTTTGACTCTTATTTTGCCAGCATCTTATAAAATGAATTTGCCCAGAAGGAAATGATGGGTATAAATTCAATGGAAGTTGATTTATGGGATTATTTCTGTGGTTCTGTGACATAGAATCCAAACAGGGTTGCATTCTGGATTCACACAGAAGCCTTTGATTTTTAATGCTAGTTACTTTGATACCAGGATAAGTAGCCACATGCAACTGTCCAAACAGGTATACCTGAAGACTTCCTATATTAACATTGGTTCTTGGTCCTTTCTAAACAAGTACCATCAGTGAAGAAGCTTTTGAATACAGATGAGCCATGAGATTTTGTGGAGCTGCTACAACGGAATTTTTATTGAATTGAAATATATTTTCCGTCACCAACATGGAATTCATACTTGAAATTGATGTTATCACCTGTTATTTAATCAAATAGTTAGAGAGCCTCTTTTTAATCCATTGTTTGATTTTGCATAAGCTAGCTTCTGAGCATTTAATATGCAAATATATACTTCT